>CM068321.1:26278859-26516359 GCA_034766995.1 Acanthacorydalis orientalis | reverse complement strand
AAAAGCAATAGCCCCGGACCAGCAAAGTCTTCATCGGGTAGTTACCCTGTAAGACATCTTAAAAAAGCGTGGTTACAGAGACATACCGGCGAAGATGTTGAGGATACAACAGGGATAACAGGAGGTGGGAGTTGCGTGACCCTGCCGATTTCAATTGCTAATGCACCCCCGCCTACATCGAGTGCACAATCAAAAGAAACATCCCCGTCCGTTACAACTTCTTTACAGAATATAGGTTCGATGGCAGTGAATAGTATAAGTAAAAGTGGAAAAAACGTTAGTAATAAAGGAAATAGAAAAAATCCTTCGACAAAAGAAATCGCATTAAATGGTCATGCTGTAGAGGTGAATAAGGCTGATGATTCCTCAAGCTCTGATCAAGAACGAGGGCATAAGTCACCTCCAAAAAGAAAACCACCAAAACGTAAAAAAGGTGGAGGAGCTACAAGAAAATCTAATGTAGAGGAATTAAAAAAGAAAAAAACTGTTGCTCAAACAACAATAGTTAGTGAAAGTGGGAGTGACAGTGATAAAGAAACAGGTAGTGATAAAGATTCTGATTCTGGTGCTAGTGGAAATCAGATGTCTGGAAAAAAAACAACGAATGGAGGTACAGGAAACGCGAGTCACAGTACAGTTACGAGTAAAGAAAAGGAACCAAAAAAACGCGGACGACGGCCCAAGTCGTCAAAAAACGATAAAGAAGAGCCTCGAAGCAAAAAGCCTCGAGACGATCCTCCTGCTCCACCACGAGACCCTTTTAGAAAGCCACCCGTAAGCCAACTTAAAAAAACCGGGGAGAGTTTTTTACAAGACGGGCCCTGTTTTGAAGTAGCTCCAAAATTAGCTAAGTGTAGAGAATGTAGATGGACTCCAAATCAGAGATCAAAAAATATGCCAAATATTTTTTGTAGATTTTATGCCTTTAGAAGGCTTAGATATACAAAAAATGGACAGTTGGCTATTGCTGGGTTTTCAGATCCATATAAAGATGCTACAGAGGTATGTAGTTAATTTTTTAATATTAAAAATATAACATTCATTATATTAGGGTATTTAATACTTTTAGGATGATGTAAAATTATGGCTTCCAATAGCAGATTCTCCTCCAGCTGATCTTGATCAAGATATGTCTAGATTTTTATTGCGTTCCGTAGGTGATCAATTTTGTGATCTTCTTTTACAAGAAAAGGATGCACACTCTGAACATATGTCTGAAGGTAAATATTTTTTTTAAAAAAAATATGTGAGTGATGTAATAATTTGAATATATATTTCAAAAATCTATTTTTAGATAAAACTATTGCATGGAAACGAGTTGTACAAGGAGTGAGAGAAATGTGTGATGTTTGCGAAACAACCCTGTTTAATTTTCATTGGGCTTGTGGCAAATGTGGATTTGTTGTTTGCCTCGATTGTTATAAGGTAAGAAAACTGCATTTACAGTATTCTTTTAAATTGAATATTAATGAAATAAATTAAAAAATGCTAGCAAGGAGTAAAATTGTACTTTTCCTTAATTAGGGCCGTAAGAATGGAACGATTAAGATTTGGGGCGAGTCCGGTAAAGATAGAGATGATTTTTCATGGCTATTGTGTACTAACAGACAGGCACATGAACAAGAAAAATTAATGCTTACACAAATAATTGCTGGTGATTCCCTTATGAAATTAGGTAGAAAAGTACATGAAGCTCGAGAATTATGGGGAATACCTCAATATTGTGACTGTCCACTTAGTAAAGAAGTAAAAAATAAGTTTGCTAATGGTACACTAAAAGATGCAATTAAAAGTATAATCAAAAGTGAATCAAACGGCATTAAACAAGAAAAATCTGATGATATTGAAAAAGGTGTCCATAATGGTGGAAATATAAAACAAGAAAGCGACAAAAATTCTCCTTTAAGTTGGTTAGCCGATGTTGCGTTGTCAAATGAAGATAAAAAAGGTTCTAGTTCAGACGGTTCACTTAGTTTTGGTGACTCCGATGATGAAAAAGATGGTAATTTTTCTACATTGCGAGAACTATTGATAAGACCATCGCACAAATCACATGGTAGTTGTACATCTTCTCCTGCTCCTGCCAATAAACATTCCAATAATAAACATTTGTCTACTTTGGATGAAGTGATTTCATGTGTAATTGAAGATAGTTTACCAGAGGAGGAGAGAAAAATCATCAAAGAAATGGGCATAGAATTAAAACATTATGTACGTAGATATAAATGGGAAGAGAAAGGAAGAGATCCTCTTCCAATTCGAATAATGACGTTAACAGAAAGTAAAGATATGTACCCGGATGTACCTCACTCTTGGCTCTGCGATGGAAAGCTTTTAAGATTAACAGATCCTAATAATTCTAAAAACTATAGAATATTTCAAGTAAGTGCAATTTATGTCAGTTTTTTTTTTTGTTTCTCATATAAATGTTTCTCATAATAAAATGCATGTCTGTTTATCAATATTACATGTGAAAGTTATTAAGCATTTAAAACAAATAATATTTTACTTTCAGGATCAGTGGAAACGAGGTCAGCCTGTTATAGTATCTGATGTTACTCGAAATCTAAATAAAGATCTTTGGCATCCAGAGTCCTTTGCCAGAGATTTTGGAGATGAAAAAAACGATTTAATAAATTGTATGACTGGAAATTTAGTACCAAATCAACCGATGCGGAAGTTTTGGGAAGGTTTTGAACATTTTTCAAAGCGACTAAAAGATGATCGTGGTAACCCGATGTTACTGAAGTTAAAAGATTGGCCACCTGGAGAAGATTTTGCTGAAATGCTGCCATCTCGTTATAATGATCTCATGAAAGTTCTTCCGTTATCAGAATACACTCATAGAACTGGACGTTTAAATTTGGCAAGTAGATTACCGGAATGTTTTGTACGTCCTGATCTGGGTCCAAAAATGTACAACGCTTACGGTTCTGCTCTATACCCGACCAAAGGCACGACAAATTTACATTTAGATGTGTCCGATGCAGTCAACGTTATGGTTTATGTAGGAATTCCTAAAGACGGCGACAGCGATGAACACATAAAAGAAGCTTTTCGAGCGATCGATGAAGCTGGTTGTGACATTTTAACTAGACGACGAGTCAGAGATAAAGGTGAATTACCTGGAGCTTTGTGGCATATCTATCATGCCAGGGATGCCGATAAGATTCGTGATTTACTTAATAAAGTTGCATTAGAAAGGGGTGCAAGACTCGAACCTCACCACGATCCTATACACGATCAGAGTTGCTATTTAGATGTACAATTACGAGAGCGACTGTATAAAGAATATAACGTCGAAGGTTATGCTATCGTCCAGTGTTTAGGAGACGCTGTTTTCATACCGGCGGGCGCTCCTCATCAAGTACGTAATTTGCACAATTGTATAAAAGTCGCAGAAGATTTCGTATCTCCAGAAAATATCTCGCACTGTTTTCATTTAACTCAAGAATTTAGAACATTATCAGATACTCACACCAATCATGAAGATAAATTACAAATAAAGAATATAATATATCATGCTGTTAAAGACTCTTTATCAGTGATTGGAGGAATATTAGATACGTCGTGCTATAAACAAGAAGCAGCTAGTGAACCTGGTCCTGGTGACAATCACAATGTTTCTAGTAGTGCGAGTAGTGATAGTAATATGTCTGACAGTAGTCCAGCGAGTCATGATGCTGATTCGAAAGAAATGGCCTAGACAAAAATATTGTGATAATTGACTGAGATCCTCAGTTCACTTTTATAGTGTGATAATACTGAATGTGTGGAACATTTAAAAAAGCCACATAGCTAGATAAAACATTTTTATTGGTTTTGTTGTACATATAGGGACGGATATATGTACATTGTATAAATGTAGACCTACGAAGTAAAGAACAATAATCGGATGAAATGCTAAACATGCACGGTTAATCTTCCTGTTAGTAGTGACTAGTGGCTTGGTTGGTGGTGCATTCGACTCACCACAGCAAATATAATTAGCAAATCTTTTCACTATCATTGATTGATACATGGTGTCATACCACGTAGTCCACAAGTAATACATTATTCAGTGTTTTGTTATAGAAATTTACCAGTGGTTATTTTTGTCACTTGTATTACTGTGCCTGTGTAAAAATTACTCTAAAATGACTTGATGTGAGCTGAGTCCATAAAATCTACATTGTTGTTGTACTTTGAAGTGATTGATCATTAAAATAACTAATAAATAAACTTAAAAGTTTAACTCAAAGAATTATTAAAGTGCTATTTCATTCAAAGTGCCAATTTTATGTATGTTGGAGCTGAGATTTTGTAGGCAATCCACAGGTTTCTACAGTTCCAATATATGTGAAGAAATGAATATTCGTAGTACTTTGGATGTCTGTGGTTTTGCTACTCATGACTATGATCTCAGTTCTACATCAGCATACAACGATTCAATAACTACATGTATTGTGTCATTTCCTATTGAGCATTTTTTTGCTTTGCACATGTTTACTATTTGCTGTTAGTTTTTTGAGTTAATAATTTGTATAAAAAAAATAAAAAATACACAAACTATGTCTCATGTCATATATGTAAATTTATCATGTTATTTGAAAAATGCAAGGACATTATTTATTTGCTTATTGCAGTGATTGTACAGTCATCAGTCTTTTGTACAGTATACCTGTATCTATCTTACACATGTGTTTCTTGTCTCTCACAGAGACAATATAATTTTTTTGTACTGTGCATATGTAAAAATATAAGTTTGAATAAGAAAATATTTATTATATTTTTTTTCTGTGTTGTATTTCAAATGCAAATTTATAGATGTGCAATTTTTAGTGACTGAAAATAGTACATTATATAAATGTATGTAATGTATTATCTAAATTTTATTTCTGTAATTACATTTTATAATTGCGTTTTACACATTTAATGTGAATGTAATTAGAAAAAAATGAATGGGATTTCTTTAAGGTATTTTTGTTATTTTTTGATGGATTAAAAATTCAAGTTGATCAAAGCACTTTTAAACTACAAATTAATGTTTGTATTGAAATGTTATATTCAGTACAATGAATATTTAAAATGAGACTTTTAGCTATTTGCTTGTGTATGTTATGCATTATATATATATATATATATATATATATATATATATATATATATATATATAAATCGAGAAGTATTACTATCAGTTTATATAAATCTTCAAAAAATAAGAATTACATTAAAAAATCAACCATTACATTTCTTACACCGAAACAAAACAGTAATTTAAATTAATAATAATTTAATGAAAATTTTTCCAGAAATCATATTGTAAAATTCTTATTTTATAAACAAGTTACACTAATGTACATTTCTTTTCTACAATTGGGATCAATATGAAAAAAGTAATGTTTGGTGTGTATATATACACACTTATATACAAACATTTTTAAATAAATATTTCATATTAATATAACAAACTTGCATCAATAAATAGTAAAATTGGCATATAGTATATAACTGCTTGATATAGTAAGCATTTCGTTTTTGTAGAAAGTTTTGAAGATTAGGTTTTACTACAACAATTGAATATAGATGTGATTTAATATTTTAAAGTACAATAACACATTAAAATAGGCCAAATTTTTATAATGGATGAGTGCATATGTTTGGATCATCAGTAAGTATGCATAAAATAGTATTTTAATCTATGAATCAATATCAATAAAGTATAGTAATCTTATGCATTTTTTTAAATCATTTGCCAGTAGAAAATTACAAAATCGAGTTATTAGTACAGATAATATTTATGTCATAAAAAAATATAATAAACATACGATTAACGATTTCAGCACGTCTTCGTTACAATTTGAAGATTATTCTGATTTGGGTGGATTCTTTAAATTCCGATTACCCGATTTGAACTTTCGAAACCAGGATTGGCATCTGTTGACTGCTAGAACTTCCCCGTAAATTTCATTAATGGCTTTGGTAGGATTCAATTTCGGATTATAAAAAAGTAATATATAATGTCTCAAGTGTTCGTTGATTTCGGGTTTAGACATTTCACTTTTAATAACAAAATAAAATTTATTGTATAAAAAATAAAGTCAAACAGATCTACCAAAAAAAAAAATTACAAAGACGTTCACTCAACCATGTACGGACACAAACTAAAACAACAGTATATAAAATAATAGTTCACTTTCCGGTATTCCCAATATGTATATATTAGTTTCTTCTACTTACGCTTGTGTAAATTGTTTAATATATATATACAAACACACGTACATATAACAATTATAAGTATTATTGAGAATTCTTTTCCAGCTTGAAGTTTGAAATCCAACAATGAAATTGATATTTTTTAAAAAAAATCATATTTCCCTGGTTACTAGTGGTCTGTGAATCAACTTTTTTGCTTCTAACTTCTCGTGAAAGACTGTGCGCACTGAGTGATTGTCGGTAGTAGGAGAATGTACTTTAATTGTTGTATATGATATTTATTTTAATTTATATTATTTAAAATTACAACATGCATGCTTTTCTTCGTAGCCGTAAATCTCTTGCAAGAGGCGGTAATTTTATAAAATGTGAGTTCAAGTGCAATTTCATAAAAATACAAAATATTAAGAAAAATTATGTAATTTTTTAATGATACATGTTGTGCATTATACGGTTTTAATGTGCGAATTGCCGTTTTTGAGTAAGGTTTAAATGTTTCAGATGGTTGCAATTGTCAGAGAAAAAAACGGCACATTATGACAGAAGAAAGGTTATGGCATGTGTATTTACGACCATATATGAATATGAGATACGCCAGTATTTCAACACAAAATAATGAATTATGTTTCACATCTAAATTATTACCCAATCACTCGCACTGGTTTGCTGGAAATGTAGTAGTTACAAGACACATCTCCTTAAGTATTATTTCATTTGAGAAAGAACCGTTAAAACCGTCATCAAAAGTTGAAGAAACTGTCCAAGCTATAAAAGATAAAGTGAAAGAAGATGAAAAAGCCAAAGAGTCTTTACCAGTTTCAGCCCAACCCAAAGAAGTAATCAAAAAATCTTTGAAACAGAGAATTGTAGACGAGCTTGTACATTATTATCATGGATTTAGGCTACTTTTTATTGATATTAAAATTTCTACCCAGTTGTGTTGGCGAGTTTTAAGAGGACATTCATTATCTCGCAGAGAACATAGGTTACTTGTCAGAACTGTTGGTGATCTGTTTCGATTATTGCCATTTTCTGTGTTTATTATCGTTCCATTTATGGAATTTCTGCTACCTTTAGCTATTAAACTATTCCCTGGAATGTTACCTTCCACATTTCAAACTGCTGCAGAAAAAGAAGATAAAATGAAGCAATCTCTAAAGGTGAAACTTGAAATGGCAAAATTTTTACAGAAAACACTTGATGATATGGCAGTACAACATAAAGATCGTAAGTCAGAGTTGGCAAAAGAGTTTTCAGAATGGTTCCATAAAGTTCAGACAAACAAAGAACAAGTAACTAATGAGGAAATAATGAAATTTTCAAAATTTTTTCGAGATGAGATAACATTAGATACCTTGACACGTAGTCAACTTATAGCGTTATGTCGTGTATTAGAAATTCAAACACTGGGAACGAATAATTTTTTGCGATTCCAGTTAACGATGAAGTTGCGTAGTTTAGCGGCAGATGATAAAATGATCCAAAAAGAAGGTGTAGATTCATTGACCCTATCAGAGCTACAACAAGCTTGTAGAGCCAGAGGTATGAGGGCTTACGGTATGACTGAAGAAGGGTTGAAAAGCCAGTTACAAAATTGGATTGATTTAAGTATGAATGAAAAAGTACCGCCTTCTCTACTACTTCTTTCTAGAGCAATGATGTTACCAGAAACTATACCAACTAGTGATAAATTGAAAGCTACTATTTCTGCTTTGCCAGAAAAAGTTGTAACTCATACAAAAGCTGCTATCGGGGAAAGAGAAGGTAAAATCGATAATAAAACGAAAATCGAAATACTTAAAGAGGAAGAACGAAAAGTACAAGAAGAGCGAAAAGAACATGAAGAGAAAAAGAAAGAAGAAGCCAAAAAAGAAATTTTAGATAAAGCTCCTATAATTTCAGCATCTTCTACACCGGAATTAGTCGATAGAGCTAAAATTATAACATCAGATACAGTTGTTGATGCTACAAAAAAAGAAGAATTTGTTTCACAGAAAGATATTGAAGCACTTGAAGATGCTCTCGATACATTAGGAAAAGAGAAAAAGAAACTAATGGTAGAAAAAGAAGAAATACAAGATCTTAAAGAAGAAATGGCAGATTATCAAGAAGATTTGAAAGAATTTCATGAAATAACAGCTGCAAGAGCTGAAAATAAAGCCAAACAAGAAATTAAAGAGTCAGTGGCAGCAAAACGACTTTTCAAAAAAGTAAACAGTATGATAACAAAAATGGATTCTGTTCTAAAAGAACTTGAACAAGAAGAAAAGAAACTTAAGAAGAACTTGGAAGATTTACATGAACATGATCCAACTGCTAAAAAAGATGAATTAGTTCGGATTGATGAATTAATGAATGCTATTAAAAAGATTAAAAATGTTTCAGGTGATACCAGACTAGTTCATATTGAAAGAGTTTTAGGAAAAATTGATGATGATCAAGATGGAGCTATTAAAGTCGAAGATGTATTAAAGGTTATACTAAGTTTTAAAATATATTTTTTTATGATGTAATGATTTAAATTATTTTTATTCTTTTGTAAAATTCTTATTTTTGTAAGTATGTATTTTTAAAATGTTTTTGTTTCAGGTTATTGAAATGATAGGTAAAGAGGATGTACAGTTAGGTTCGAAGCAAATTGATGAATTACTTGAACTTATTGACAAAGAAGAATTATTAGAAGTTGAAGATAAAATTGAAAAAGCACTACAGAAAGAACTTGATGCAAAAGCCATTGTCCAAGCCCAAGCGGCCAAAGTTGAGGGAACAATTGCATCAAATCATAAAGATAAAAAAAAAAAAACGATGAATGAAGCAGCGTCCACTAGCAAAATAAATAGCCCAGAACTTAAATCAAGTGTGTCGTTAATAGAAAAAGAAGTAACCAAAATTTCAGATATGAGTGTAAAAATTCAAGCTGACATTGAAAAACAAACATTGCAGACATCGTCTAATATACCTCCTAAGGATTCTAAAGAAAATAAAACAATAAAAAGGCTTTAACTTTTTATTTAAATATTTAATATAATTAAATAGATGTACACAAAATTTATTTTTAAAACATTGTTAATGTTTGTTTTCTTTCATAAATGTTATGAAATTAACATAGTACAATTTGTTCCATAGTATATCTTATTTTTTTACAGTTTAATTATTGTGATGTTTTCTGTGAATCATAAAATTATTGTATTATATTTAAAAATAGATTTTTATTTGTATACTTTCCGATTGTAAATGTTAATATGAAATATTTTTCTTCATTTAGCTTTATTTTTTAATTATTGATACTTGGTGCTTTGTTTACAATAAAAATATTGTTTATTGAATGCTGTTTATTTGTTGTTGAAAACTATGTATAAGTCTATAAGTGTTCCTATGTACATTTTATTTTGTACTTTACATTTTGATGACAATTTATTATAACAAACTTCAATCATTTACAAATATTTTTGAATTTAAAACTAGTTTGATTATATATTTCGCGTTTTTATGGATGTTAATTTGAAATTCATTTTATGTTAAACTGGTTCATAATAAAAATTATTATACATTATTTTTTCATACAAATTCATAAAAATAAAATCATTAAACATTGTATTCAATTACATTTTTTTATGTTTTTGTTGAGTTCGACTAGGTTGTTTGTTTTTTATATAGAGATTTTTCAATTACAAGTTTCCAATTTCTTTAAATTTGTATTCATCATCCATCAGTTGTTTGATTCCATGTAAGATGGCTGAAAGTGATATATAGTCTCGCACAAGTGAGTATTTGTATTATTTTCATTGTTTACGACCTAAACAAGCGTTTGAATTATGTTTACATCTAGTAAGACATAAAAGTATATTCGAACGTGTTTTTCCTATGGTGGCAAGCTTTGATTGTGTAGCTGCCATGTTTTATAATTTGTGGGGTGTGTAGGGCTAACGGGGTATAACATCATCCCATTAAATGTTTAAGGTGAGTGATTGTATTTTTTTTTTTGGTAAATACGGTTAATTACAAAGGTACGTGCTATAGATATTTGTTTCATAAACTTACGTTTTCTATATTGCGTGTTTCTATTCCTTTATGTGAAATGCGACGTCACCCTATTGGATTTAGAACTTCATGACTGTATGACTCAGTTAAATACAAGGCTATTATATCTTCTTTGTTATGTTTACAACAATCATGACATACTGGCCCTCAGTTTTTCAGAGTATTTTTAGTACACAAAAACTATTCAGTCTTTAAAAGTGTGTAATTTCATTGTGTATAAAATAGGCGCCAATGATGAAAAATGACGCAAACAACGTAAATTTATATAAACATTTATTTGTTTTTGATACGTATGTAATATAATGTTCAAATTAGAATTTTGAATGAACGAAAAACTTTTATTACGTAAATAATTAAAAACCATAACCTTTGCATTTAAAATAAGTCAACCTGCATTTTGAATTTGCAAGTTCTAATATTCATCTGAATTTGAAAATGTATGTACGTATTATATGGATATTTGAACAAAACAAAAATTGTCTCACCGATTTATTTGTCTTTTTAAATAAAATACGTATGCATGGAAAATGTAACAAAAATGTATTGTTTATATATGTATATATATATATATATATATATATATATATATATATGTATGTATGTATACATACTTCGTGTCATTTAAGTGTAGTTTATTTTTAATTCTTTGTTAGTCATGTATGTAATAAACAGATATTTGTTGTAGTTTATGCTAATACCTTTTGTTTGCTAAGTGATTGGTATATATTAAAATGTGTATAAAGTACTCAAATAGAAGTGATTTTAAATATTTTTAATAATCATAATTGAAAGTCATATTTCACTATTTATTTTCAAATGTTTTTCTATTCAGTTAATTTGATTTATTTATAAAATATAGTTTTTTCTATTTTTCAGTTTCAATGGGATGGTGATAACAGCTTAAAACTGCAAGAAAGCACAAAACATGTAATTGGAACTTCAAAAAAAGTTTTTAATTATAGTTTACTGATAGTACATCATGTTACCTATTAACAAGTATAAAATTATGAATTACTTAAAGTAAACTTAATTAAAGCTCGATGGCATTGATTTCTTTCAATAATATGTGTAATGATTATCAGTATAATGGAAATATTGTGACTACTTAGAAATTGAATTATCCTATTGCCTACAATGACTAATCATCACTTTTATTATGCAGTGAGGCAGTGTTTGTTATCTTACCTTTGTGTTTTTTATGGGACTACATGATTTCAATGACTTTGTTAATTGCACAACGGTAATTATTTAATGTTTTCATTTAGTAATTAAATTAAAAATTATGTAAAAATGTAGTAGTCATGTAAGTAAAGATAATTGTGTGTATATGTAAATGTATATGAATATATTTTAACTTTTTGTTTAGAAACAAAACTTATGTTTTTCCAAATATATTTTTAAATGTCATATGTATACACTGTGAAGAGTTTGGTGAAATTTTAGGTGCAGAATAGCATGAAGTATCCTCAGTTGGTCTCCATGCCGTCAGCAGTTTCTGATTGGCTGGAGGAGCAACTGGAAGCACGAGGGATTGATTCTGTAGTATATACTCGTTATGTGTTGAGCTTGTTGCATCGCGATCCCTGTGATTTAGCCTATACCGATTCTGATTTATCTGAATTGACGCAATTAAAGGTATATATTTTAATGAATAATATTTCTGAATTCAGATTCTAATTTTATTTATCAGTTTATATGTAATAAGTTATTTTTAGTCCATTTTTTAAAGTTTCGTACTCATTATAAAATTAAAAAAGTAGTATATAAAAATAAATTAATTGTTATGCTTATGAAGGTGTAAGTAAATGTATATTGTCTTTAGTAATATATCTTTGTAGAGTGTGGGGCGAAGTAGTATACGAGGACGAAGGCGTGTACGTAATCATGCACTATCACCGGTTGATATTGAACAGTTGCAACGTTCTGCTGTTGTTGAATGTCTTATGTCTGCTTCAGAGCAGGTCCGTTGAGTTTTTTTTTTATTAATCGTAAAAATATATTTTAAATGTAAATTACTTACAAATTAAGGTTTAGTTTTTGTATCATTTTTTTTATTAACTTCTTGTTTTTAACTATTTTTTCTTGTAAAAGATTTGTGATGTAATCATTTTTAACTTGTGATTACAGTACAAAAGGCAATACAATAAGATTTTTTTTTAATAGTTTGTTACGTTTATTAAACTCAAGTAATTTTTAAATAAAGGAATCAATTCTAAGAAAAATTATTTTATGTCAATGTATTTATTTTCATATATATTTTTTATTTTTAGAAAACTGGGATTGAGTCACTTGTTGATGAATTATGTATTAAGTTAAAAGAAATTGAAAATCAACCTTCATCTTCTGATAACATTGAATGTAGTAAAAAATCTCCAGATTTTTTAAAAGCATCTCCACATGATTTAGCTTGTCGTTACTATGCTGCATTTCCTGCTTTAATTAGTAAGTCAAGTGTCAATGAAAATGATATTACTATAATTCCCCAACAAGTTTGTGACTGGGGTGACTTGAATAAACAGCGGAATGTTAAAAATTCATCAGATAATTCAGAAAATATTAAAAAATCGAAAAATATCAGCTGCGATAACATGACAAAATGCACAAATAAACCGTATTTTACATATTTTGGAAGAAGTAAGGAAGAACTTGCTTTTAATTGGAATCGAACGATGGCTAGATCGGTTGAACGTTGTGAAGGTGTTAGTATGTGGGATGAACAAGTGAATCGATATAATCAACAGAACATTACAACTTATAATAAATCTAATGAAGCAAACACCATATCAATTATTAGTAAGCCAGACAAAGAATTGCCAGTTTCAACAGTTAATGAAACTAATTCCAATAAATCTGTCCAAGATCATTCAGTCCAAAATTATGACCATCAAAATAATATACTTTATAGCCCACTCTTGCCTGATAAAGGTCAGTTATTAGGTGATTTGGATGATGAATTTCAAGATTTGCCAGTAGATTTTCAAGAATTATTAGCTTCTCCTACAGATCAAACACCGTCAGCTGAATTATTTGGTTATGCAAACAAACAAGAGAATTTTATTCAGCGAGCTCGACCTTTTCTTCAATGTGGCACCAATATTACTAGTTCAATTTGGTCACAACAGGAAAAGAATAATGATTTAATGGATTTCTCTGCAACTGATAATAGTTTTTATGATTCATTCAGTTTATCAAATTTTAACAACGAAAATTTGGCTTTAAAAAATAGCGATTTTAAAAATGTGTCCAGCAATATTTGGTCAGATAACTATAAAAATACTAAGTATATCGAACAACAAAGTTTTAATGATTATTATGAAAATCTTAAATTCGTAAATAATAATTTAGCTAATTTAGATTCAAGTTCGAATGATCAGAAAAGTACTTTTTTATGGGAAATAGGTATTCCTGTTGAAGATGATAGTAAAATGTCACTTAAAGATGATAATTCAACATATTTAAAGTTATTGGAGGTGGGTTCCTTGTTCGATCGACCATCATCTGCAAATTTAGATACAATTGAAAATAGTTTGTCGAAATTAAATCACGATAAAGAAATGAGTTGTTTTAGAGAAGTGGTACCAAAGTCAAATTTGTGGTTTAGTAAAGCAAATTGTACAAATGAACCAAGTGTCATTCATAAACAACTAGAAATAAGAAGTAATACAGATGATGATGACTTATTAACATCACTTCGTACACATTTTTGTCCTATTCGATTAGAAAATTTACATCATGGTAGCCAACGCTTACCAGATGGGTCTACTTTCGATGTTGGAGGGAGTCCAGAACAAGTCTATTTTCAACGATCAGATAGTGGTGCTTTATATCTAGAATCTGAAAAAGGTGATCCACCAAAAAAATATATGGAATATAAAGGTGATAATGAGTTGTCAGCAGAAAAATCTCGATCATTGAAAAACACTGGATTTGTATTAAAATTTTGTGTTCGTCAAAATGAGAAAGATTGCCAGACAGATTCTGATGATCTATTATCTGATAGTTCACAAGAAATTGTGCCTGCTAAACGAAGAGTGATTTCTGATACGGAAGAGTTTTTCTTTCCAGGAGATGAAGATTTGGCTGAACTTATTTCTGATTTTAAGGACAGCATGACAGCATGCACTTGTCAACAGAATGAACCTTCTGAACAAGATGATTTTCAATCATTGCCAGTAGGTGAAATTCATACCGATGGAGAATGCACGCAGTGTGGCTATTCTTCTTGGTTTTCTGACAATACAGGGTTATGGAGTGGCGAGGATGCGTGGCGTCATATTTGGAGTTCTCGCATAAAACTGTGCTTAGCATGTGGAGGAGAAAAGTGTTCTGAAGCTCCTGCTGCACCACGGTGTCTACGCGAGGAAGTAAGTCTTGAAGGTGAACAATTACTTTCTGATATTAGTTCACTTCGATGTTTGTATTCATTCGACATTTGTGGAGACGAACGGCCTTCGAGTGGACGAGAAGAACGTAAGCGTCGACACTCGGCGTGCTTACGACCCAACATATGGCATCCTATGACAGCATCCTTACGTGCCCTGACATTCTAAAAAGGTAATATTGATATTATTTTTATATTTTTATGGTGTCAACACAAAGTGGATTATATTATAAAAATCCACTCTAAAGTGTAATTGCTAGTGTTATTTCATTTATTTATACTTACATTTACTTTCAATACTTTTTATGATATGCGTTTGAAAAAAATTGTTTGAAAACGATATTTTTTTTCATAATTTGTTTAATGATCATACTTCAACGTTCGCATTCATTTGGAATGTTATAAATAAAATGTAAATGTAAGTATTAATGTTAGGAAAATTTGTTACTTAGAAAATGGGGTTTGAGTTGACATTAATGCCCAAATATATTTTCTTTTTCTGACTAAAGAGCAAATAAAGGTCAAATGTAAAAATGTAGAGCATTATTGCTTTATTAATTTATAGTTTTAATTTTGTTATTTCCTACCATTTGGTCCTTGCTCAATTTAAGTAGTTGAAATATAGATCACAGTGCACAGTAATTTGTTTTGTGTGAATTTTATTATTCAGTGTGGTCTATTATTATATACATATGCAAATATTCATACATACATACCTATGTGTGTGTGTTTATATATATATATATATATATATACACACACATACACACACACTCATACATATTGAGGTATGTATGTTGTTGCTATTTTAGGTTTAATTTTTAACAAAATATATTTATCATTTTCAAATTTTATTAAATATGCTTAATGTATAGATTAATATGAAAAAGCCTTTATAGTCGGGCATAATAAAGCTGTCAAAAATGTTTTTTTTTTTTTTGTCAACTTGAGTAAATATTACATGTATAAATTTGTGTTTACTTCTGTTTTTCTTGATAGGTATTGTTTGGTGTAAATTTATTTTTTGATTTTAATATTTTCAATGGAAAAATCGAATTTTAAATGATATATGCAAGTTGATGTTTACTTTTTCATAACTTACCAAAAGAATAAATATTAAAACTGGTTTAATGTAATAAACCGAAAGTACATCTTTTTAAAATATATTGCTAATAAGAAATTCAGAAATGTTTATAAGCATGACATTTACTAGTAAAGTTATATATTGAGCATATTTACTTTAAAATTTGATTGATTGTGCAACTACAAATAATGGTATGTTATGTGTATTTTTTTTTGTATAACATTCATAATGATTGGGTTATTTATTTTTCATCTTTTGAGATGATAGCTACAATCAGCATTAATAAAATTTAGTAGGTAGACATCAATATGAAAAATTTATTTAATATACTTACATATTCTATTTATTACACCTAAGGTAAAGAAATTTTAAATAAACAAGTGCTTCGTAAAATATCGCCTTGATTCTTATCAAGTTAATAGATGATTTTTTTGTTTTCACATTTGAAAAAATTAAAAAAAAAATAATAAAATAATTAATCCCAAATTATAGTAGCTCTTTAATAGTATGGTGTGTTGTATTGCACTACCAGCCCTGTTTTCTTATGAATAGTAAATTTGTTCATATGTTTATTAATTATTCATTTTTTATTTTCATGTTTGTTATTTATCTATTTGTTTTGTTTGTAATTTATTTGAGTCAGTCATTAATTTATGATTAGATTTAATAAAACGTGGCACTTGTTAAATGATAGATTTTAGAATTTACAGTGTAATGTGACAGTAAATAAGTGTCAACTTGAAAAAAATTCTTTGTGCTTGTAAAATGTAGTTGCCGTACATTGTTTTGTGCTGTGTTTTAAATAAAGTAGTAAAGTAGCACAGTACAATTTAATCGGCATCATAATCAGCTTGCCACAAGAATAAAATTTTTCACAAAATATACAATAAAAATATTATGAAGTAATAATTGAATGTATATTGATATACTAATGTTATATTAACTAATGATGGAGTGGTAATTATAACTTGCACCAAAGTAAATTAAACCAATGATATCTATAATTTGTTTTTAAGATTTTGCAATTATCGTTGAATTTATTTTAGATATGTATTATCATGTTTTTTCACTGTGAAAAAATAATTTAAAATCAGTGACTGACACACAAGTAACATCAACATATTTTTTAAAAATAAATTTACCACTCTAGTATTAGTCTATTTAAAAATGAACAATCAAAAGCACAGTCCTCATGGACATTAATTTAATAGAGAGGTAAGTGAATATGTATATATATGTAAAATGTGTTGTATGCATACATACCAATGCAGATATATATATAAATTTATATTACTGATTTTATTTCATAAGATCTGAGTATTTGTGTGTATTTGTAACTACCAGTCAGGGTTTTCATTATATATATATATATATATATATATATATATATATATATATATATATATATATATATATATATATATATATACATATATATATATATATACATATATATATATATTTGCATTGTTTATGTGGGAAAGAAGTATCTAGTGTTAGTAATGCGATTTTTCATTAATATTCTATAAAAAAATCGTAAACAGTGTTTTTCTACTCGCAAACATACATTTGTAATGTGAGTGAGAAAAATGATATAAAATGTGTGTGCATGCGTATACATGTAAATATGTGCTTGTGCATATGTGAAAATTGTGTCTGGGATTTGTGGATATGTTTGTACAATTTGTGTATTTTATGTGTGTATGAATATGTGCACATTTATTTAAAATTTTTATTTATTTGTTAATTAGGTTTGAATCAGAATTTTTTTCTAAACATTTAAAATTTTATAAAAGAAATCTTTTTTTTTTTAGATATTTCTTTGTCTTGTGCTATTTGTCTAAATGAAATTTTGAAAAACAAGTATATTGTTATTATAACATAAGTGCTTTGTGACCTAAAGAATAGTGATTATATTAAAAATGAGGATACTGTATTTCTTTTCTTTCAAAAAATGTTTAAAAAGGAGTAAAATGATATGATGATGAATAGTGGAAATATATATATATATATTTAAAGTACTGCTAAATGTTTATGAAATGTAGATATGCATTAGACTTAAAATTAAGTCTTGTGTAAATATTATAAATTTTGATTAAAATTGTATAATATTAATCATTTAATATTTTTTTTAAGTACAGTATTATTTTCTTTTGATATTTAAATAATATTATATTTAAAAAGTGAACAATATATGTTTTTATGTTTTATAATCATTATTCAAATTGAATTAAATGTAGGATAATGATTGATATAGTTTATCATTAAAAGTAAAGAAATGAAGTATGTATAGTATTTTATTATAAAATGCATTAAAAGTAAAATCTTAGAAAAGGAATATTTAAGAATTGGATAATTCAGTATATAAATATATGAAAATATTGCATTTATATTTTTTTATAATTTATATTGTTTTTGATTAAAAGCTTAAATAATTTATATTTCAGTTATTCAGATAGATGAGATGAAATACTTGTGTGAATGTATATCAACATCTTTAATATTTAGTTATTCAAATATAGCTAACATTAAGCACATATGAAATACATAGTATGTTTTGTAATCACTGTATGTAGAATTTGGCTGTGCCTTCAATTATAGTTAGCCTAAAAATGAAAAGAAATAAGATTTTTAATTAATTTTATATAAAGAGTATGTTATGTATTAAAATATACTCTGAAATTATTTGGTATTGCTGAATTTTTTTTCTTTTACCTTTTATTTTTGGGTATGAAATGTGAGTATATATATATATATATATATATATATATATATATATATATATATATATATATATATATATATAAATAATATTTTCATATATTTAAAAAAAAATGTTCTAAAATAACACCCTCATACTCATTTATGTATATAAAATGTTTATGAAATGTGCAAGGATCTCTTCAAATGTTTAGAAAAGTTAATAAAATATGTTTTGTTTGAAAATATTCATATACACATACATAATATTATGTAAATTATTTTATGCAATTGTAATACACATATGACAAATTTATTTATATATATTAAACTGTCATGAAATTTGTCATTATGTATTTATCAGTGCCTTTAGTAAAAATTTTATGTTGTACTTCAAACATTTTTTGAAAGTTAATATTAACAAATCGAAAATTGATTTAATAGGAACAGAGTTTTTATTAAGATACACATTCATGCTGGTCATGAAAAATTGGAGGTTTCAAAGCACGTTTTTGTTTAAATAAATAACTATTTTTTAATGTGTGATGTTTTAAAAATGTAAGTTATGATGTACACAGTTTTTTTTATTGAAGTAAACAAATAACGTAATAAATGTAATATTATATACAACTCAATAAGTAAAACCATTTTTTTAAGTAACTTATTGTTAAGTTGCTATAAAAAAGGTTACTTCTAATCTTGAAGGATTGTTAATATAATTTGTGTTACACAATTTAATATTTAATAGCATTAATATTTTTTATTGTGTTTAATATGTACTTTGTTAAAATTATTGGTAAATGATAATTGTTTAGAAATGTAATCATTATTATATTTTGAATTTTGTTTAAGATTTCTGATTCAAACCAATTGTATGAATTTTGTTTCACATCTTTTTTATTTCTTTTATCATGGATGTGATCAATTAAATAAATATTATTTTCTTTATGAAAAATGTTCAGAATCAAATATTTTTAAGTGCTGTGAATGTATTTTCTTAATTTTTATTTCTTAGATATTTAAGGTAATAAGATACATTAATATAGTATTATATATATATATATATGTATATATATGTATATGTATATATATATGTATATATATATGTATATATATATGTATATATATATATGTATATATATATATATATGTATATATATATATATATATGTATATATATATGTATATATATATGTATATATATATATGTATATATATATATGTATATATATATATATATATATGTATATATATATGTATATATATATGTATATATATATATGTATATATATATATATGTATATATATATATGTATATATATATGTATATATATATATATATATATATATAATATGTATATATACAGAGATGAAAATTTAATTATTATCAATAATTCTTATGTGACTTACAAGAGAACATCATGTATACTTCCTATTTCCAGTTTTTATAAAATGTCACATTTAAAGAATTTTTAAATTATACTTAAGGTATTTATTTACTTTAAGTTAGAGTGCTGCTTATGTGTAATATACACTTATTCTGTGTACATGTATGTGTGTGTGTGTATATATATATGTGTATATATATATATATATATATATATATATATATATATATATATATATATATATATATGTTGATATTTATTGGCAATAATTGTGGAATAGAAACACAATAATTAATTAAAGTATTCACACCTCTATGTAGTGAATTTATAACATCTTATAAAAGTGTAGTTGATAAATATAGTTCAGAATAATCTTGTAAATTTATAAAATATATTTAATGTATGTATTTTCTTAAATAACGTTTTTTTTTGTGTTAAAAATGAATTTAAATTGATATACATGAAAATATGTTTTGTATAATTATAAAATGATTATATGTTTACATTGTTTTCAGTTGTGTTTATTTAATTTTTGTTTTGTTTTTATTTTCATTATAATTTTTCTATATTTTTATTAGATAGTAAACTGTTTTAGAAACATATACCATACAAACATGTGTTTACCAATACATTAAATGCATATATGCCTATGTGTATATGTATATATATATATATATATATATATATATATATATATATATGCACAAAGTACCTACATGCATTCATGTATACCTACATATATTTTTATGTACACACATGCACATACATTAACAGTGATACATCATATCTCTTTTATTTAAGTTTTTTTTAAAAAAATGATGTAACATGATATTTAAGAGAAACTTAAAATATAATCAAATGATTATATATAGTACAATGATATTTAGTTTGTTTAAATTGTGACTTATTTATTTAGAATATTTTGGAAGATTTAGTTGTATACTTATTTCAAAGATATAACTCAATGTAACTCAAAATTTTATTACATATTTGTTTTGTTAATTGTGTTTTCTTTTATTGTTCTATTATTAAAAATGAATAATTATTAAAATAAGACAGTCAGAGTAAAAGATGATAGTTTTATAAATCTATGGCATGTCTGGATGAATTTTCAATGAAAAATGTAATTTGTGTGTACAAAAAGTTAGACAAATTAATGATAAGTGCTGTATGCACAAGTTAGATTTTGTATTGCAATAATAAAATTAATATAGTCTATTTTAGTCTGTATTTAAAGTGTGTTCTTATACTGAACTTTAATTGCTTTAGTAATAGAACATACTTAACATTTTTTTTTTTGAAATGTGTCATTGTTAATTAATATTAAAAACTTTGTTTAAATAGCAATGTTCTAAATTAATTTTTTTAGTGTAATAGAAAATTTTCTTCGCTATGTTATTAATATTTGTTATTATCAAATTTGGTGGGAGAGTATTTTTTTAGTTAATTGTTGTAATAAGAGTATCTTGTACCAAATGTTTTGATAAATGAACATTTTGTTCAATTTTGTTAAGAAATCTATTTGAAATTGTTATTTTTGTTGGTACATTGCAGAATTTTATTAAGATACTCTGGATTTATTTTAATGAGGTGTATGTATTTTTTTCAAAGAATTGAAAAATTTATGTATCAGTTATGTAAAATAATTTGTCCAATTTATTGGACTGATAGGTTGAAGTAACTTCTGTGAAACTTTTTTTTGTGGACAAATTTTAATTAATAAAATTTGTCGTAAGTAAAACCTATGTATGAAATAAAAAAATTAATATTATTTAGATAGATTAATATGTTACAAAAATGATTATTTTTTTGTCCACGAACACATGCACATATATACATACATATTTTTCACATGATGATATCTAGAAAATATATGGTTTAATACATGTATGAATATTTATGTGCATGTACAAATTTTTGTTTTTGTGTATATATACAAATATAGACATTTATATGTAAATAAATATTGTTGGTATTCGAATATTTTACATTAAAGTAAATAATTAGTTTTACTTTACCATTTTCAAGAGCATAAATTACTTAAAATGTCAAACATACATTTTATATATACTTTTTCACTTGTTGGTTAATTTAAATACATATGTATACAAAAATTATATGTCTATTTATATATATATAATTTGTGATTAATATATGTGTGTGTATGTATATATATATATATATATATATATATATGTATATATATATATACACATACACACATACATATGTACACATTTATTTATTTTTTTATATTAAACATGTCTGTATTTGTATATTTACATATTTGTGCACATGTATATATATATATATATATATATATATATATATATATATATATATATATATATATATGTATATTGCACACATAATGTCCCAAATATTAATATAAAAAGGCGCCAATGTAAAATCTATTCTGCGCCCTAGAAACTAGAATAAATTTTAGCTACATTTCATATTTTTTTTAATAACAATTTTTTGTAATAGTAGCTCAAAGTCCTCTATTTTAAATTACAAATATATTGATAGATAATCTTTTTATTTCTGAAGTCTGTTTTCTTGTTTCATTAGATAATTGTTCTATTTATAAACTTTTACTCATTTTTATTTTTATTGTAAAAATTGATCTTTCTCATTCATTGAAAACTTAAAATGCATTAATTTGTTTATTTGGCTTCAGTATATAAAAAAACATTTATTTATAATAGAAGTTGTAAATGGGTTTTTTTAATTTACAAAAAAAGTTTGTATCTATCAATATGTTTGTAATTGAATCCAAATTTATTTAAACTATTAATAAAAATGATAACCATTTAATATAGCTCAATTATTAAAATTCTCACTTGACATCTTCAAAATGTACTCTATTGTGTTGTTGATTTATCGATTTAAAATATGTGATACATTTCTTAGGGTTTAAAATTATTTAAAATTTTGAAGACAGGCTTAAAATTTTAAATAATTATAACGAATTTATTTTTATTAAAATTATTCTGGTCCTTATTACTTTTCATTTATATCAGTAATAAATCCATCAATATTTTTAATGGAAATAGTAAACTGAGTACAATAAGTTATTTTTGCAGACTTGTCCAATTATATTTTTATGCTAATGGTTTATGTTTTACAGCCATTCTTAAATTATATTTCTGTAAATCAACTTTGGATAGCAACATTTTAAGTGTTATAAATCGAAATTAAAATGTTTAACATATTTTAGATGTCAGTTTTTTTTAATTCAATGTTTTATATATGCATTCTCTTGGACATGTTTGCTAAAAAATATCATTTAAAATATTTGCATCCAAGTGCTATTAGTAGATAATTTTCCAAATTTTTGTAAAATTTCTTGAAGAATATGCAAAGTATTTCACATAATTCTATAGGAAATATCATGTATCAAAAATTGTATTCAAATGAAATCACTAATGGACTTTTCATATTCAGTCTGGATTGTTTAACATTGTAATTGAGTCATTAATAAAGATCTTTCAGATAACTATTTGTATTTTATTATGTTCTCCTGATTTACACATCTGTTGAGTAAAAAGTAGAGTGTGTTTGTAGTATCTTGTAAACCATTTTATTTAAATATTTTTATAAATAAATGAAAATGTATTCAAATACGCGAATCTTAGTTGATTATACCGTACTACATATAAGAAAATCTAATCCATGAAATGAGTTTGTTACAGAATATTTTTCACCTTATTAGCTGTATTTAAAAAAATATCATTCAAATCATATTAAATAAGTTTTATTTACTAAATTAACACGCATTAGAATATGATCTATTTGTATTTTGTTTATATATTTATCTTATTTTTAAAATTATGAAAAATTGTGCTCATGACTATATATAAATGTACGCATTTAATTCTGAAGAGGTCATAAAGCTAGTGACAAAATATGAAGTATTTTAATCAATAAGGCTATCTTTGCAGTTATTGATATGTTCAATTTTTGCTAATGTTGAAAGGCATATTTCTTATCGAATTTTTATCTATTCTGGTGATTCTTAATTTAATCTTTACATTATTATTTAGTATGCAGATGTCTGTTAAATAAAATATAATTTTATGAGATAGTGTTTAAATTATTGCTAAACTCGATCTATATTCTCAGTTAGTTTTTTCTGTAACAGTTAGTCATCGCTTGCGCGTCAATGAATCCACTTGCGGTACTCGGTTATGTCAAGTCTGATCGTTGTACCGCACCCATTGTCAGAAGCTTGTTCATGGCTAACAGTTAATCTATTATTTTAATATAGAAATACTCCATCACTATGGGAGATTCATTGGATAGTAATGATAATAGCAATGAGGCACAGACAGTGGCGATAGTAGATTTTACTGATTTTACTAATTACATACGTAAAGCGGTCACTGTCCTTTTACCAGAAGATGATGTGCCACCTGCGCTAAGCAATGCATTGGATGATCGAACTCATCAAGAATGTATTCGTAAGTTTTTGGCTGATCCTCAGGTATCATGTTTGTTTGTTCAGAGGAGTTCATCTAAAGAAGATGACAGTGACCCACCAACTGAAGGTGAAGAAGAAAAAGATCCGGTTTCTTATACAATTTCAAATGAAGTTCATTTCAGTAGCCCGAAAATGTCAAGTTTGGTTTGTGTAAAGAGAGGCAGTGTGATTGAAGCTGATAAGAGTATTCATACACAGTTGAGATTAATTAATTTTAGCGATGGATCTCCGTATGAAACTCTTCATGCGTTTATCAGTAAAACAATGGCACCTTATTTTAAATCGTATGTAAAGGAGTCTGGGCGAGCTGATAGAGATGGTGATAAGATGGCACCTTCTGTAGAAAAAAAGTTAGCTGAATTAGAAATGGGTCTGCTTCATTTGCAGCAGAACATCGATATTCCTGAAATAACATTACCTGTCCATCCGATCGTTGCGAACGTTATAAAAAGTTGTGCCGATGATGGAGTTAAACCGAAAGTATCGGATTTTGGAGAACGTCTCGAAGATTCGACTTTTTTAAATCAGCTCCAAAATGGCGTCAATCGTTGGATAAAGGAGATTCAAAAAGTTACTAAATTAGAGAGAGATCCTTCATCTGGTACAGCTTTACAAGAAATAAGTTTTTGGTTGAATTTAGAGCGAGCGTTGCATCGTATACAAGAAAAACGAGAAAGTATAGAGGTTTCTTTGACACTTGACATATTAAAGCATGGTAAAAGATTTCATGCAACTGTAAGTTTTGATACAGATACAGGGTTGAAACAAGCTTTAGCCATTGTTAATGACTATAATCCGTTAATGAAAGATTTTCCAATAAATGATTTATTGGCAGCGACTGAATTAGAACGAATAAGAGTTTCTGTACAGCAAATTTTCAGTCATTTAAGGAAAATCCGTAGCACAAAATATCCTATTCAAAGAGCTCTTCGTTTAGTTGAAGCAATTTCCCGTGATTTAAGTGCCCAGTTACTGAAAGTGTTGGGAACAAGGCGACTGATGCACATTCCTTTCGATCAATTTGAAAAGGTTATGATACAGTGTTTTGAAGTGTTTACATCTTGGGATGATGAATACGATAAATTGCAAGGTTTGCTGAGAGATATCGTAAAGAAAAAACGTGACGAACATCTAAAGATGGTATGGCGTGTGTCACCTCATCATAAAAAACTACAGAATCGTATGGAAAATATGCGTCGTTTTCGTCGGCAACATGAACAGTTGAGGACCGTTATTGTTCGTGTTTTACGCCCTTCTGTGAGACAGTTATCTCAGCCGGGAACTGATCAACCGTTACCTGCAAAAACTGATGTTTTAACTATAGACGCTGCAGATGCTAATGCAATTGAAGAAGTAAGTCGATTTAAAGTGAATGATTTCATTGTAAAAGAATTATTATCATTAACAAATATTTTTCTAATATTCAGGTGAATTTTGCATATGAGAATGTTAAAGAAGTCGATTGTTTAGATATTTCTCGAGAAGGTATGGAAGCGTGGGAAGCTGCCGTGCAACGTTACGAAGAACGAATCGATCGTGTTGAAACCCGTATCACGGCACACTTACGCGATCAGTTAGGAACAGCTAAAAATGCAAATGAAATGTTCAGAATTTTTTCTCGCTTTAATGCTCTTTTTGTTCGACCTCATATTCGTGGTGCTATTAGAGAATATCAAACGAATCTTATACAAAGAGTTAAAGATGATATTGAAGCTCTTCATGAAAAGTTCAAGGTAATATTTAATTTGTAAACAATTTGTTATTTTTTTTTAATAAAATGTTTTTAAATGTTTGTAGGTGCAATATCCACAAAGTAAAAGTTGTCGAATCAGTACAGTGAGAGATTTACCACCAACTGCAGGTTCTATCATATGGGCAAAACAGATAGATTATCAGTTGACTACTTATTTGAGACGTGTAGAGGATGTTCTTGGAAAAGGTTGGGAAAATCACATTGAAGGTCAAAAATTAAAAGCAGATGGTGATAGCTTTCGTTTAAAATTATCAACTCAAGAAATTTTCGATGATTGGGCACGAACCGTTCAGCAACGCAATTTAGGTGTTGCTGGCCGTATATTTACAATTGATTCTGTTCGTTCTCGTACCGGTAGAGGAAATTGTCTAAAATTAAGAGTCAATTTCCTTCCTGAAATAATTACTTTATCAAAAGAAGTACGAAATTTAAAAACTCTCGGATTTAGAGTACCTTTAGCAATCGTAAATAAAGCTCACCAAGCTAATCAACTATATCCATTTGCAATTTCATTGATTGAAAGTGTTCGTACTTATGAAATGACACTCGAAAAGGTAATTGCAATTAATTCTTTTAATAGTTTTAATTTTTTTCGTATTTATACTAGTTTTTTATGATAGCTAACAAATCGGATTTGCTATCAAAATCAGTTATCTAAGGTATTATTTTGCCATAAATCAATTATATGTGCATGTATTAAATATCTGTTTTAATGGTAAACTATTGTATTAATCAGGACTGGTGATAAATAATAATAATACGTAATTTTTGATCATTTATTCTTTATAAAGATATATTTGTCCTGGAGTTGTGTGTACACAAATGAGTTTATTAAATTATAGTTATGAAAAATACACTGTTACACTGAATATTATTGTATATATCTCCACTAGTTCTGGATAATTTTTGATTAATATTTATGCATATTATACAATCTCTACTATCTAATGTAAATTCTAGAAATTGAATGTAAATAGTAACATAAAACAAACTATAATGCTTAAAGTTTCCTTAATATTATATTGTTTGTAATCTGCATGAATAATTTTTAATTTTATTGTATAAAGTCCTAATTTTTGAATCATTCTTTACTGATACGTATGTATATAAATGATTCTTATTTATTAATAAAAAAATCCGGTATTGTATTAAACATTGTAAATAAAAAAGATTACAATTAAATTTGAGACAAAGGTATATTTTGAAGATGTGTTTGTGTGCATGTGTATATTTAATATATTTATACATATGCATACATATATGTACATATAATACAAATTATATTTTGTTCATTTTCTTTTAATTTAAATTTTTATTCTTTATTTTAAAATTTATTGTTAATTTTATTCATAATTATAATAAAATATTGTCATCATTTTGATAAAATTCTTTGTTATGATTTAATTAATGTATTTGTTTATCATTCAATCGCAGTGCATGATTTCCTTTTACTGTTTTATGTTAATGATGTATGTTAAAATGTACTTTGAAGTTATAATGTATTTAATGATAATAAGCTATATTGGCTGTTATAAATGTCAGATTTTTGTGCATTTTATATTTGTGTGCATTTGTGTGTGCTTATATGCAAATATATATATATATATATATATATATATATATATATATATGTGTGTGTGTATGTGTTTATATATATATATCTGTTCTCATGCACTGTGCTTGTTTATGTGCATATTTGTGTATTTAATCATATAGTGCATTAAAAAAAGTATAAATGATATTTTAACAAAAAACATTTAGTAGAAATTAAAAGTATTTTTTCTTTATAGATATTATTAGTATGTATTAAATTTTGAATTATTAATTACTTTTTATTGACTAACTGCCTTAGTTACATGATTAATGTTGAAAGTATTTAGTTATAAATGTGTTAAGAAATGTGCTGTTTGTAGAAATCAACATTTTAATTTCTACTTACAGAATATATTAAACTAGTGATGAATAAAAAGCATGGTAATACAAGTAAATGTCTGTGTTTATCTCTCAGAGCATACATTACATTCATTTCATCAAAAGAACTTTTGTTGATGTTTAAATAAGTTTTATTTCTATTGTTTATTAGCATTGATTTAAGAAAATAGATATGGCCTGAATTTTTTTTTAATTAATTTGATTACAGATATATGAATGTAATTTTTTAGTAACAGTAATATATGTTATATATGTATGTATACATAACAGATATGAACATTTGTACCCATATATTTAAAAATAGAGAAAAAATTTACAGCACTGACTTTAATTTTATTGTTTCAGATAGAGGATAAAGCAAGTATAATACCTCTTGTAGCAGGTATGCGCAAAGAAGTTCTAGCTTTGATATCTGAAGGTGTTGGCTTGGTATGGGAGAGCTACAAATTAGATCCTTACGTGCAACGTTTATCAGAAGCTGTAGTTGCTTTTCAAGAACGTGTCGAAGAACTTGTTGTAGTAGGTGAACAGTTAGAGGTCGATGTTAGGTCTTTAGAAACGTGTCCGTATTCAGCAAATACATTCGCAGATATTTTGGGAAAAATACAACGGTCTGTTGATGATTTATCGTTAAAGCAGTATTCAAATTTACATATTTGGGTTAGCCGTTTAGATGAAGAGGTATGTCTGAATTAGTAATCAAATTAGAATATGTTTATAGTATGTTTTTGTTAGGTTGAAAGGAACTTAGCCCATCGTCTTCAAGCTGGAATTCAAGCATGGACTGATGCTTTGAATGGTCAGAAAAAAGAAGTCGATCATAGTATGGATACAGATGCACCTGTACAACCTACTCATAAACCAGGCGGAGACCCACAAGTAAATTATAGATTTATTTCAATATTTACTGATGTGAATTAATGAAAAAATTTAATTTTTAATTATATTTAACATTTATTTCAATTTTAGAGTGTGAAAGTATAAAAATGATTTTCAATAAATAAATAAATAATGTTATTTTTCAAATATTTCTTTGAATTATATTTGCTTACTTAAATAAGTTCTTGAATAGTGTTAAGACATGTTAAATAAATTGATTGATTTATTGTTTAGATACAAACTGTTATTCATGAAGTTCGCATTACTAATCAAGTAATGTATTTATACCCGAGTATCGAAGAAGCTCGATTCCAAATTATGCAGCAGTTGTTTGCTTGGCAAGCCATAGTTACATCTCAAGTTCGTCTTCAAAGTAGTCGTTATCAAGTTGGTTTGGATAGACCCATTTTACAAACTTATAGAAATATTTTAACAAAATTGCCTCAAGGTTCAAATGTTCTTGAAAGTGCTTATGGTGCTATTGAAAAAAAAATAAAAGAAGTATGTTTTTTTTTTACATTGAAATTTAATGTTCATTTATAAAAGCAATGATTTATTTAAGTACTATAAAGCCTGCTTTTACTTGATTTTTATTTGATACAAAGTTGCTATTTTTTAATTATTTTAGGTTCATGTATATGTGAACGAATGGTTGTGTTACCAATCTTTGTGGGATTTACAACCAGATATTTTATATGGTACACTTGGAGAAGATATTAATTTATGGATGAAATGCCTAAATGATATTAAGTATGTTCTATTTATCTTTTCAAAATTAATTTTTATTTTATTCATTTTGAACTCAAGGTTTTTAATGGTATCATGTTATTTATTTTAGAAAAACTCGTACTACTTTCGATACTTCTGACACAAGGCGTGAGTTTGGACCTGTTGTTATCGACTTTGCTAAAGTACAAAGCAAAGTATCGTTGAAATATGACTCATGGCATAAAGAGACTCTTGGAAAGTTTGGGTCTCTCCTAGGGAATGATATGGCTAATTTCCACACTCAAGTGTCTAAATTTAGAAGTGAATTGGAACAACAGTCAATAGAAGCAGCAAGTACTTCAGATGCAGTTAGTTTTATTACTTATGTGCAATCTTTGAAACGTAATATGAAAACTTGGGAAAAGCAAGTAGAAGTTTATCGTGAAGGACAGCGTATTTTAGAACGGCAACGATTTCAGTTTCCAAGCAGTTGGCTACATGTAGAAAATTTAGAAGGGGAATGGGGTGCCTTTAATGAAATAATTAAACGTAAAGATTCATCCATTCAGAATCAAGTGAGTAAAAATATTATCGAAGGAGTACCAGTTGGCAAGTGATGAAAAATATTTAAAATGAAAATTTTTAGGTTGCAAGCTTGCAAATGAAGATTGTATCAGAAGATAAGGCTGTGGAAACACGTACTGTAGATTTCTTAGAAGAATGGGAAAGAAACAAGCCTGTAGAAGGACATTTACGACCTGATGATGCCCTATGTCAAATACAACTATTTGAAAGTAAATTTTCACGTTTAAAAGAAGAGCGAGATAATGTAGCTAAGGCAAAAGAAGCTCTTGAACTTCAAGAACCGGGTATATATATATATATTCGATAAATCTTTAAAGTTTATATTTTTTAACATAATTTATTATTGTGGTTATTTTATTTTATAGGAGGTATTAGTAATAATGAAGATAGAATGCAAGTTGTTTTTGAAGAGTTGCAAGATTTACGAGGTGTATGGTCCGAGTTGTCTCGAATTTGGGCACAAATTGATGAAACTCGGGAAAAAGCATGGTTATCCATACAACCTCGAAAATTAAGACAACACTTGGATGCAATGATGACACAATTAAAAGAACTCCCTGCTCGATTAAGGCAGTACTCATCTTATGAATATGTTAAGAAATTACTTCAAGGCTATATTAAAGTAATTTGAAATTATTTTGTTTCTTCATGTGTCTTAAAGGAGCATTCTTTTTGTTTTTGTATATAAATATTATGTATATAATTTTTTTTTAGGTGAATATGTTAATAGTAGAATTAAAGTCTGATGCTTTAAAAGAACGTCATTGGAAACAATTGACACGTCAGTTACGTGTGAATTGGATTTTGTCAGATTTAACGTTAGGTCAAGTTTGGGATGTAAATTTACAGAAGAATGAAAGTATTGTCAAAGATGTTATTTTGGTTGCCCAAGGTGAAATGGCATTGGAAGAATTTCTTAAACAGGTTCGAGAATCTTGGCAAAATTATGAACTGGATTTAATTAACTATCAAAATAAATGTAGATTGATACGTGGTTGGGATGATTTGTTTAATAAAGTGAAAGAACATATTAATTCAGTTGCTGCAATGAAATTATCTCCATATTATAAAGTTTTTGAAGAAGAGGCATTGACATGGGAAGAAAAATTAAATAGAATTAATGCTTTGTTTGATGTCTGGATTGATGTTCAGAGACGTTGGGTATATTTAGAAGGAATTTTTTCTGGTAGTGCTGATATTAAAACTTTATTGCCTGTTGAAACTTCAAGATTTCAGAGTATAAGGTGTGAGATTATTGACATTTTTTGAAAAAAGAACATATGTGTTTGAGTTATTAAGTGTAAATAATTATTAATTTTAGTGCTGAATTTTTGGGGCTAATGAAAAAAGTAGGAAAGTCTCCCATGGTTATGGATGTGTTAAATATTCCTGGTGTGCAACGGTCTTTGGAAAGGCTTGCTGATCTTCTAGGCAAAATACAAAAGGCATTAGGTGAATATTTAGAACGAGAACGTACATCGTTTCCCAGATTTTATTTTGTTGGCGATGAAGATCTTTTGGAAATTATTGGCAATAGCAAAAATATTGCACGTTTACAGAAACATTTCAAAAAAATGTTCGCTGGTGTTGCAGCTATTTTATTAAATGATGATAACACAGTCATAACTGGAATTGCATCTCGTGAAGGAGAAGAGGTCTTTTATTGTCTTAATGTTTAAAGATTTATTTTTAAGTTATGTATTTTATATTGTAGGTGAAATTTTGTACTCCAGTGTCTACTACAGATCATCCAAAAATAAATGAATGGTTGACATTAGTAGAAAAAGAAATGCGAGTTACATTAGCATCACGTTTAGCTGAGGCAGTACAAGATATCAAACAATTTAAAGATAATTCTTTCAATTCACAAGCTTATATGGAATGGTGTGATAAATATCAAGCGCAAATTGTTGTCTTAGCTGCACAAGTGTTATGGAGTGAAGATGTTGAAAATGCATTACATCAAATGAATGGAAATGAAAGTAGTATTTCTTTATTGGAAAGAGTGCTGGGGTCTGTTGAACAGACTTTAAATATCTTAGCTGATTCTGTTCTACAAGAACAACCTCCATTACGGCGTAGAAAATTAGAACATTTGGTTAGTTCAGATATATTAAAATTTAATAAAATTGTGAATAAATAAAATGCATAACTATTTATATAAAGCAGCACATATTAGAATCTAATAGTTATATTTGCATGTGTGTGTATAAATATATAAATAGATTTGTTTTTTTTTTTCTAGATTAATGAGTTTGTACATAAAAGAACAGTAACCCGAAGATTAATTTTTAATAAAGTATGTAGTTCAAAAGCCTTTGAATGGCTATCTGAAATGCGATTCTATTTTGATCCTCGTCAAGAAGTCTTAAAACAGCTTACCATTCATATGGCTAATGCAAAATTCCATTATGGCTTTGAGTATCTCGGTGTTCAAGACAGACTTGTTCAAACTCCATTAACAGATCGCTGTTATTTAACTATGACACAAGCTTTAGAATCCCGTCTTGGAGGTTCTCCATTTGGACCAGCTGGTACTGGTAAAACTGAATCAGTAAAAGCTTTAGGACATCAACTTGGTCGTTTTGTACTCGTTTTTAATTGTGACGAAACGTTTGATTTTCAGGTAACTTAAAATTTTTTTACGAGTATTATATATATATATATATATAATTTCATTGTATTGTATGATTTCATTGAGATGTTCACTTGGAAATATATTTTTTGTTATATGTTTTTACTTAATTGTAGGCAATGGGAAGAATATTTGTAGGCTTGTGTCAAGTAGGTGCTTGGGGATGTTTTGATGAATTTAACAGGCTTGAAGAACGTATGTTGTCTGCTGTGTCGCAACAAATTCAAACCATTCAAGAAGCATTGAAATCTCAAACAGAAGAAAACAAAGAAGGAAGTATGATCATTTAAGGTATTTTTTATATGATTGAAATATTTATAATTGACTTTTTTTATAGGCATTTGTGTGGAACTTGTTGGAAAGCAAGTACATGTGTCAACAGACATGGCTATTTTTATTACTATGAATCCAGGATACGCAGGACGTTCTAACCTTCCAGATAATTTAAAAAAATTATTCCGTTCTTTGGCAATGACAAGTCCAGATCGGCAATTAATTGCAGAAGTGATGTTGTTTTCACAAGGGTTCCGTTCAGCAGAAAAATTGGCTTGTAAAATTGTTCCATTCTTTAAGTATGTTCATGTATTATATATATATATATATGTATATGAATCTATATTCACATATGTTTGTTGTGTGTGTATCATGGTCTTGCATACAGGTCTTGAAACAACAGTCTGAAAATGCTATCGCTTATTGGTTGAATTTTTTAATAATAGTCCTCCGCCAACATGCGCTGCCACCCGTAAAGAGATACACTCCCTCCTTATCTTTCACAGTATAGCACGAATTTTAGATATGTATTAACAAAGACAAAATTATTAAATATGTATAAGTACACAACATTTATCATCTTTTAATATTCTATATTTTATTATTTTTTAATACTCAACTTCCATGAAAATTTGATTAGTAGAAAATGCTATTATTAGAATTATGCTATTATTACGAGAGCGGTGACAAGTACGGTATGGTTAAAAGTGTATTCCGGGTGTACTGCGTAATGGCGGAAACCATAATTAAAAAGATCTACCAACAAATGATACCGTTTTCATCATTGAAATTGCTATTCGTTGCCAGACCTGTATACATGACCATGGTATGTATATATACACAAAATTACGTGCATGCACACACACACACACACACGTTCATACATACATACATATACATATAGTGTGTGTATTATATGGTAGTTATTATTTATCTTTTTATATACAGATTATGTGATGAACAACTGTCTAATCAATCTCATTACGATTTTGGTCTAAGAGCATTAAAATCTGTTCTTGTTTCCGCGGGAAATGTAAAACGAGATCGTATTATGCGTATAAAAGAAGGTATGCGTTCTAGAGGACAGAAAGATATTGATGAAGCATCTATTGCAGAGAATTTACCTGAGCAAGAAATTCTTATTCAGTCTGTCTGTGAGACAATGGTACCAAAACTTGTAGCAGAAGACATTCCATTACTATTTTCACTTTTAAGTGATGTATTTCCAAATGTTAATTATACTCGTGCAGAAATGGCAGGTAATTTTTTTTGGAAAAAAATACAATTCTTAAAAATGTTTAAATATAGGATAGTGTAAAATAAGAATTTATATAATTTTTATCAAGGCTGTTAATAGTTATTTAATTTTTTTTTTATTAGGATTAAAGGAGGAAATTCGTAAAGTTTGCCAAGAAGAATATCTGGTTTGTTCTGAAGGTGACGATCATGGAAGTGCATGGATGGAAAAGGTAATTTTAATTTAATTTTTTCTTAGTTCATACTTAATAAATTAAAACTTAATAATTTGCATCTATCAGAGGATGGTTGGTGAAACTTGGATTGAAAAGGTAATCATAGTCCATTGACACAGATTAATTTTTCTGAATTTTTTTGTAAATGCTACACTTATTTGCTTTCAGTTTTTATTATTTATTTATTTTTTTATTGTATACATATTTTCATACAACCAATGTTTTTGAATTTGTTTATCATAAACAAGAAAAATACAATTTCATCACTATTTAATTTTTATTGCCTACATAGTTATTATTCATTATTTATGGATTGCTAGAGAAATATCAAATATAATTTTAAGTAACATATTTGTTGAAATTACTTGATACAAATTTAGTTTTAGTACAGTTATTTTACATTAAGTTCTACAGCAGGATTTATATGTTTTATTATTTTAAGTTAAGAACCTTTTTGTTAAATAAATAGTTTAGGTAGTATTGATTTGTAGTGTATTTCAGTATATTTTTTCAGTTTGGATTTAATTGCTTTTTTATTTTAGCTTTTGTGTGAAAAGTTTCTTGTATTTTTTTAAAAGTATAATCCTTTTATTGACTGTTTTAACGATATACTTTTTAGTATTGATGCTTTTTTTAAATATAGGTGCTTCAATTATACCAAATATGTCAATTGAATCATGGACTTATGATGGTTGGTCCCAGTGGTTCAGGAAAAAGTACTGCATGGCGTGTTTTGCTTCGGGCATTGGAACGATTAGAAGGAATAGAAGGTGTTGCTCATGTTATAGATCCAAAGGCCATTTCAAAAGAAGCTCTTTATGGAGTACTTGATCCTAATACTCGAGAATGGACGGATGGATTATTTACACATATATTGAGGTATAGAAAAATAAATAATATGAAAATGTCAATTTAGTATAGAAATATAGTTAATACTTTTGAGTATTTATTTATTAAATTGATACATATTAAATTTATTATATTGAAGAAAAATTATTGATAATGTCCGAGGAGAAATAAATAAAAGGCAGTGGATTATCTTTGATGGAGATGTTGATCCGGAGTGGGTTGAAAATTTAAATTCTGTTTTGGATGATAACAAATTACTTACTTTACCTAATGGAGAACGTTTGTCTCTCCCTCCAAATGTTCGAGTTATGTTTGAGGTATTTATTTACTTCAATGTTATTAGTATGTTTATATACATTTAGTATCTGTTTAATATCATATTTTAAAAATAAAAAAACATTAGGTTCAAGATTTGAAGTATGCTACATTAGCAACTGTATCTCGTTGTGGAATGGTTTGGTTCTCAGAAGATGTTCTTTCAACAGAAATGATTTTCGAAAATTTTATGCTTCGACTTCGCAACATTCCACTAGAAGAAATTGAAGATGAGAGTTTTACAAAAAAGAATACAGAAACAAAAGAGGATATACTGTCTCCTACTTTGCAAGTATGTGTTGAAGAAATATATTTTTTAACGGAACTGATCAGTTTTTATTTTATTTATGAATGAAATTATAATTCTTTCTTTATAATAGCTTCAGAGAGAAATAGCAAGTATTCTGCAACCATTTTTGGCTCTGGATGGTTTAGTGATACGTTGTTTGGAATTTGCATTGACACAAGAGCATATAATGGATTTTACAAGATTGAGAGCTTTGAGTTCTTTGTTTTCTATGCTTAATCAATGTGCACGGTACGTTGTTTTATTTATTTATTTTTAAAATGTTTTTGTTTGTTAATAAATATAAAATAAGTCATTATAGAAAAGTTATTTTAATTTTTTAGCAATGTTCTGCAGTATAATCATGCACATGTTGATTTTCCACTTCCAAGTGAACAGTTAGAGCAGTATATTCCAAAGTGCTTAGTATATTCGTTGTTGTGGAGTTTTGCTGGTGATGCTAAACTTAAAGTGCGATCAGATCTTGGTGATTTTATTCGGTCTGTAACTACAGTTGGTTTACCCCCATCTCACAATTATCCAATTGTTGATTATGAAGTAAACATAAGGTATACATTATCCAAGCTGAAAGTAATGTAAAAATATTTTCAAACAAAATTCGTTTTTAGCGGTGAATGGGTGGCATGGTCTAATAAAGTTCCACAAATTGAAGTTGAAACCCATAAAGTAGCATCTCCTGATATTGTGGTACCGACATTGGATACAGTTCGACATGAGTCTCTTTTATATACTTGGCTTGCTGAACATAAACCATTAGGTAAGGTCAATTTAAGTATAGTTTCCTATATGTTTGTATATGTGAATGCATAATTTTTTTTCTTTTCTTTTTTATAATTTATATTTGTCATTGTTTGCAGTTCTGTGTGGACCACCTGGTTCAGGAAAGACCATGACACTATTTTCAGCATTAAGAGCTTTACCAGACATGGAAGTTGTAGGTTTAAATTTCTCATCTGCAACTACTCCTGAATTACTTTTAAAAACATTCGATCATTATTGTGAATATCGTAAAACACCAAATGGTGTGATTCTTTCACCAATTCAGGTATATAAATTATTGTTTTTGCTCTATTATTATGATCAAATACTTTTAGTTAATATATGAAATAACAATGAAAATTTAAATTAACTTTTCAGCTAGGAAAGTGGCTAGTACTATTCTGTGATGAAATCAATTTACCAGATATGGATCAGTACGGAACACAACGTGTCATTTCATTTTTGAGGCAGCTTGTTGAGCAACGAGGATTTTATAGGCCTTCTGATCAAACGTGGGTTCAATTAGAACGAATTCAATTTGTAGGAGCATGTAATCCACCAACAGATCCAGGCAGAAAACCACTTTCTCATCGTTTTCTTAGACATGTACCTATTATTTATGTTGATTATCCAGGAGAAACTTCACTTAAACAGGTATTGATTTAATTAGTACATTTTTGTGAATATTTCAAATATAAAATATTAAAAAATACGTTAAGTTACAACATATTTAGATTAATTTATTTTTTTTAAAACACTTTAGATTTATGGTACATTTAGTCGTGCAATGTTACGTATGACACCATCACTTAGGGGTTATGCTGAACCGCTTACAAATGCCATGGTAGAATTTTACTTAGCATCTCAAGATCGGTTTACACAAGATATGCAACCACACTATGTCTACTCTCCTCGTGAAATGACCAGATGGGTACGAGGAATTTGTGAGGCCATAAGGTGATTATTAATAATTTTTAGAAACTGTAACAATAATTTTAGAAACTCATAAGTAACATTTAGATAACATGGTTTTTTAAAATATATCGTGCAGTAAATAATCATTGTTTGTTTACTTGTTTTTAAATGTACTACAAAAAAATTCCATTTACTTAACAGACCACTCGATGCACTTTCGGTTGAAGGATTAGTTCGTATATGGGCACATGAGGCCTTAAGATTATTCCAAGATCGTTTGGTTGATGACACTGAGAGACGATGGACAAATGAAAATATTGATGTTGTTGCTCTTAAACATTTCCCATCAGTTAATGCTGAACAAGCATTAGCCCGACCAATATTGTATAGTAATTGGTTATCAAAGGATTATGTGCCTGTAAAACGGGAAGATCTTAGAGATTATGTAAAAGCTCGTTTGAAGGTAAATTATTTTATATATTCGAGTTCATACACACACACACATACATGCATATATATGTGTATATATATATATATCAATTTTAATTTAGGTATTTTATGAAGAAGAATTGGATGTTCCTTTAGTTTTGTTTGATGAAGTTCTTGATCATGTTTTACGGATTGATAGAATATTTAGACAACCACAAGGTCATTTATTGTTAATAGGAGTATCAGGTGCTGGAAAGACAACATTGTCACGTTTTGTAGCATGGATGAATGGTTTGTCTATTTTCCAAATAAAAGTTCATAATAAATATACAGGTGAAGATTTTGATGAAGATCTAAGAGCTGTTTTAAGAAGAAGTGGTTGTAAAGATGAAAAAATAGCATTTATATTAGATGAATCAAATGTACTTGATTCAGGGTTCTTGGAAAGAATGAATACTTTATTAGCAAATGGAGAAGTACCAGGATTATTTGAAGGTGATGAATATACAACCTTAATGACCCAATGCAAAGAAGGAGCTCAGCGAGAAGGTATGTGTTTGAAATATTTTAGAAATATGAAAAGAATAAAATAAAATTAAAATCTTTATTTCAGGATTAATGCTCGATTCAAATGATGAATTGTACAAATGGTTTACGGGTCAAGTAATGCGTAATTTACATGTTGTTTTCACAATGAATCCATCAACTGATGGTCTAAAGGATAGAGCTGCTACTTCACCAGCCTTGTTTAATAGATGTGTACTTAATTGGTTCGGAGATTGGTCAGATGGTGCCTTGTTCCAGGTAGAATCATTTTAATATCCTTAAAAAATGTTTTTTCATAATATTTAATAACACTAGCAATTATTGATGATAATTTAATAATTGTTAAATATATTTAAAAATTAATTTTATTTCTTTGTTCTTCATATCATTTTATTATTTTAAAGGTGGGTCATGAATTTACAAATCGCATTGATTTGGATCGACCTCATTGGAAAGTACCAGACTTTTTCCCTGCTGCAAGTTCTATGGTTCCATCACAACCAACTCATCGTGATGCAGTAATTAATGGTTGTGTATATGTACATCAAACTTTACATAAAGCAAATAGTAGACTTGCAAAACGTGGAAGTCGTACTATGGCTATAACACCTCGACATTATCTTGATTTTATACATCATTTTGTAAAATTATATAATGAGAAACGTAGTGATCTTGAAGAACAACAACTTCATTTAAATGTCGGTTTAAATAAAATAGCTGAAACTGTAGAACAAGTTGAGGAAATGCAGAAATCTTTAGCTGTAAAATCACAAGTATGTGTGTTTAAAATTATTTTTTAATATTCATTATAGTAATGAATTTTTACTTAATGGATGTTGAGACATTAAAGATTTTATTTGTTTTTTTTATAAAAGTAGAAAACATTTGTTTAACATACAATTATTTTTAGGAATTGCAAGCTAAAAATGATGCTGCAAATGCCAAATTGAAACAGATGGTGAAAGATCAGCAAGAGGCTGAAAAGAAAAAAGTTCAAAGTCAAGAAATTCAATTGCAGTTAGCAGAACAAATTGTAAAAATTGAAGAAAAACGAAAAGATGTCATGGCAGATTTAGCACAAGTAGAACCAGCTGTTATTGATGCACAAATGGGTAAAATATTTAATTTTATAAAACTGTTATTTGATGTTTTTGTGCATGTATATGTAGGATGTGTTTGAAATTATTAAAATGTGTGATTTAAATGTTTAATACTATTATTTTAGCTGTAAAGTCTATCAAAAAACAACATTTAGTAGAAGTGCGTTCAATGGCTAACCCTCCAGCTATTGTGAAAGTTGCATTAGAATCTATTTGTTTATTACTCGGTGAAAATGCTAGTGACTGGAAATCTATTCGTGCTGTTATTATGCGGGATAATTTTATAAATTCAATTGTGTCAAATTTCAGTACAGAGGATATTAGGTAAATATAATCTGTTTTTATATGTGTACATGTATTGATGATGAAAATTTGAATTCAGCAATTATTGTAATAAATGAATTTTTAGTGATGAAGTTCGTGAAAAAATGAGAAATCGTTATATTAGTAATCCAGATTATAATTTTGAAAAAGTAAATCGTGCTAGTATGGCTTGTGGACCAATGGTGAAATGGGCTATTGCTCAGGTATTTTATTTAAAGTAAATAAAATAGTTCTAATTTAAAACCAGTTATTATTAAATATTTATAGATTGAATATGCAGACATGTTGAAACGAGTTGAACCATTGAGAGATGAATTGCATTCATTAGAAGTGCAAGCTGAAACTAACAAACAAAAAGGTGAAGAAGTTAAGAATTTGATAATGCAACTTGAACAAAGCATCGCTTCTTATAAAGAAGAATATGCACAATTGATTGCACAAGCACAAGCAATAAAAACAGATTTGGAAAGTGTTCAGGCTAAAGTTGATCGGTCAATAGCTCTTTTGAAATCGTTAGTAATTGAACGAGAACGGTGGGAAGCAACAAGTGAAACATTCCGTTCGCAAATGTCCACTATTGTTGGAGATGTTCTTTTGTCAGCTGCATTTATAGCTTATGGAGGATATTTTGATCAACATGTTAGTTTTATTTTTTGTCAAATTGTAGTTTTGAGTTTATGAAATTGGATTAGTTGTATTCAAAGTGATTAATGTGCTAATTATAAGTGAAAATTGTAAAACTTTTAATTTAATCTTTGCAGTATCGACAAAATTTATTTTCAACGTGGTGTCAGCATTTGACTCTGGCAAACATTCTATTTAGAGCAGATATTGCTCGTACAGAGTATCTTTCAAATCCAGATGAGCGGTTACGTTGGCAAGCAAATGCTTTACCTACAGATGATTTATGTACAGAAAATGCAATCATGTTGAAGGTAAATACAGTATTTTTTAAATTTAGTTCATACTGCATATTTATATTATGCTAAACTAATATGTTATTTTATTAACAGCGATTTAATCGATACCCTCTTATTATTGATCCATCTGGACAAGCAACAGAATTTATTCTAAACGAGTTCAAAGACAAAAAGATAACTAAAACTAGTTTCCTTGATGATTCTTTCCGAAAGAATTTGGAGTCCGCACTGCGTTTTGGAAATCCATTGTTAGTGCAGGACGTCGAAAATTATGATCCTATTCTTAATCCTGTACTTAATAGAGAGTTACGGCGTACTGGTGGCCGTGTACTTATAACATTAGGAGATCAAGATATAGATTTATCACCATCGTTCGTTATATTTCTTTCAACTAGAGATCCTACTGTGGAATTTCCTCCAGACATATGTTCTCGTGTAACATTTGTAAACTTCACTGTGACTAGAAGCTCTCTTCAAAGTCAGTGCTTAAATGAGGTATTAAAAGCTGAACGACCTGACATCGATGAAAAGAGATCAGATTTATTGAAATTACAAGGTGTTTATTGTATTATTAATTATATTTTTATATAATAACAATATATTATAATAATTATTATAATAATAACAATATATTTCAACATTTATATTTTTAGGTGAATTCCATCTTAGACTGAGGCAGCTTGAAAAATCATTGTTGCAAGCATTAAATGATGCCAAAGGTAAAATTTTGGATGATGATTCAGTGATTACTACTTTGGAAACATTGAAACGAGAGGCTGCTGAAATTGGCCAGAAAGTAGAAGAAACAGACAAAGTAATTGCAGAAATTGAAACTGTATCACAGCAGTATCTACCTTTATCTCAGGTATTATTACAATCTTTAAAAAATAATTGATTATTATGTTACAAATAATTCTACTTTATTTTTCTTACTGACTACATTTGTATAATGAGAAAGGCTCGAAAATATCACTTTTTTATATAAATTTTCTCGTATATCGATGTGTGTCATATCTTATAATTATTATTCGTGTAATATGAACCAAATTTTATTACAGGCTTGTAGTAATATTTATTTCACCATGGACAGTTTGAATCAGGTTCATTTTCTTTACCAATATTCACTGAAAATGTTTTTGGATATATTTAGTTCTGTATTGCACTCCAATATAAAATTAGATGGTACTTCAGATTATAGTGCAAGACTTGGACTTATAACATCAGATTTATTCTCGGTATGTGTGCTTTTATTTATTTTTTCAATGGTTGAAAGAAAATCAGTGATAAAAAATTTTAAATTTGAATTTTTAGGTTTGTTATGAAAGAGTTGCACGAGGCATGATACATAATGATCGGTTAACTTTTGCAATTTTATTGTGTCGAATACATTTGAAAGGAAATCCTTCAGAGCCATGTCTTGATGAAGAATTTACCTTTTTCTTAAGAGGCAAAGAAGGAATTACTACTTGTACTACATCTCCTATTGAAACAATGACTTGTGAACAATATGAAGCTTTAATGAGGCTTTCATCGAAGTAAGATGTTTAATATTATTTTTCTTAAAAAAATGTTTTATTTTATAAATACAAGTAATACAATAAAAATTTTTTATTGGTATTATTAAAATTAATAATATTTCTTATATTGTTATTTTTTTTAGATTACCTACATTTAGAAAATTGCCAGAGAAAATTGGAAACATGCCTGAATTTGGAGCTTGGCTGCAACAAAGTGCACCTGAGCAGAGTGTGCCTCATCTATGGACTGAAGAAAAACCATTAAGTGCTGTTGTAACTTATATGTATCAACTTTTATTAATACAGGTATTTTCATATTTACTCGAATTAATAATAAGTTAAATTGATAATAAAACCACTTTAATTTATTATTTTCACAAAACTATTTTTTTAAACAGACATTTAGACCAGATCGAGTTATTGCTGCTGCACAGTTATTAGTTTCGGCCGTGCTTGGTGATACATTTATGCCTTCAGCTGAAAAAGAATTTGATCTAGGAATGATAGTTGAAAAAGAATTGAAAGCAAATGTACCAGCTTTGTTATGTTCTGTACCAGGATTTGATGCTTCTGGTCGGGTAGATGATTTAGCTGCAGAATTAAATAAACAAATAACAAGTATTGCAATAGGTTCTGCAGAAGGTTTCAATCTAGCTGACAGAACAATTAATATGGCATGTAAAACAGGAAGGTTAATAAAACATCACATTGTTCATGCTTCATTTTATTTGCTTTTATAATATCTACTATTTATTTTAATAGCATATGTATAGATTTGTAATTTTATAATTTTGTAGGTGGGTTATGTTGAAAAATGTTCATTTGGCCCCTCAGTGGTTGATTCAATTAGAAAAAAAATTACATTCACTTCAACCACATCCAGCCTTCAGATTGTTTTTAACTATGGAAATAAATCCAAAAGTGCCAGTTAATTTGTTACGAGCAGGACGTATATTTGTATTTGAACCACCGCCAGGTATTCGAGCAAATTTATTGCGTACATTTAGCACTGTAAGTACATTGTATTAATATTATCAGTTTCAAAATATAGCACATTATCTTTGTTTTTCAAATTTATTTTCTGTATTAAAATAAATGATTTTTCTAGATACCTGCAAGTCGAATGATGAAGGCACCAAATGAACGTGCTCGCCTTTATTTCTTATTAGCATGGTTCCATGCTATTGTTCAAGAAAGATTGCGTTATTGCCCGCTTGGCTGGGCAAAATATTATGAATTCAATGAATCTGATCTTAGAGTTGCATGTGATACTCTTGATACGTGGATAGAAGCAACAGCTATGGTTTGTTAAATTATTTACTCAGTAATTTAACATTCTTATAATCAAGTTTGAATAAAGAAATGATTACCATTTTATTTTGTATATTTATGCAGATTAAAATATTATTTATTTTTGTATTTAGATATTGTTATTTTGTTTTTAGGGGCGCACAAATTTACCACCTGAGAAAGTTCCATGGGATGCTCTTATTACTTTATTGTCGCAATGTATTTATGGTGGAAAAATTGATAATGATTTTGATCAACGATTATTACATTCATTCTTGTCTAAACTTTTTACTCCATCCAGCTTTGAAGCTGATTTTGCATTGGTAACTAATGTGAATGGATTTGAAAATCAAAGGCATATAATAATGCCAGATGGTACTCGAAGAGATCATTTCTTAAAATGGATTGAAAATTTAGCTGATAGACAAACACCATTGTGGCTTGGTTTACCCAGTAATGCAGAAAAGGTATATATATATATATTGATTTTTTAAATAAATGTATGTATATATGTTTTGAATTTAAAGCATGTAAATTTCTATATTCTTTAGGTGCTACTTACAAATAGAGGTACTGATTTAATAAGTAAATTGTTAAAAATGCAACAACTTGAAGATGATGATGAACCAGTGTATTCTGGTGATGATAATAGCCTAGAAGTATCGAGAGATACAGTGAAACAGGAAGATGGAAGACCAGCTTGGATGAAAACTCTTCATAATTCTGCTGTAAATTGGTTGCAGTTACTTCCTAAGTCATTGATAACTTTGAGACGAACATCAGAAAATATAAAAGATCCATTATATCGTTACTTTGAGCGAGAAATTAATTCTGGTGCTAAATTATTACAAGATGTGATTCATGATTTACAGGATGTTGCGTTGATTTGTCAGGTAATTTGCAATCTATTTTCAGAATGAATTTTTTTTTAGTATATTTTAAGTGTATATGTTCATTATTATTTTAGGGTGAAAAGAAACAAACAAATTACCATCGTACAATGGTTAGTGAGCTAGTTAGGGGTATACTTCCTGGAAATTGGAGGCGTTACACAGTGCCCAGAGGCTGTACAGTTATTCAATGGATTACTGATTTCAGTCATCGTATTAAACAATTACAGGAAGTATCACAATTGGTATCACAATATGGAGCAAAAGAATTACAGGTTTGCAATTTTTGATTAATACGAAGTAAATTTAAAATTGTTTTACTATATTATTTTATTTCCATAGAATTATCATGTATGGCTGGGCGGATTATTGAATCCTGAGGCGTATATTACAGCAACTCGACAATGTATTGCACAGGCTAACAGTTGGTCTCTTGAAGAACTACATTTAGATGTCAGTGTTGTTGATTCTAATATAACAAACAACGATACTAGCTTTACTGTTCGTGGATTGAAATTGCAAGGAGCTGAATGTCGTAACAACCAGTTACTATTGACCTCTACTATAATGACAGATCTTCCGCTTACGATTTTACGATGGATCCGAATTCCAGATAGTGAAATTGCTAATCATAAGCTGTCCTTACCTGTGTATTTAAATTCAACTCGCACTGAGCTATTATTTACAATTGAGTTGAATATTGCACCAGGACAAGAACAGCATAGTTTTTATGAACGGGGAGTGGCTATTTTAACTTCGACAGCTCTAAATTAAATAATTAATTGTATTTAATGTAGCTTTGTGATGTTAATCAAATATTTATTATAAATTATTACATTTCCATTGCTTTGTTATTAATGTGAGCCATGTTAATTTAATAAAATTATATTAACACTCAATTTCGAATTTATATCTCCTAATTAAAATATACATAATATTTATCTATTTATATAAAGTGTTTATTAGTGAATGTAATTATGTTATATATCTGTATATATAATTATATGTGTCTAAGGTGAAAGAGTTATTTTATTTGCAATTAATTCTTTTTTTTGTTTACAGTTTAGTATTTAAATTTAATTTTATTCATATGTAGTTTTTGTGTTTCTTATATTCATATGTAGTTTTTGTGTTTCTTATATTCATATAAAACATTTAAGAGAGTATTATCCATAGATGGGTTATCAATCGATTTATTAATTACAGAATTGAACCATAATTTGCAAACAAATGGTTGTGTTCTATATTCGTGTTACAATAATAGTTGGTTATGTGCAAATTAGGTTTTATTGTAAAAAGTGATGTTAGTAAACGCATAAAAAATGTTTTTAATTAAGATTATGATTATATTTTACAAATATGAAATAAAAGAATAGCATTCAAATTTTAAGTAAATTTGTTTATTAACTTCAATATGATTTAAAGCCTAACCTAACAAAATACACTTTTATTTATTATTTTAATTAAATATATAGTGAATTATGGAAAACGATGACATAAATTTAGATGTACTTGATAATTTCCCAGAAATAAAGAGTTATATAAAATATTTGCAAAAAAAAATTGCTAAACAAGAAAGAAAAATAAATAAACTTCGAAAAGTAATCGATCAGTTTGTATGTATAAATTTATATATGTATATTAGTTTTCTGTTGAACTCATTATTATCAACAATTTGTAGAAATCAAACACAAATGTTCAAGATATTGCTACACAGACGGACTTACATAATGTTTCTGAATTTTCTGGTAATGATCGTGAAGATATGAAAACAAAAAGTATTGTTGAAGATATAACTGAAGCAGCAGAAAAAGCAGTACAAGACAGTGGATTTGTATATGAAGCTACATCAGGACTTTACTTCGATTATAAAACTGGATATTATTATAATGCTGTAACTCGATATTATATTTAATTAAAAATTAAATTAATAATAATAATAATTTCTTTTAATTAATAATAATTTCTAATTAATTAGAATATAGTTGGTTATAACATTTTAATGTTATTTTTATATACTATTTCTTGAATATTTTAAAAAAGTACGAATTTTATTTCTTATGAAATAAAACATTCATATTTTAATTAGTGTACAACTATGAAAATCAATAAATGTTTGTATTATTATTAAATGTTACATTATTACCTTAGTGTTTTAAAAAAATTGAGTCTTTATGACTAGTTTAGCATATATACTTTTAAGTTTTATGAAAATTGTGTATTGATAAATAATCTAATATATTAAAATATATTTTTTTATTTAAACAAAGTATATTAAGCATAAACTGTAAACTTTTTTATTTTAATATTGTGTCTTACATGTGATATAAAAATTTAATGTGTTTGTTTTAGGAGTATGGGTTGTATTATGATGGAAATACTGGTACATATTATAAATACAATGAAATGACTAAAGAGTATGAGTTTTATTCTCAAGTTTCACACAATGATTCAGATTCTGTTAAAGAAACTGAAATAAAATTGGAAAAACAGAAAAAAAATTCTGATGTACGTATTTATACATATACTTGAAAACTAAATTGAATTTGAGTACTAAATTAGTTTAAAACAATTTTAATTTATTTAAAAATTAATTTCATTTATAATGTAATATTTTTGTAGCATTTAAACAAAGAAGTATGTAATATAACTTTAGAAGATGGAGAATGTAGTAATAGTAGTGAAAGTAGTTCCTCTAATTCTGAAGATGATTTTAATAATATACATAGTTCCAAGGGTAATTTTTATTGCATATATATTTTTCAGACTTATAATAAAAATAATAAATAATATGTTGTAAATATATTTATTTTGATATTTTTAAAAATCTAGTTTATATCATTACATGTATGTATGTATTTTTGTATAAGAATAAATAAAGTATTTAGTATAATATTGAAAAAATACATTTTAGAAGCTAGTGAATGGCCACCATGTATGAGAATTTTAGTCCAAGAAACTACAATTGAATCTATTCGAAAAGGAATGTTGTTTATTGTAACATGTGATGGTGGCACAATAGGAAGAGAAGGAAAACATTCTGTTTTAATTCCTGATATTGCTGTTAGCAAACACCATGCAAAATTCATTTATGATACAGAAGAAAAACAATATAAAATTATTGATTTCGGGTCTAGAAATGGTACATTATTAAATGGAGTTCGTTTATCTGCCGCTAAACAAGAAAGTAACCCTGTAAATGTTGTACATGGAAGTGTTATTCAGGTGATTTTATGATTGTGTATGTGAATGTTGTTTTGAGATTTTTACAGACTAATGAATGTTAAGTATGACATTAGTGAAATATGAAGTTAAAAATCTTAATAAAGTACAAATTAGTAATAGAACTGTATTCAAAGTTATTTTTTTAGGTAGGTGGTACAAAACTTTTATGTCACATACATATGAATCACGAAACATGTGGACATTGTGAACCTGGATTATTACAAACAGAAAAACAGAAAGAAGTATTTCAATTAAAAAACAGGAGGAAACAACATCGTGATGAATTAAAAAGGTTGAAATTGAAGTTTGGTGTTACTAGTGAAGTAGCAGTCAATTTGGGTAAAGGATATACAGACAGAGCACAAATTAGAAGAGTTACTGTTGGTAGTCAAGACCATAATGAAAAAACACAAGTAGCGTCAGTGGAGCAGTGCGTAGATAAAATAATGAATTTCTTGTGCACTATTTATAAAATAAGATGTTTTATTTTAAACCTGTATGCAATAAAATTTGTGTAAGAATTTTTTGTATATATGTTATAGGTCTATTGCATCTGATAATAAAGGATTTAAATTACTTTCACAAATGGGTTGGAAGGAAGGAAAATCTTTAGGAAAATTAGGTTCAGGATTAAAACAACCAGTAAGTTTAAATATGGATATTAATTTATTTATTTATGTTCAGAAATACAATTTTATTATACAGATATTTTAAATAAAAAAAATATGCACATATATATATGTATATATATATATATATATAAATATAAAAAATATTCGTATTTTAGATTCCACTTACATCTAATGTAGGTACTATGGGACTTGGATTTAAAGAATTTTGTGAACCTGAAACAGATGAAAGAATGATAAAAAAGCAAAATAAATGTAAAAAAATGTTGGCACGTTATGAAAGTACTTAATATATACACACACACACATATGTATATATATATATATATATATATGTATGTATGTATATATATATATATATATATATATGTATGTATGTATGTTTGTGTATATATATATATATATGTTTATATGCATACATATTGCATAATTGTATTATAAATATAATATTAATTTTTTTATAAGTATTAATTTCCTGTAAGAAAATCATTTAAATGTATAATATTTATTTATCCATTGTATTTTGTTCAGTACAGTTATTAATTTAATGTTATTATATGAATAAACTGTGTGATATCTTTATAATTATTATTTAAATATAAATATATTTTTAATTATTACTTATTTTAATAAAAATTTTATTGCCTGATTGAAGAATGTCCATCTGTTAATTTGTTTTTCATAAAGAGTTGAATCAAAAAAATGTATAAGAATAATATATGTAAAACAATTTATATTTACAGAAAAAATAATAGACATACTGTTAGATAAATTATCAAAATAGCCAAAATTTACAAAAAGTTGTGTGCTTAACGTGAATTCTAAGGTTGATGATATATATACACTAGTTTTCTCTTTTTAACTAATATGTATTTGGATCTTTTATCTCTTTTTAAAATTACACCTGGAATATATAGATGGTAACTAAATATTTCTTATAAATAATCCTCACATCAACTGAAACAAATGTTTAGAATTTCAGTTATGATTAAGATCGCTGTTTTCACAATCTGTATTGTAATCTTTTATTTTCAAAGCTGTCAAATGATTTTTAGATTAATGGAAATACAATGATTCTTAGGTTTTGTTTGAGGGTTCAAATCGCTTGCTGAAGCTTAAAATTAAAAAAAAACCTGTGGTTAGAGTCAGCCGACGTCGGTCAATTGCTTATTTACACATCTATTTCATTGGAAACATAAATATACTCAGTAATGAAAAAACATGTCTTTTTTTGTAATAAACATATTTGTATCACACATCTCTATCCATATCTTTAATTAAATTCGCATTCACACACGCACTCGTTTACTCATGTATTTTATATTTTCTTTTATGTGAATCAAAGTAACAGCGGAGGAATCATTGATATGATGTTAATGAATATAAATGTCCAGAAAGGAGATGAATGAATGTGGGATAAGAATATTAGAAAATGAATGGAAAAGAGATTAGAAGATCCTTTAAGAAAAGAGTAAAGATGATGATAATAGTTTTTTATTTATATATTAACATTAAAAGAAGGAGAAAATTCGTTCTCAGTTGTAATACTATCTTATTTTTTTAAAAAAATATCATTACTGTCGATTGCCTTCTTTTAGTTAACATATCATGAAACATTTTTAATGAAAATGTTAATTTTCATGCGCGTTTTAACACGAGAACAAACTTGTGATTTCATCAATGTTTTTTTTATTAAAATAATATTTACTCAAGTATACGATATACAAATATAATAAAACGAATGTATCAAATTATTATTATTGTAGTTTACTTCATGTGTATTATAGAAAACTTTGTAAAAGGTAAAGAAATTTTTGTATACATTAACTGATTGTAATATTTTTACAGATTCTTTATAATTTATTTTATGATATTACATTGACTAGTGACTTAAACGTACAATTTATGTATTTGTGTAAGACAACGTTTCGATTTACTATAAAGTAAGTAAGGATTGATGAGTTTTTAATTACATCACGTAATAAACCGGTAAATAAAAAAAAACTAACTACGAAATGGAGAATGATGCCAAGAGTTTTACCTTGGCTTATAATAGATAATTAACATCGATGACTGATTTCATGATTATATGTTTCAGCGTCCCGGATTCTTATTAAATTTAGTAGTAAAATGATTCTTCTTAATATGTATCATAATAATAGTGTATAAATAACGTGGATTTTCTCTGATCTATATATATATATATATATATATATATATATATATATATATATATATATATATATATATATATATATATATATATATATATATATATATATATATATATATATATTACGGGAAAAAAGAATATCCTGTTTTATTCTTTTTTTACCATACATCTCATTAATAATGGCTTAAAACGAAGTAAATTGACAGTATTAAATTTTCATATATGAATATACTTTGTTCATTTGTTCGTAATGTAATTATTATAAACAATTGAACATTTTGTAAAATAGAATCACTCAAAAATTAAGTAATCTCAAACGTTAATTCTCAAGTGGAGAACAATAAATTGAATTATAAAATATATATTTTATAATCTGTACTTTTTCAAATGTTTTTATTGTTAAATATTACGAATTTTTGAAACATATAAAAAGAACATATAAAAACAGGTTAGTCGTTTTATCTATTTATTTTTATTTCTGCCGGATAATAATGCTTTACTTGATAAAAATAAATTATTTATTAGACCAATTCTTAAAATTTAGTACCATGATGTATCAATTAGTATATCCTCTCCAATTATTTTAATATGTATTTGTATTTTAGTAGTTTTTATGTCTTTACATTCGCCTTTTGCATACACGAACTCTCAAGACAAATTCCAGGTACCTCGGTTTAAGAAACACTGTCTTGGAGTATTTGTTATAATATTGTTAGTTATTATTTACTTTATTTTTATTTAAATCCTAGTCTTTTAAACTTAAAATTTTCAAAAGAGATGCTTCTTCCTCATTATTTATTTAAGTTTTAAAAAATCACATTTTAATTTATTTGTCTTTTTGAGACTTTTTTAAATCTGTTTGGAATTTCATTAGAGTTTTGCTAATATTAGAATATTCGTTGTTATTTTGCATGGAAATCCATTATTTAAAATATTGACATTATTTCATAAATATTTTTTTATATTTTTTGAATACCGTTTCTTTATGCAACAGTTTAGTGTTGATTATTTTAACATTTTGACAAAAAAAGTCAAATCCCGTTAATATCATTATATAGATATCGTACGAGATTGGTTTATAGATAAGATAAAATAAATTTACCGTCATAAATTAGTATAATAAAATAAATTACGTGGGAATAAATACAGTAAAACATATATAGTTTGAAGTATTGCACATAGATGACTGTACATTTCTTGTTATCAAAATATGACAAATAAGTTTTAGATTGTCCACTTTTTAAGATCGATTGATTTAATAATAATTTATTTTTCTGTATCCAGATGTATATTTAGGAATTTTCTTTATGGAATTTATTTTAAATTTAAGTTGCTAATCTACAATATCTTTAGTTGTCAATCATGCACTGTAACACTAATTTCGCTTTAATTTTAGAACAGTATTAGCTGGAATTAAAAATTAATTTGGAATATAAACCTACATAGAAAATAATTTAAATAAAATTATTGTTAATAGAAATTATCCATTAGCACCTAAAAATATATTTGAAATATCTGGAAGCAGTATATTTATTTTTATATCTACGATTTTACAAAATTTAATAATACATTCAACCTTTTTTATTTGTACAGATAAAAAAAATATCATTTGTCCTTTCGAATTTTTATTTATTTTCCTTGCCAAAGTTTCCAGTGTAAATTCAGCTGCAATTGTTTCTGGTTTAGGACTAGTAGGAAATATAAAAAATATGTAATGTTTATTTGTATTTACGTTTAGTTTTAAAACTGTAATAGTTTGAATATTTTTAATTAAATACTGTGTCTAACAAATTAAGAATATTAAAAAACTTTTTTCACTGTTTTAAAGGAATTGTGTTTCTTAAACTTGTATTGTAATAAAAGTAATAGAATGTATTGTTAGTGAAAAAATATGCTAGAAATGTCTGCATAAAATTATTTCCAGGTATATATATATATATATATATATATGAATTAATTGATTTTGAAACAGAATATAGAATAAAACAGAACGTTTCCGCTATTGCATTCTTTGAAGGATAAGTCGCGATGAATTCACCAGTCATGTATATTTTTAGAGAATATTTTTAAAAAAGTTCGACTTGAAAATTTGTACAATATACACAATCAAAATAAAAATAATTTTAATTTAGCAATTTAATTATAGCGTCAGTTTCAATGACCCGGACACAGACTAATTACATTATAGTCAGTGACCCTGATAGCTTAAAGTATATATTAATATGAAGAAAGCGAATAAATATGTAAGAAAATATTTTTGTAAATATTTATTCTAGATCTTTCACTAAGCAATATTTATACTATATTAATTTTTTTATTTTATTATTTATTAAAAAAATATTTTTCAATATGAGCTTTCATTATATAAGATATTTCTTTAAAAATATGCTCTAACGAGCTGCTATGTTATAATTCGGGAAAAAATATGTAAGTTTTACTTTCCAGGAAGAATCTATGTCTACATATTTGGCGAATGTTTAATTGTATTTCAATATAAATACGTTTGATTTTTTTGCAGGTTTATTTTTTTACATACTTAATACTACATAATATTTATTTTGAAGATAATTTATTGTAGCAAATAATAATTTTAATAGAAGCACATATAACAGTAATTATACTTATATGTTATCCGAAACGGGGATGATATGCGATGGTATGTTACATTGTTACCATCCTCTACATTTTAACTTCTATGCTCACTTTCAGATGGTGGACAATGTTACGTTATATATTCTAGAAGAAATTAATGATTTTTCAATTCTAATTTATATTTGGGATAGTAAATTGACGGATAAAGGAAGGTTGATTAGGAACCCTGCTTGGAATTCACTTTCAAGTAGAATTCTTTTCAGCTTAACTGTATTAAAGAAACACCAACTTTTTGGTATATGAGAATCTATTAGAAAGTGTTTTCATTTTGTGTGTTTTTTTTTAAAAAAAATAATACAAAAGTAATATGGAATTTATTTCAGAGATTTTTACATATATTTTTGTTAACTTATTAATACACTTCGTCCAGATACCAGTTGAGCTAATTATATTTTCCCTGCGGTAAATCGCTGATCTTTTAAAACATTCTTGAATTGCTCAATAACCAGTCATTATAAAAAAGTGAAGTCTAAGCTATACGAAAAATACTTTAAAACTTCGATTTGCAATTGTCGAAGAGTTTTAACAGTCTGAATTGTTGAATGTATACAATAATTGTCATCCCACAACATTCTATCCGTCGCCAGTAATTCTCGATTTTTGTGAATTTTTAGTTTCAGTTTGTCTCGTAACATCTTACAGTAATGAATATTTTTCTTAAGTGAGAGTCTTGATAGAAAGTTTTATTAACAAATTCGTGGTGGTGGTGTTGGGTACTGGTGTTATAAAAATAAGATTAAAAATGACTGCTTGTGAATTTTATTAGCAGCAAAAACTTTTTAGTGAAAGTTCAAATAGAACGTGACATGCGATTATTTATTGATATTTGCATTTATTTTTGATTTACAGTCGATTTTTTCCAGTTTATAAATTATGACACTCACTACTCATTAATACTGTTTCATAAATCTATTTAAATTTGTACGAAGAGAAAAAACAGTTCAAACACCGAGTAAAAGAAACCTTTTTAGAGATATGTAGTGTCACTTTTGTTATTTAGAATACATATTTTATTTTTTTCTGTGAGTATTTTTGTTTACAAAAACAACATATTTTTAGAAGAATCTACACTAAATCATCATTGAGAAAGGATGATGCTTTCATTTAATTTTACGAATGATCTTACGCGTTATTTCTAGAGAAACGAATTAACGGTATTTAAATTAAAAAAATCCTATTTATTTTCCTGTGTGGAGAAATGAAAACACAAGTGCTAAAAATAAAATTGATTTGCTAAGAGATGCATACGAAATGATCTATGATTTTAACTGAAGCTGTATGAGTTTTATTGGTTTCTATTAAAAAAGAAACGATGATCTGAATGTTCATTGAGCTTTGATCTTGTTACTTTCTTAAATAATTATTAAAAAAAAATAAACAAAATATTACATCATAAACAACACAGTTTCGTAAATTTATATCATTATGAACGTAATAAAATTGACATTAATTTATAAATATCCTACATATGTGTATATCTAAATATAATTGTCCTCATTTTCACGCTCGTCTAACTGTAAAAGTGAACTAAATCTTGCACGTTAAAGCAATTATGTTAAAACAACGAAAGTGCATTCGCACGAATTCTTTTTTAAAGTCAGTGATGATGAGAAAAATTAAATAATGGGTTTATTTCTTTAATTTGAACATTTACTAAAGCCTGATTAATCAATTATTTAATGTTTTATTGCATGATTTAAATTATCATAACTATTTTTGTTGATTTTTTTTAAACTTTAATCGATATTGAAAGTATTATAGTTGCAATAAATATAATAAAAAAATAGTTAATTAAAATTCAACAGACTTTTTTCTCTCAGTTTTCCTTTTACAGTAGCAACAAATAGCCATATTATTAATTTATAAATAAACAATATATCAATGAATTTACCAGTACGGTTGACACCAAGTTTAACCTTTTAATATATAATTTTTTAACAGTTCTTTCAGTTTTGTTAAGTATTGTGGAATGTGTTTATATTTATTTTATTATTCGTACTTTTTTATTGTTTTATTCTAATTGTTCTTTAATTGTGTCTGATATTTATTAGGTATAAATTGTATTACTTATTTTAGATATAATTATTTTAGGTATAATTTGTATACATTTATATCTAGAAAAAGTAGAAATATTTATATTTTATTCACTTTGTTTATAATTAGAAATTAGTTATATTAGGGTAATCAGTTGATGCTATAAATATTTTTTCTCTATTAGTTTGAATTTCATAAGAGCGGGTTGATAAGGTACATTGAATGAAAAGAGGAAAATGTTGGAGAGAACGATTCTTAACAATATTCTGTTTCTTTAAAAAACCGGTCTATTTAAATGTTAATTTTTATATAAATGTTTTCATAAAAAATGTTTGGTTTCATACTTTTATACTTGTTATAACATTCTCTTCATTTTTTTACAGTTGAATTGTTCTTTGAATAATTCATCATCGTAAAAAAATACTCAGTGAGCGATCAAAAGATAACAAAAATATAAGAAAAGATTAGTTTATAATTTCTGTTGTGACATTTATAGATATTATTCAGATAAAATAAACGATATTTTCAACAATATGTTATAAAACAATTTATTAAAATAAGTGAAGGTATTCTTTACCATTAAGGAAGATTGATGAATATACATCTAATTAAAAAATATCTTCTAAGTTCACTAAACTCGATGTAATAATTAATAAAAAGAAAACATCCCTTAAGTTAAATTGGCACGTATCTTTGTAAACAAGTTACGACATGAGTTGAGTGTTTACAAATGTTCATTTGCTATTTATAACGTTTGCTGCAATGTAGTTAAAAGTGAATCTTTTTTGAATTGTGTCGTGTATAGTAAAAAAAGAATGGCGATATTGTAATGTAATATTATCAACCTTTTTTTATTATATCTATCTTGAAAAATGTTTTTTTATTTTTTTGATATATGTATATATATATATATATATATATATATATATATATATATATATATATATATATATATATATATATATATATATATATATATAGAGAGAGAGAGAGAGAGAGAGAGAGAGAGATAGAGAGATCTGATGCTCGTCAAATGAAGAGAAAGTGAAAAAAGTTAAAAAGTTGTAAGAAAAGTAAGTATAGAACCTTTGTCTTTTAGAGAGTCTTTATTTATGAATAGAATAGTGATTAGAAATAAAGAAATTATTCTCTGTATGGTGACTCTGCTCCTGCTAAACATTAGTCGAAGTTATTTTACTGGAAAACAACCAACTGAAAATGATCCTCATGAAGGATGTCCAGTTTTAGTGGCACTCAAGAAAATATCGATTAATGAAAGAAGTTATACTGAGTAACAATTGATTAAAAGGAAAAGAAATTGTCGAAAGGATCTAACTTTTGCAGTCAAATGTTTTGTTGATCTTTCACGAACATCTAAGAATATCAAAGACTATACTGCAAGATAATATTTTATAATTTTTTTTAATCTTTAATCTTCCGTGCATGTTCTCTCTCTCTCTCTCTCTATATATATATATACATCGCAAGAAGAGAAGACAACCGATGGACAAGAGAAATTATTGATTGGGAACCAAGGAATATGAAAAGACCGAGAAAGAGACCAATGAACAGATGGGATAAGGATATTAAAAACTTTCTTGGAAAACTGTGGAAAAGAGAGGCACTGAATCGCACAAAATGGAAAATCATGGAAGAGGCCTTCATCCAGCAGTGGATTGACAGGGGCTGAAGATGATGATATATATATATATATATATATATATATATATATAACAAGCATGTAAAGGAAGAAATGAATGTGTTTGCATGAAGAAAGTGCCGCGAATAAATTCAACACTCTTCTCATATATTTTACATCATCGTCGTCGTATTTGATGTTACAGCAGATAGTAGTAAGGTGTCTGAACTCTCGCGTATTTCATCACAAAGAGCGCCGATATGCAAAAATCCATAGATCGACGTTAACGTAGAGACGAGTTTATTTTGATTTTATTTTTGATAGTAACGTATTTTTTCCAAGGTCAAACGTTCGTTTTAAATCGACAAATACAATCGCCACCTTCGAAGCTGTACATCGGCGTACAACACAGTCATCACCGGTGCCACCGACAATCTCGGCGAACGTCGTCCAGATATGCACACATTGTCATTAGATGGAATGAAGAAAAGGCGCACTTTTTTTGTACGCGTGATTAAAACACATGTTTTGACGCGGAGTGACGACAACAGCCGGTGCAGCGGTCAGACGTGGAGGACGTAGAGACGGAGGGGGAGCTTGCACGCGACGGTCCGTCGCTGTTGACGGCTGACAGCAGTTTGCCGGTAACACTTGTTGGTTGAGGAACGATTCGCGCAACAGCGTCTCTACCACATACGGTCAGAGCAGTTCGCAAACGACCGTCCGTCCACACTACAGATTTGTTTTCATTCGTTCATTATTATTATTTCTCTACATATTCATAGTGATTTTAAAACAGAAAAAAATACACGAAATCATCTTTCTTGTCAGATGTTATTCGTAAAATTAGACTTTTCTAGTTTTCAATAAAAATGACGTCCGTTGTAAAAAAATGACTTAAGTATTTCATTGACTGTAAACATAGAAGTACTAATAGACATTCGATAGTTTCATATCAAAAATGTGGCATTCATTCGTCAGTGATTGTAATTATTGTAAAACGCCATAGTAGTGTTTACTATTTTGATGTTTTGATAACAAGTATAAGTTGTATGTAAACATTTTTATCTTCTAGGGTATAAATACTGTATACGTTTTGATTATTCTAAAAAACACCGAAGAATCTACTTTATCGTATTTAAATAAAATACTGTGTGCCTTGTTTATATCCACGTCGATTTGAAAAAAAATCAGTTAAATAATTATTTCAATTATAATTAAAAAAAAAACAACAATCAAAACAAAGTATTTAAATTATTAATAAATAAATCAGTACTGTATAAATAATTCATACATGTATTGTAATGTATACATCTCTATAGAAGTATATGTAAGTTGATATAATTAAAAAGAAAAAAAAATAACACGAGAGTAACAACATAGAATTAATTTTAATTAGAGTACATATATGATTGAAAAAAAAACTTCTCGTTTATGTCTGTCATCGATAGTGTAATTGATTACAAGACATTTGCTAACATATAAATATTTCATATGTTGAGATTATAAGTTCTGACACTTATTCTGGTATGAAATATATATTTATTTATTATAAAAAACACAACAATATTATATTTAAACAGGGATTTCATCTTATTATTGATTTAAAACTTTCACCGCAGATCACATAAAGTGAATACATTATCTTCTCATTATCAATAAAAGTCAATTGACATTAATTCGAATTAAATATATATATACATATATATATATATATATATATATATATATATATATATATATATATATATATATATATATATACGTATAAATATAAATCTAATCGCGATAGAATCTCACTATATATATGATATTCATAAGGCGGAATGGAATTTTTTTCGTTTTTGGATGAAGCTGACCCGGAAGAAATGCAGCAACGATAGCTGACGCCACTCAGATACAGTGTTTTTGCTTGTCTGGCCGACAAACTGCACTCATTATAATTGACGCCAACGCCGTCGCGATGTGTGCGGCGTCAAACGCGTCTGATGTTTCTACAGCAGTTGTAACGACTTCCTCAAACCCATTGTCGACATTCGACACGAAAGAGACATGCAACGGTCGGACTATAAGGGAACATTCAAAGTGTAATAGCGACGAAATTGACGAACGTGACGATATTGTAAACAGTGAATCGATGCAAAAAGGACCGACGTCTACATTCCGCACGTCGCCAGTTCCATTTTCAACGTCCTGTAAGGAAGTATTATACGTGCAAAGTGCCACGACAGACACGGTGGTGTGTACCAAAAGAGTATCAGCCGCGTGTCTCACGAGTACTACAGTACACCTGCTGCCGTCACCGATTTCCTTTAGGACGTTGATCGTTGTTTTTTCCGTGCTTCTTGGAATTATGGTGTCGCCTTCCTGCGGTGAGTGTCAAAATATCAGTTTAACATTTGATAATTACATTACTAGATTAAACCTTAAAATCTTATATATGTATGTATATATATATTAAAAAATCTCTATTCTTGTCTACATATTTAGTAATAAACTTAAATATCAAGTAGTATACTTTTATTTTATCACCAATAAATGACAGTTCATACAATGCAATCGAATTTAAATTTTGAAAATATTTAATGAATAATGTAAACTGTTAATCGTTCTTTAATTAGGATTTTTTGTAATATTTTTCTTGAGTATAGTAAAATTATCATACATATATACATACATATATTCATACATATATATATATATATATATATACATATGTATGTATGTATGTAAAAGTATATTTCTATGTAGAGTTTAAAAAATACACTTCATTTTCCTCAAATTTTTAATAAATGTTAGTACATATACTACTTGTATATATAAATGTATATATATATATATATATATATATATATATATATATATATATATATATATATATATATATATATACACATTATTATTAACATTCTTATCTTCACATTTGAAAATGTATTCAGTTATTTTTTTCATATGTTTTATTATTAATAAATGATTATATGGCATATGAATCCTAAATATAATTTAAAAAGAAATGAAATAACAAATCAGTAATATTTCGATACCTAAAGATGTGTCTGGTAGATGTTTATATTGACTGCTGTTATTAATATTAATGTTCTAATGTTTAATATTTGCTTTCTACAATTTTTAAAATCATTTATATCTATAAAACTCTATAGCTTAAAGAGCTACGTTGAAATTTTGGATGTTTCCGTGCGTCGTTTTCTTTCAGTTCGTTTTGCTTCCATTTGTTTAATGTTTTCCACTGTTAATGCTGATTCGCTGTCTAATTTTATTAAAAAGTTCGTTATAGTCTATGATTACATGATTTCATTCTATATACGTTGCATTCAGTGGTTTGGCATTGCATTGAAATTTCATTTAATTAGTTTTACATATATTGCTATAAAACATATCTAATCCTTGATATATATATATATATATATATATATATATATATATATATATATATATATATATATATATATATTCTATTTGACAAAAGTAAAACCAGAATGAACAGCACTTATTATTTTTGTATGCACATTTTAAAATAATAGTTTCTTAAATAAAACGATATGTTCTAGTACTTCATTACTTTGAAGGCTCTTTAGTATAACAATAAAATTGTAGTTAATAAATTAAACTCTCACAGTCTTACTAATGTGTTTGATGTGTTCTATAAAAATAGATATAAATATAATTTTTATATATATATATATATATATATATATATATATATATATATGATAGATAGATAGATAGATAACTATTTAATGTCTTATTTGGGATGTGTTTGTAAATTGAAAAATTACTATTTATTTTATTTTGCGCACCAGTCACTGGCTAATGTCGAGAAATGCATTACGGAATTTCCATTGCAAATATTATTTTTACGATAAATCTTTTAATGTTATTCATACGGTTTATTATTGTTGTATCTTCATATTTGTGAGAGAACTGCCTGAGATCAAAGCGATTATTTTATTAACTTCGCATACTTATTGATTCAAATGTATTCATTAAATAAATGTAAAAATGTTCTAAAGATATTTTCATATACATATTTAATGGAAATATTTATTTTAAATTATATTCAGAATACAATTTACGAATACCTTCATATAAACTTTGTTTATTTCTATTTGTACGTAATAAATTGTCCGATTTTTACATAAATTTTATTGAACTATGTGAACATTTTTTTGTTTATTAATTTTTATATATTTAATTTACATAAATTTAATGATTATTCAAAAACAGAGAACTTAATGTAAAATAAAAACACGTTAGACACACGTACGTTATTAAATATTTAATTTCTGTTAGATTTCATTACGTGTCTATACACGGTTTTGTATGTACGACACTCGTTTATATATTTTTGATGTTACGTTTTTAATATTATTAATGATATTTAATTTCTAGTAATGATCATGAAAAAGTAATACGACGGAGATAAGAGGTTTTTGACGTTTTCTTATTAAAATTAAAATGCTATAAAGTTTTTATTATTCATATTAAATTTTCGTTGGTAGTGACTGTTTATTTTAAATAAGTGGGAGAAATGATTATAAGACTTGTTTTTCAGTATTATATTACTTATGAATTGTTTCTGAACAGATAAATTGAAAAAATATACATGTTAATATACATACATATGTTCAAATATATCATCTATCTAAATAAAAAAAAGTGACGTTTCATATATGTTTAAAGTATTGGACGTATAAAGAATTATTTAGATTCCAACAGACATTTTCGAATTTCGAGTTTTATGGAACTTTTATCGATACTTATTTTTAGATTTTGTTTTTATGGCGTGAACTGTGAAATATTCGTATCTTTTACAAATTTGAATTTTTATATCTGAACTAATGGAATATGTAGATCGGTACATTTGAAATGCCGGGTTTATAAGACGATATTCAAAAAAAAAACGATACTGTTTCCAAAAATGATGTATCTAGTTAAATGTTTTCATTGGCTTGAGAACGTTTTCCTCATTAAAGTCTTTTTGATCGATTTTTTATTTTTAAATATTTTATTCAAGAAAATGTAAGAAAGTTTGAAAAGCGAAAATCAGTGCGTTAGCTAGGAAAATAAGGAGAACTTCGTTCTCCAGCATTTTCAATTTCATGGCAGTTATTTTTGTAGTATAAGACAATCGGGTATTGTGGAAAAGTACTTGTACAAAAACATGTCTATTAACCAATATCAGTCAAAAAATATTAACGTTGTACTCAAATATAAACTTTTTTAGATCGATCTTAAGACAAGTAAAAATTATTCACAGTGACATTTAAACTTAATTTTGAAAAATTAAGCTCCTTTGATTTACGACCACAGATAAGTTAATTATAATTCATTTAATCGAGCATGCTATCCCACACCATGTTTGTAATTTCTTCCATTATGAAAAACATATAAAAGTAGAAACAAATAACTCTTAGATGATACGAATGTGATATTTATCTGTAAGATAATGAATTCAGTCTCTAGAAAAAAATGCGTGAAATTTATTTTTTTACTCTCAATCAACAATATAAGAAACTAGTGTATCCTTAAGGATACAAAGATCAGCGAAGATTTAAAATGATTCAGTATTATAATTGATTGATTATGACATGAATTAAAAACATAAAAATGAATCTAAATTAAGAGGTAATTACTAGAAATTACTGTTATTATTTATTCCGGCTATATTTTTTATAATCGAATGTAGAGACGAGCAAATAATTGAGATCAGCTAATAAGGTTACCAACTGTTTAGAGCAATCTCTTTTTTAATCGAAACTAATATGTTTCAGGAATTGTATTATATTAAATTAAAATGTATTATTTTACTGGCTATTAACTTATTATCTTATTTATTAGTTAATTCAGGATGTACTTAAGTATTTTATATCTTTAGGCTTATGAAGTATGTATTTTGTTTATTATTTAATTATCAAAGGTATCAGGGATTCAGTTTTAAAAATAATCTAATTTGTAAGTACCATAATGTTTAAAAAAGTACTCTTATTCAATTTTTTAAAAAAATAAATTAAATGAAACGTAAAACATTCTAATAGATCAGATTTCTATTATATTTGCAGATTTTTGAAAATATAACTAATTAATTTATATCTGGACCTTTTCCTAGTTGTAGTCGTTTTTTCGCTGATTTTTTCATTGGGTCATTTACTGTGTATGCTATTTACCAAAATTAATATTAGTACTTGTACCATTTTCAGGTAGCTTATAATTAAAGTTAAAAAAATGTGGCCTTTATATTGAGTTTTTTCTGTTCTCAGGGAATTTTGCCGTACTATCAATATCATTCTATATTAAATATAATTGTTTTGTGTAATATATAAAATTTTCTTTTGTTTAAAAAATAGTTTTTCTTTTATTCAGAACGTTTGTTCATTTTCAATCCTACAAATCGTTTAGGCTTGAAAGTAATTTATTTTCGGATTTTATTCTGGAAATGAAGTGGATCACATATTGGGTTCTTAGTACGCACGATTGTCATTTCAACTTTTATAAAAGTTTATAACTTTTCAAATTTTAGATATTTATATAAATGATTCTAAATAAATTTGAGAGATTGTTTACGAAACATATTTATTTGTTTCAAGATAATTTTTTATGCATATTGATGATTATTTATATATTTGTACGTACTTCATACAATAAAGATAATGCGATACTGAACAAAAATATTTGCTTTTCCGATTAAAACGATTAAAAGAAACACATATAAATCAAGTACTTAACGATAAAGAAATTTATGTAATTTTACATTTATTACATTTGTTCAAGTACACACCTAATATGCAAATAAACAAGATAAATTAAATTAAAAAATATTTATCTGATATATTATTATAAATTATTATCAGCAATTAGTGATTCTCAGTGCATCCTGTTTATTCAACTCTTTAACGTTAGTATTTAATTAATTAATGTAATTAATTGATAAGTACTACTATTTAGAAGTTAAATGAACATATTTTACGGCTAACTGCATTTCATAACTTTTTTTCCAAAGCATATTTCATAATGACTGTTTTTTCCGAATAACAAATATGTGTGGATATTCTTTTTTTTCACATAACATAAATGTATGGTTTTGTGGTTATGTTTATGGTTTAAAATATTAAATATTAATTTGTTTTCTTAGATATTTTTTAATCTTTATGTTAACTGTTCATATTCAGAAAAACGAATAAAAATATTGTATTTATTTTGGATCAGTTTGACATATTTTCATTATAAATTCGTATATATATATATATATATATATATATATATATATATATATATATATATATATATATATGGCTGTGTTTTTTAAAATTATTACGAATTAAACAGCAATAGTATCATATGTTTTGAATTTTTATGTAAGAATTGTTTTTATCCAAAAACACTTTTAGATATTTTAAATTGTTTAATCTTTTTTTGGCACAACTTTGTACGGATATAAAAATATGTATGTATGATGCTTTTTTTATGTAGTTAGAGAGACTAAAAGTAATTCACTGGAATTCAAAGTAAAGTGAACTAGAGCACAATCCAATTGAAAGTTTGACTGTTTAAGTTTGTTGACAGTTTTTATAATTGTCAGTAACTAACTTCTTTTCGACGAAATTCTTGTAAATGTGATAAATGGTCAATCTCGAGCATAGATTGCGGTTCAAATGCTCTCTTTCAAATTTTCATGAGTGGCTGAAAGACGTTCACCTTTGAAGAAACCTCTCTTTACTACAAAGTCAATTTAATTAACATTTCATTCATTCCGACAATTTTATTTAATTAATTTAATAAATTCATTTTCTTTTATAAAATAATGTTTGATTCTTCATAGAGGATTGAAATCAATTTCGATGAAAAATGTCTACATAATATGATTAGTTTTCATTAGAAAAATATATAATTTTACCGATACGAAGAACAATTTCGATTGAAGAACACTAATCTACGATATTTTATATTTATGTAATAATGTATTTTCAGACGTGCTTTTACTAAAATCATTTTCTATAGAAAAAATATAAATTTATCAGGATAATTTCATTCAGGAATTTATTACATTCTCTTATATTTGAACAAATTGTCTTCGTGTTAATTACACTTTTTATTAACTTCTCAAAAAACCCACATTTTTCCGAGCATTAATGTTATTGTTTATTACAAGATCGTCACATAATTAAACGTGGAACTCGTAGTATGTCAAATAAATTTATATTTTTTATTAGTGCTGTACAGAAATGTCTTTATGGTGTGATGAAATATTAATTTTTATTTTCTTTTTTAATAGTATTTCCTAGAAACCATTACATCATCACGTTGCTGTTTGGTTCTCAATAATCTAAATCATTTGCGACTAAATGCAAGTTTTTGTAGTAATTAAATAAAATGGAATATTCCATACATATGGATGGTTACTTATTATAATTAAATTTCTCCCGAATAAATTTAAATGTTTTATACTGATATATTGTATGAATAATTTCAAATTTAGTTCGATGTTTAAAAAAATGCTAGTTGGAAATGAATTAAGATGACATTAAAGAGTCATAAAATAATGAATCATCAGTACTAAACGGGTATTAAGAGAACTGAAAAATGTATTGACTAATTAATGTGGATCTTTATTAGATTTGTTTAATTACTTACAATAAAAAATAATTTTCAATAGGAAACACGTCTTATTAAATCCATGCGGCGCCAAAATTTATAGATCGTTACTTGACCTCACTGTAATAAGTGAAATCAGTATTTTTTAATTAATAGAAAAATATAATGAAAAAATGTTCATAAAGATAAAATGATATTAAATGTATATTTCGATAGTTGATTTTTCAGCTGAATGTTTGTAAATATTTTCAACAGATGAGTTTGAAACAAACTTTTTTATTGAAAATATTTTTTGATTTTTTGAAAAAATAAACATACCGTTACTAGTTATTATTCGTTAGGTTATTGTATTTGTTGCATGTTTATGTAAAACTTGGAAGTATTATAACAGTGTAAGCCTTTTTATGACTGTGTAATATATGTACGGTGTATGGAACAAGGCAGTTACAGTCAAGTGGATGAAACAAGAAATTGAATCTTAGCAAAACATGTCTTTGAATTCTAAATGATTAGTTATTGCATAAGAAATTAAAAAAAACGGAATTAGAAGTTTGAAATATATAATAATTGTATTAAAAATCAGTAATTAATATTTTAAAGCTTGAAATAAATGCCGTGCTCTTATAAAAATGAATTTTTGTATTAAAAACATGTATTTTTTGAAAAACAAAAATATTTTTAGTATAAAATGAGCGTCTCAGCTTGTAATTACTGTTTCTCAAAAAAGTCTTATTTTAAAGATTTTTAAAATTTTGTATTTTTTTGATACTATGACTAAATTCACTTTTATAAAGAAATTTCACGTCTCATAAACTATATAAACTTTCTCTTGTTGAGATTGATCAATAATTGATTATTAATTATTTGGATCAGAAATTTTTGTGCGTTTGCTGAGAAACAAAAATTCGTTCGCTAAAGAAAATTCAATATTTATTTGTATGGATGTTACACATTGTAAATAGGTATTATAAAGGTTTATATAGAAATATTAGAAAACTTCTGGAGTTGTGATCTCCAAAAGGTTGTCTAGTAGATACTAAACAATTAACTAGTAGACTCATTGGAAATTTATGTGGAATGTTTTCTTTGAAATCGTGTTCTAAGAAATTTTACATGGTATTTCAACTGTAAAAGTCTTGTATCTTGAATTATAATCTATTCAAACATGTAATCAGTCATGAACTTGACAGAATCATAAAACAGAATAAAATATAATCAATTACATTTGTTTTCTTAAAATATTTGAGTAAAACGAATTTTTATATCAACGTATCTTTTTCCATAAGAATAGTGTTTTCATTGGGATTAGAGCAGAATGGTAACAGACTGATAAGTTCAACTGCTTTTCTTTTTTCGATATATCACACTATTTTTTGATATTTTGTATTCTGTCCTCTAGTTGGTCAATACAGTGTGTATTAGTAGCAAAAAAATAAATGGTCACATGTTATAATAATTTAATTAAGAACTAGGTTTGGGATATTAAATTGTATCGTTACTTTTTTCAACTCTTATTCAATTAACATTTCATTCAGGCTGCGTTATAAATCATTATTAGTTATATGGATTTAATTTCTTAATTTTTTGAATTTTAAAACTAAAACACATCGATTATCGATTGATACAGACTGATAAAAACACATTAATCTTTTCTATTATTTGATTTACTATGATAGTATTCTTTTCTTAAATCTCCTTAGAAATTATTCTATAATTTAAGTATATTTTATTGACTTTTTTTGAACTAATGCGTTTACTTAGAAATTTTCAATAAAAAAAAATATCAATTGTAAAATTAAGTGATCAGTGAGTAATGTTATGTTTTTGTTATAGATCCTCCGTAGCTATATTAATCGATAAAGATCAGAATATATATATATATATATATATATATATATATATATATATATAATGTATGTATTTGTGCGTACCTGAATGGGTTTTATTTCAAATATTGCGTAAAACAGTACGGTAATAATGTCTGCATTGAGAAGAAATCAATCAAAATTATTTATTGACCGCAACGCATTAGAGCACTGCAGATTCGCGATTTTTTTTCTGGATATCCGTCACCGTGTTTTTTCACGCATTGAAGTTACTACAGCTGAAATCTCTTATTCATCAAAAAATAAATTAAAAGTGCTTGTTCTAGAAAATAAGAATTGCTTGGCAGAGTGCAATTGCAATCCAACAGGTTTCGTGACGGCGGCGGCAACTGGCTGGACGGTGCGTGGTGGCTTGCGCTGTCTGGCTGGGACGCGGGTTCACTGTCCAACACGGCTGCAGACAATGCACCTATTTATGCAGCGCGCAAGCGCCGCTAAGTTCATGGTGCATCTGGAAAATGCACCCTGGTTGACATTTCGGAAAACAAGATTGTTTATGTTCTGCAACAGTGATTAACATTCAGTGTCTTCGCCGTTTAATTTATAACGTATGCGAGGAAATACTGTAACGCAGACAGGGGAATTGAATTGACTCGTTGGAATTTCAATTGATTAAAATGCTATATATATATATATATATATATATATATATATATATATATGTATGTATGTATATATGAAATTGAATAATATTTCTGTGAAGTATGTAAATAATCGCTCATGTAATGCTATTGTTAAAAAAAAGTAATACGGTTGATTTTTTTTTTGTACAATATTGAAAGAGTTTCAATACTGTTTGTTCAAATATATCCATTGCTTATCGAATACAAGCTAATATTTATAAAATGACGTAAGACTGATAAAATAACAGAAACCAAAAGAAGTAAAACGTCTTTTTTACTTAGCGCATAAGTCACCCGTAGTATAAAAAGGTGAGATATTGTGCATCGCAGCCGTTATCGAATCGTTTCATCGGAGATAACGTTTAAATGCACTTTTTGTATATGCTATTCTTTATGATACAGCGATCAAATTCATTATAACGGTCCGTTTAAGTATTGCTACCAGATTTTTTTCGTACATTTCGTTCAGTGTTGTAAAACAACAATTTAAATATTCATTCGAAGGTATATTTCGAAAATGACTCATTGAATTGTATTTTTTTTAAACAATGCCAGTTTGTTCAGTTTCTAACTGTAAAAACGACGATAGTAATCAATAAGAATGTTCGCTATTCAGATGGCATGCATACATTACTTTTTAATTTTGTCTGTTCGATTCTATAAATGCTGATTACTGAATCTATTTTTGTTTGCTTGTGCACACATATATGTGCATGCATACATATATAGAATTTATTTCTCAACAGTTGCTTAAAAAATAATATTTTATTTTACAACGTGTTGCTAGTTTCAGACATCAGGAATTCGGGATTTTGCACGTCTTGAAAGCCATAATTTTTATGTTTGGCTGTTTAGTAGTTTTTTAATGTCTTTTATTTTCAGCGGATTGGTACAGTTTTATTGTTTTTTTTTTATGGTTAGAAGCAATAGATGCAAATCAGTAGCGTGTAAACAATACCATTGACTCAGTAACAAAGAATTAGGTAAATCTTTGCTTTTTTAAAAATTTATTTATTAAAAATATTGTACTTATCAAAAATATGTATATGTTTGAAAAAGAGAACATTTCACGTTACTTTTTTATATATTTATAAAATTAAAATACCATCATGTTCTTTGATATTATATATATATATATATATATATATATATATATATATATATATGAGTTATTGAATTCAAAAACATTATTTTATAAAAAGCAAGATTTTTGCCTCTATGTATGGAAACCAACAAATTGTTTTTAAACCACAGTACTGGATGTCGATAGGACTTGATTAGTTCTGTTAGGATATGATACATCTTTTCTTTATAGAGTAGTATGTACGATTCTTAAATGAAAATTTTGAACTTAATGTTTTCTGTTTGAATGCTGATAGTGTAATCAATTGACTTTCAAATTTGACCAAACAGTCAAAAAAGTTTAATAGAAAATGTAGAAGAATCGAGGCAAACTAAACAATTAAAAAAAACACAGTAGAAAAAACTAGGCTATGTATGAGACAGACAAAGTCAGATCATTGATTTATACAGATAATTATTTCATTCTTTTCATAGTAGAACAAATTGCGAAATATTTTTTCAATGATAAATTTAATCGTTTTCTCAACAAATAAATCATTTCTAATTTACAATTGCTATTGCAAAAGTTATAAATAACACGTTTGACAACAATGTTTTGTACATAATTATTCTCGGCATTCGAGAATACAAGTTCGTTTTGTTCTACTTTCTAGTAAAAAATACATTTAATGTTGTAATCTAATTAAATTCAATGACATTGTTTCCATTAAACGAATATTTACACTAAATATTTGTTCAATACAATGCATATTAAACTGATTAAGCGTTACAAATGAATGTATAATAATATTAATGATCATATACATATATATATATATATATATATATATATATATATATATATATATATATGCGTGTGTGAATGCGTTTTAAATAAAATTATATTATTTTGAATAATGTGCTTTTCTGTATTTATATATTATTGTTTTTGGCTTCAGGAAAGTAAATCTTGGCATGTTTTTACTCCATGTTTTGAAATGTTAATAAATGATGCGTTTTTAGTTTGTATCTTTTTAAATAATATATATATATATACACACGCATATTTTATTTTCATTTTGTACTAATAAATGTTTTATTTACATTATATATATATTCGTTTTTTTAAAACTAAATTGATATTGTTTCATCTGTATAAATAGACATCAATTTAAGATATTTATAGCCAATTTATTTAAGAGAAAAACAGATCGATTTGCTAATTAAAAAATCTCGTTTTTACCATTTTAGTGATTGATTGCAGAAAAACCCATTAATTAAATACAATTATAAATGTACTGATGACATATTTGCTGCCATTAGAGTTATTTTTATTTTTTTTAGTTACGAGCGGTCAAGATTCAGGTGCAGTTATATCTAATGTACGAAACTATTTATAAATTTCTAAATTTTTTTCACAATTATTTATTCATTTTTTTAATATTGTAATCGTAATCATTTTACATCAGTTGGACGTTGTCTTGTTTTAACTTTAAAATGATACTTTCTATATATTCTTTTAAATATTGAAGGAAGTAACAATCATATTCCATAAATACATTTCTCCTCGCTTCATAAGGCATAAAAACTTTTATTTAACAAAAAGGTTTAATCGTTGATTGTTACTCATTATTGATGGATGTTTATATCATTAAAATATTGAAAGATAAAATACATTTTTATTTATATTGACTTCTAAAGATTGAACAAAACATAAAAGTTCTATTGAGAGATTATCTTACACGATTTGTAACAGTTATTGATATATTTTAAAGACTGTATACTTTTTTAGATTATGCATAGAATATTCCAAATTTATCAAAAATGGAAAATTGTTATTAAAAAAAATGATAAGTTCGCCCGAAAGAAATTCTATCGAAACAAGTTTAGCATATTAAATAACATTGAATTTCCTGACAGTTCAGGTAGGTCAAGTATTACGTGCGGATATGAATAAAAAATGTTTGCATGCGAGTGTAGTTGATGGTATTTTAGCGTAGGTGAGAGCTACAACAATTTAGTCGATGTGTGCAGCGCAATAGAACGAATGCCGTAACGTTTTGGATTAAAAAGTCAAATAGGACTAGTGATTCGTTTAAATACCAAACGGTTATTTATATCAAGATCAACGTTGAGAATTCTTCACGCTGTTGAAATTCAGGTTTTTTTCATTGTACGAAATATCGGTATTTTTTTTAAAAAAAATATCTATTATTATTATTTATACTGTTTGTTTAGAAATGATTTCATATTGTTCACTTTTAATCATTAATTGATATATTGACATGATCTTATTCAAGAAAAAATATCGTGTTATTAAGCGAAATCGCGCAACACTTTAGAAAATCGCATAACTAGGATTGTATTTGCCGATAGTGTTTTAATGTCTGATTTATCTTCACTATTAAGAATAACAAACCAACACTTTTTAGGTCAAACGCGCCGTGTTTAACAAAACAAAATAATATTATAGTTTTCATGCCATTACAATGTAGAATGCAAATTATATCGCAAATTATAATATAGAATGTATTAACATGCAGTTGAATAATAACAGGATTAGTTACCCTGCGGTTACAAATAAATACAATATTCTTTAACAGTTGAGTAAGTGTAAAAACAACGTTTCTCTCATCAAGCCATTTGATGGAGTGGACGTAATGAACATGCCGTTTGTAACACAAGCTGGTTTCAATATCAGACCAGACTATCCTGATTGAAGATATTTTTAATTTAATAAGTCCTGTCAGGTACATTGTGGACATTTCAAAACCGTACAGCGTGTCTACAGAAACATGAATCTGGCAACTAAGACTATATTATATCACTATATATATATATATATATATATATATATATATATATATATATATATATATATATATATATATATATATATATATATATATATATAGTGACAATACTTGTCGTTTAATTGAAAAAAAAAACATTTAAAAAATATTTTTTCTTTAGTTGTGTTTAATCACATGACTTATACTTTTGTAGGTAATAATTCTTTGAAAATTTCAACATGAATCAGCGTTCGAAATTTATGCTGGATATTACATAAAAAAACCGTTATATAAAATATCCACGACAACAATATATTTATGGATGTATGTGAGAGGAAAAAATGATAATTTACAATACAGAAAAAATAAAATATTAAGATAATATTTTATACTTTATTGTAACTTAATTTCGGATGGTCACCAACAATTCAATCTTGTAACAAAATCAACAAGGTTTTTATATACTCTTTTATTGGTGCAGATTTGCGTTTATATATATATATATATATATATATATATATATATATATATATATATATATATATAATATACACACATATACATATACAAGTGCACACTTTTATATGATTGTCAATCCATACATTAATTTACTTCAATTCTCGATATGAATTCCGGTTTTTTGAAAAGTTTGAAGAACTTTACTGCACTGATTTTCCTTTCATTTCTGATTCAGTCGCTCTTGAGTAGTCAAATACCTTATTTGCCTTTTTTGATATTTACTCAATTCACATTAATGCTCATTCGAATGACAACATGCTGTCTTTTTTTTTGAAAAAATTTCCTCACTTCGAAGAAACTGCTCGCATTACAGAGTTCCATTTGTACAGTCTTTTACTCAGTTTTCCTTCAGCTGTGTCTGCGAGATAAATATAATTTATTTTTTTTAACCACTTCCACAAGTTATATATATATATATATATATATATATATATATATATATATATATATGGGCGTTTTAAAAATATACTACATTCTAGAATAGTATATTTATTATATCTTATTTCAAAAATATAGAGAATTGATGCATAGAGAAGTCGCGCTTAAAAATTAATTAATTTGCTCAAGTGTATCAACTTCTCAGTTTTGAGGTCTGTGTATTCGATACGTCACTAAATTGATCCTTAAACTATATATATATATATATATATATATATATATATATATATATATATATATTTATTGTTTTTTTTATATTTTTTCAGCTAGCTTTCTCGTATTCAACTCTTTTAGGTTTTATACCATACACTTCGTTCTTCAGGTATCTTTATCCATAATTGAAAGTCAAGTGGAGTGAAATCTTCAGGTATTTGACCTTTTTTCCTTCCTCCAAGTTGGGAACGTTTCATGAAAAGAGCTTCTAGCATCATAATAGTTTTATGGCAGTTTTTTTGTGTTGAAAGTCCTCATCTCTATGCAATCATCTAATTATATGTACATTCTGATTATCCTTCCTTCACTAGATTGAGGATGCACTAGTGAAGGAAGGATACCAAATTTTCCAAATCCTCCTCTAGATCTCGACCAAAATTTCCTGATGATCGATTGATTTGTTACAAAGCTTAAGTAGACGTCGTTGATTGTAGATGATAGTTTGACAGAAATGTATTTTAGATGTGTGAAATGATAGTTCATGTCAGAGGCTTGATTTTAAATCCACGTTTCATTATTGATGAATCTCGAATACGTTCTCAATCTTACAGTATCATTTTTATTTTTAATTTTGTTTCCCAGTTTTAAAATGCAATTTTCAAAGGACGTTCGTTCTTTGATGTTCTGTGTATGAGATTTTAAGAGTTTATTTATAAACGTACGTCAAACAACAAATAATCATTTATGGAACTGATAAATAATATATGTAGGAACATTAAAGAAAAAGTCAGGATAGTTAAGAGTTAGACAGTCTTGTTTGAGATGTGTATTACATAAAATAATTGTTAATAAATTATTGTATTAAAAGCGCTATTGAAACGTTTTGATAATTGTTTATTTTAATGAAATTTTATTTCTAAATAAAAACATTATTATAATTTATGTGTATGACAAAAAAAAACTAAATTGGTATAGTTAATTACGTGTTAATGAATCAAATAGTCGTTAATGTCAAGACAAAAAAACGCAAATAAATAAATCCTTATAAAAAGAAAACAATAATTATAGTGCAATAAATAATCGGTTAAGGTAGATTGATGTTGTAGAATCCGGAAAGTGCTACTGAATACAAAGTTTACACATATTAGTCTTTACGTTCGCATGGCAAGTGTAAATGACTTGAGATACGAATCATTTTGGCAAGCGTGGGCGTTGTCGCTTTCACATACAAAAAATTAAACATCCGAAAGAACAACAGCCTTGTTGGCACATTATTTCAGTGCGATTATCAACCAACAATAAAAAAATGTTATGTTTGACTGTGTAGTTTTCGTTTCGTTAACGTTTGTCAGTTCGTTCAACTAATTCGTAATGTTTTTAAAATGCAATTCTGCTTAACAACACTGTTTCAGTGCTCCGTAATATGTATTTTAAATCTGAACACATCGTTTTAATTTGAAATTATTTTTCATGATTTCATTTTTACTAGAAATACACACACATGTACATATTGTATAAACATATTAAATATTTTTTTTTAAAATTAAATTCGTTCTTTTCTATACGTTTCTTTGAATTTTCTTCACTGTACTTTTATCTAAATTTATACATGATTTTTTCAGGTAAACAACTTTTGTTAGCATAGAAATATATATATATATATATATATATATATATATATATATATATATATATACATACATACGCACTTTTCTAGATGAAAATAAAATTATTCCTCAGAAATTAATTAAGGGAGGTCAATAACTGAAATTCTTATGATGTCATAACTCCGTGACGAAATGTAGAGCAATAAATTATATCACATAGCTAAAAGTATGTTTTAATTGACGTTTACATTAATTATACTTTATATATATATATATATATATATATATATATATATATATATATGTATGTATATATGAGTGTACCTTGTAAAACAGGTAAACATGATATGCGAATTTTGACAATATTTTAAAGCATTTCACATTTAATTACTGTATCGATTTTTGTGCACTGAATATATTTGTTTATGCTTATTTATTAAAAACGAACATATTTTTTAAATTATTTTTCGTTTATAATGGGAGATTTTTATTCAATTCAAGTTATATATATATATATATATATATAAATAAATAAATGTTAATATATTTAAAAAACTCGTTTAAAAGAAAGTAATTTGCTTCAAATAACTTCTTTTTATTTAAAATAAAATATTTTTAATAAACTGATTATTAATAGTTATTCTTTATATAGAAAGAATTAGTTCTTAAATTTCAATACAGTATTTGGTAAAAAAGATGTTTTCAACGAAGTTTAATTATCAAATTGTTCATCTTTTAGTCGAAGAAATTCGAATTTGAAATCTAAGAGTATTAGACATTAATAATGACATTTTATCCGTTGTAGTTCAATCTAGTCCGATTAAGAGTATTTAGTAATTGTATTTGTAGTTAAATATATAAGAATATATGAAAAAATCGAAAAGATGCATTACTATGCACAATTACCACGTTTGCATTATGTGAGTGGAATGAAGTCGGACAGACTGGAACGTGCACTGTATTATGAAGCTCCACACAAAAATACACATTTTACAACAATCTGTAAAATATTTAAAGTTCTCTAAACCAATAATCTAAGTAAATAAATAATGTTAACTAATGCCTGAACTAAAGTGGTGTAAATAAATAATGTGATTTTAAATGTAGTCTTGAAAATGTGATTAAAGTGATACAAAATGTTTTACTTTCACAGTGAAAGTATATTTTTATTTTATATTAAACTTTTTTCATTACTCTATTAAAACACGGCGATTAGTTAAAGAAACAGAAGATTTGAAAATGCAATAAATGTTCTTTTTATTATATAACATAATTTTTAGTCAATATTTAATGATAATTTACTAAAATCTTTATGAAAAAATATTATTTTTGTAATTCTGAAAAGATTGACAAACGATTGAATCTAGAATTTTTTTTATTAATTTTCATTAACATACAATTCCAGTCAGATTCAAATAGTAAACGTTTCAAAATAAATTTCTAAAAAAAATAATATTTAATATTTATTACAAGCTTCTGAAGTATTGTTTCGGTTAGAACTTACCTTATATTTCTATAGAAATATTTATGAACTGAAAATATAAACACCTGATTTTAATCCTCAATTTTGTAATTAGCTGCTTAATTTAATTTATTTATAATATTAGATGTTTTTATTGATGATTATATTTAAATAGACATTGATTACTGTATTTTCCATTAAGAAAACATCCACAGAATATTTTACGACATTTATCATGATGGTTTTTCGAAACCTTAATGGAAAATAAACTAATTTTAAATTTAATAATTATCGACTGTCGAATGAAATTAGATTTTTATTGTTATTATTTCCGATTCTTATTATTGTTAATTAACTTTTTATTTGTGTATATTTTACAGTCTCAACAATAATTTCATTGATTTTTAATGAAACACTAATTACGGATGTAAAAATATAGAAAGTGGCATTGAAGAAAAAACAAATACCTAGAAATCGTTCTATTCATACTGTTTCATGTTACAAGAAACTACCTTTTAATCATGTCTTGTAAGGGAAACAATTTCCTCAGACGCTTAATGATCTTACGTCTCGGCAGTGTTCAAAAATGATCTAAGTATACAAAAAACTGTCTGAACCGAGTACATATTTATATTTTAAGAAATGATGTAATGCTCTATGTTATATTTATTTTTTTATAAATCGTTAATTATTTAGAGTAATTATACATTTTTTAATACAAAAGCAAAATGTTGTGGCGAGTTCACTAATCGAAATCAAGACATCATTCGAAGTGGCAATAGAATGATTGTATGATAAAAAATGTGTGTTCAATTGAAGAAATGGCACGCTTCGATGAATTACTTAAAAAGTAATTAGAGGAATTCAAAGAAAATGGATGAATTAGTGTGAAATATTTGGCCTTAAATATTTTTTATAATTAATCATTTTTTGAGCGTTATTTTTCTTTCATGATATGTTTCTTTGTTTATATATATATGTTATTTTCATATACGTATATGTTAATATAAGAAATGAAGTATAAATTTATTTATTGATACACTCAATTTTTACATTTTTTTCTATTCCAACGATAGTACTTTTTAACATTGTTTAATTCATCAGCAACAGTTTGAGGGAAGTACTGTAGATGCAAAAAATTGTATTTTATCTGTCATAAATGATTTATAATTATAGATATTGAACATTATTTCTTATTGAGAGAATTTTTAGTAAACATTTCATTGAATATAGATTTTGCTGTTTTTTTTTTAGATGCTGAATAGTTTCTTTAATAAAGTTCAATCTGGTTGATCGATTCTGATATGTATTAATTTTCGTCTCAACTTTTATAATGACAATACTATACACTTTTTTCCTAAGAAAATACAGGAAAGTATCTGCAGTTTTAATGTAATTTTAAAATATTTACAACTGTTTTATATGTATGTTGTATTTATATCTACTGGAAACTATTTATAGTTTGTATGAACTTGTTTTAAAAATATTTTCGTCTATTTAATAATTATTTATTACATGTACATAACCGTTTGTAAAGTTATTCTTTATTACAAAAAGATTCTTACAAAAATAATATAGAAATGTATATATATATATATATATATATATATATATATATATATATATATATATATATATTTGTATGTATGTATTTATAACTAATTCTTAAAATATGATATACTGTCATCTGACTTATTTCAGTTTATAGTGATAACGTTTCACTTACTTCGAAATATACTAGTGGTACATTGAAAATTCGGTGCCAAAATATAAATGTGTGCTTTTGTAAATATGTATAATTGCATAGATGCTATTTGTAGCGTACACTGTAGTGAATAAATCGATGGAAAAAATCTCTACAATGTTTCATACTGTTGTTGCCAATGCTCGTAAAACAAAAAAGGTACAATAAACTTGTTCAGTGACTTATGTGTAAAATTATTCATTACACACTTGCATTTATCTATCATTTTCTTGTTAAACAATGAATATATTTATTTATAATAAAGAAATTCGATTAATAGTATTCGATTAAATTTTATCTGTTCAATCAGAGTTTGGCTGTTATGGCAATTGATATATAATATTGATATTATTTTTGTATAAAATTATAATTAGCTTTACACCCATGATTTCATTGATTTGTTATCCAGATGGTCTTCGTCCTTTTTGCGTTATTTTAATTTTTGTTTTCCACTATTAGTTTCACATATGTCATTTTTTAGTAGAATTTAAATGATAGACACCTAATATAGGTTGATTCAACTTAGTATTCCACACGAAAGTATAAAAAAAATTTTTATCCCCATTTAATACTTTAATTCAATTGTATTTTAGTATTGAATTGAACTAAAATATTAAATAAAAAATAACATGACTTTTCTTATCCCCCGCGCCCTCTTTTAATACTTCTATGTGAAAGCCTAAATTGAATTAACGTATAGTTATTTAAAATCCACCAGAAGATGATACAAGTGCTGAAATTAGTAGTGAAAGACAAATTTAAATGATACAAAAGAACGAAGACAATCAGAATAAAAATTCCAATAATCATATTTAACTCATTCTCATTTTTAATCTCTTAGTAAATTACTTAATGATTGATTTATCCTTCACATTTATTTCTCAAAATAAACTTTTCAACCAATATTTCCTTAAAACAGGTTATTTTTTCGATTTTTAATCTCGAAATAAAAAAATGTTCGTTGTTTCATTCTATAAATCAAATTATTGAACTATATTGAGTTCCATTATGGTAAGGAAGTAACATTTAGTTATACATGAAACTAATATCAGTTTATTTCGACATAAGAATGTGTTCTTTTTCATTGAATCACATTTCTTGGTAGTTAATTATCTTGCTTTATATTAAAACTGCAAATAATGTGATCTACTACTAATATTCTTTAAAAATTAAAACTGATTTTTATTCTTATGTATATTTACGAAATTTATATTTTTCATATTGTGTCTCATGCACATTTTATACATTTGAATATTTTTTAGAAGAATAGTATAAAAATCTGTATTGTATTATTTATTCCTATCACAAACAATTTTTACTCTATCTTTATTATTTGCAAGTATATTACTAGTGTTAATAGGAAACCGTCATATGATAATATGATATATATATATATATATATATATATATATATATATGTATATATATATATATATATATGTGTGTGTGTGTGTATGTATTTATATTTATGTATATATTACCTATTTACATCGAGACGTACCTCCCCCACAATCATGTGTGATCATGCTCACGTCGTTGGCATGAGTACCTGTTTGGCATGATACTGTTTCAAGAGGGGGAAGGACGCTAAGGCTCATTGCCCTGAGTGCACTTGCAGTTGTAAACAACATATGCACATTTTTAACTCTCAGATTAGTAGTGGTATTTAAGCTCATATACTGTTATCTTTGCTTAATGAAAAATATCTATATTTAGGCGAGATTCTTAGACCGTACATTTTAATAGAGTGGAATTTCGCTTCATACACACATTATATGTATATATATATATATATATATACATGAAATGAATCATTTGTAGATATTTAGAAGTAAAATCTATCATACAAGACACTAAAATAAATCAGTGAATAAAAAAAAGTTCGAAGTTTCTGAAACTGACCAGTTAATAAGAATAAATTCGCTGAATTCTAGCCAAAAATAAAAAGTATGTTAAATATCACAAAATAATGCATAACATAAAACGTAAGTTAATGATTTGATTAATTTATTCTTTAAACTTGTGTTATCGATATTATTTATTCCCAGTCTGCTTTACATAATTTCTTGACAGAAGATTTGTTAATAAAAAAAAAGTCGATTGAATGAGATTTAAAATATTTCATTTACAAATAATAAATTAACATGTATTGACAATGCTGAATTATGCTTGTAATACAGTATCGAACCGTCAATTTTTTATTTTGATTTATTTTATCGCCGAATCTGAGTGACTGTAATAAAACACGGTGTAACGTGATTATGCAAAAATACAATGTTTAATTTGCAACATTGTATTCATTGAAGTTTTTTGTACAGTGGGTATGCAATTTTGAAATGAACTGTTATTTATATTCATTATTTAGTCCGTATATATATACATATATATACATATATGTATATATATATATATATATATATATATATATATATATATATATATATACACACACAGACACACATGTATGTATATGATTGCGTACTGTACTTTCAATCAACTTATTAAGTTATAAAAAAAAACATTAGATAACAGAATAGAATATTTAACAATTTTCAATTTTTATCGAATATTAAAATAATCGTTTCTTCGAAAGAATCCATAAAAATCATTAAAAAAAAGGTTACACGGAAGTGTAGATATATCGAGGGAAAACCGAATAATAAGCATGTTATTTTATCCATACTTGTTAGTAGCTATCGTTCATAGATAGACATGAGAATGGAAATTATGTTCAGCTCCTTGATGTTAGTTAAGCGAGATACATATCGTATAAATTATTAATGTATTATTAAACAAAATATCGCAAATAGGCATATATTTTTATTATTTTATAAATGATAGTTATTGATCGTACTTCATCTAACCGAAATTTATCAGTACTTAAATCTCGAAATTGCAAATCTATGCCTCCAGGGAAAATATTTTGCTTTCAAGTATGTAAATATATGCGAAGGTAAAACGTTTCGAATGTTCAAATCTGTTTGTCTTTTATTACCCTATATATATATATATATATATATATATATATATATATATATATATATATATATATATATATATATATATATATATATATATATATGTGTGTGTGTGTGTGTGTTTTTGTATGTGTACATATATATTAATAAATAATACTCAACGTCAATGTTTCGTCACGGATGAATGATTTCTTCAGCTGAAAATAATAATAATAATTAAATACGTATAAAATAAATATTTATAAAAATATGTACATTCTTTTCTGTTTATAATCATCATCGGTAGTAAATAAATAAGTCATTGGCTTGGAAATGAAATAATTACTATGGGAATCTTACAGATTACTTAAAAATGTTAACTGTAAATGATAGTGTAGGGAAGTAATGTCGGGTTTTACAGACTAAATCAAATTGTTTCCTTTTTTTATATTATATTTGAATATAATTGTGTTCATCTTAGTATTTCCGTATCACTTTTAAAGTATTCTGTTATAATCGGTTTTGAGTTTTGTGACATCTAGAAGATTGATGTGTAGGTACTAGCCGAATATACATGAAGCTGTTAGAAGATAGGCCAAAAATCAAAACTAGTCGTAGCAAAATATTTCAAGAGTGATCTAATGGAAATCGAGAGAATATTCCGACAGAGAGATCACATTTATGCAGAACAAAAAATTATAATTCCATACAGTTATTGAGAGAATTTATTGAAGTCAAAGAAGTAATGAAAAATATTACTTTGTATAACAGAGAATCCGCTTTTCTTATGTGATGAGATTGTCGAGAAAAAGTGTCCTTTTTTCAACAGTGAAATGTGAGAATACATTGGATTTCGGGTATTTTTTGAGATTTAGATTCAGTTTTAATATTAATAGTATTATAAAAGACCTTTCTCTCTCTCTCTCTCTCTATATATATATACATACAAACACACACACACACACACAGTAGATCCTCGTCGAACGACTGTCCCACCGAACGACTGATCAGACAACGACCTGGCTTCACGAAGCAGGTATTGCTCACCATGAGAGGATCATACCGTGCAAAATAACGACCATAACTCTCTGTACCACAGCGTGTTGGGGAACTCAGTCACTGTTTAAAGCAAGAAATTGTTAAAAAAACGTGAGGACGGAGTTAAAGTCAATGAACATGCTATGCAATATGGCGTCTCCCATTCTTCCATTTCTACATTCTTAAAAACAAAAGATAAAATAGAGAATGTTGCCGTTACTGATGCGATCAGAAAAAATAATCCTGATTCCCATATTGTGAGAATGGAGTGACTGTTGTCAATTTGGATACATGACAAGCAGATGCGTGGTCGGAGTTTTATAAACGCTTGAAAGACAAATTAATATTATTGCTATGCGCTAATTTATCTGGCGATTTCGAATTGAAGCCTCTTCTCGTGTATCATTAACAGACGACACGTGTTTTGATGCAGCACAACGTGATAAAAAGTACACTGGGGGGTTAAGTGGCAGTCGAACAGTAAGGCATGGGTCACTAGGGCCGTACTTTACTGAATGGATCAATTTTATCTAATGTGCGGTTAGTATTTTGGAGGATTTGCACCTAATTAGAAGGTTTACATATTATAAGTGTCTTATACAATGACCGTTTCAAGGAACGACCGTTAGTCCTGCACCAATTATGGTCGTTCAGCGAGGATCAAATGTATATATATATATATATATATATATATATATATATATATATATATATATATATATATATTATTTACCGATTCGCGCAGCAAAAAAATGCACTGTTGACAATCTCGCGCGTGATCTTCATACATAATGAATCTCGCGGAAATAAAAACGGTGTTGATTCAAAAATTCTATAGTATCTGACAAAAACAAAACAGATCGTAAATAATAATAATAAAAACGCGTACGGTTGGAATGCAATTGTGTTATTTACAACAACACGGATGATTATGTGAATGCAATCATCCATAACGAAAGTTCACTGAACCTTATCGTTGGTATGCTGCATTGCAACAGAATATACTATTAAAAATTAAAGCAAAGATCAACAATGCAAGAAGATAAATCTAGGATCGTTAGAAATCGAAACACTTTTTCAGCTTGGCCGTTTTTTCGGATGTGAGTGCTGTGCCTCTGTCTGTTTCGTACTGACTGGTTTATGAATAAACCGAATGATTGTGTGTGTTTCTTTTTTTTTTGAAAAAAAAGAAAGGAGGTATTCTAAATGTATATTTATAATTATAATGTTTAGTGATTCCATTATACATAGTTATTATTGGATAATAATCAAAATTTTTAACTGTTTCTGCGATTCCCCCTGTTAATGTCGATTTTTTAACTTAGAAATCATTCCGAATGACATAATTTTTCGCTGGACTGCATTCTCTACTTGAACGAATAAAAACTGTAACCGAAACATATGCTCCCGGTCATATTTTTAAGACTGTAAACCGGAAAATGTGTATATTGGCCGATTTCCAAAAACAATATTTTCTATTGCAGCTTAGTTCGCGAAAGTGTACAAAAGTAACAGAATATGTTTCTAATTTTAAAATCGTGTTGTTTTGAATGTGTCCATTGTGTCAGTATTGTAAGCACTGGATTGTTACAAGTTTTGAAATCCATTCATTGTTCGTTTATTTGAACGAATTTGTATATTTTTATACTTTATATTATTTTTTTTTCATGTCCGCTTTTTTCGATTAATCTCTCATCGACTTTCGACTCAATCAGCTGAAAAGAATTTATTACTGTAACTGGCATCGAATGTTAAAAAATGATGAATCGTTTTTCAATAAAGAAAATGATAAACATGCATGTCGAGTTATATATAAAATAATATTAAAATATTTTATAGTTTTATTTGTTAGGTTGGTGCAAAAATAATTGCGGTTTTTACGTATCGAGTATAAAGACACATCAGTTAAAATTTTTATTTATTAATCAAAATGAAGATCATTGGCCTGCACACATTTCTCCCGACAGGAAACAAGTTTGTTTATTCGTAGAAGGTAGAATTCTGGAATGTTGGAATTAACGAATTCATTGAAAGCGCTTTGAGCTGATGTCTGGTCTTTGAAAGCATTCTCATTTAGGAAATTACACAATTGTTTAAAAAAATGATAATCTGATGGAGACAGGTCCGCAGAATAAGGTGGATGAGGTAAGGTTTTCATAACCCAGTATTTTATTTTTTTAAAGTCATTTGTGAGACATGTGGTCGGACGTTGTTATGGAGGAAGAATTAGTCTTTTATTGACTAATACTGGCTGTAAACGATGCAACTTCTCGTGCATTTTTTCAATTTCCTGACAATATTTTTCTTCTGTTATTGTCTCACCGGTATTTAAGAAGTTGAAGTGAATTATGCCACTTGCCGACCGCCAAACAGTGACCATAATCATTTTTTCATGAAGCTTCGGCTTAGGAAACTGTTTTGATGCTTCTCCTCAGTTTAAACTCTGTGATGAACGTTTCCGATTTTTGTAGAGAATCTATTTTTCATCACATATGACAATGTGCACCGTTTATCCATTACATGTGCACGCATTTATCCAGGTTTTTTTGTTTTTCCAATCAGACTCAAATATCTAACAACTGTTGAATGATCGACATTGAGTTCTTCTGCCACATCTCGAGTTGTTTTACGTGGGTCCGCTTCAATAATGGTTCTTAAATCATTATTGTTTACGGCTGAAGGACGTCCACGTCCCTCCTCATCATCAAGGCTTTCGTTTTCATTATTACGAATTTTCTGGAACCAGTGTCGAGCTGTACATTTACTAGTTGACTCTTCACCGAAAACAAATTTGATATTTCGAGCAGTTTCTGTTGCTTTGCATCCTAATTTGAACGCATACGACAAAATCGCACGAATTTGCTTTTTTCCATGACTAATTTAAGAAGTTATATCCAACAATGTTAAAGAATAAAAAGAATAGACATAAGCTGAAATCAGTAGTGCTAATTTCATAGTTTACAATGATGTATCGCATGACTAGCACAAAAGATAAAGGTAACTATAAAAATCGACGCCAAACTTGAAACGATAAAAACCGCAATTATTTTCGCACCGACCTAATAGTTTTATTTAGAAGATTAGCGACAATGCACACACGTATGAAAATTGCAAAATATTCTATGTTATTCGTATTAGATAAATATTTATGTTAATAAAATTAATCGAAACGTGTCATCGAATGTGTACGTAGAATAATTCTGAAATGTTTATATTTTTATATTATTCAATGACGTCGTATAGAGAATTGTACGCAAATAGCTATTAATAATTATTGATAAGTAATAAATACGTTCATAATTTACAATTTAATCGTCGATTGATTTCAATTAATTCTAAAGCCGATAAATGAAAATAGTGTATTTATTACAAATAAAAACGTATGTTCTTTTTCTTTTTTCCCCGCAGAACCATTTTCGTTTTTGTAAACGAATATCAATAATTATTGATGCAATACTTCTAGGAATCGAAGTGTTTGTTTTTATTGACACTTTCCTTATTATTATATTTTATATTTCTTTATATAAATAATTTATAATCGCATTGCATTTTTCTTGATAAAATAAACAGTGTTTAATGCGTATATAAAGTGTTGTACAAATATGTTTCAATTATCATTTATCATAATAGGTATTGTAAGATGTTTAATTATTTTCTAATACTCACGTCAATGATAACGAAACAATTGATTTCACCTTCCAGTTTCAAAAACAATATTTTCAATGTACATATTTTACAACAGAATTGTTCTAACAAGAATGGAAATTCCCCCGATGATATTCCAAACGGCTGAACATAGAATTTACTTGTCGTACCGTTTGAGACGACATTGTAAAAAAAAAATTGAAATGGAACGCATTCAAGTGATCAATCAACGATTCGTGTAAGTCGAAGTAGAAACAATTTGTGTGGAAATTATTAGCTATGCGAATCGACGAACAAAACTAACGTTATGCTTCATTAACTACTCGGACAATTCAGTCTAAAGTATTGCGTTTATTAGACCTTATAAAAAATGATATAATACGAAGGTGAAAGATTCTCTGTTAACAATTTCAATGTAAGTCGTGTTTAGATTAAAGGTTTCAAGGTAATGTCAAGTGTGAAATATAAAAAAAAACCTCATTGCTCGGATGAAGAATTCTTCGTGTGAGCGTTCGTCGTTCATTAAGTTTATTATTTTTTTTTGTGTTCTGAAATTTTAAACTATTTTTTATTGATGTTTTATTAAAAAATGATAGGTTTCTGTTTCAAAATGATAAGATCGAGTCAACGAAATAATTATTTATTCAAATATACTAACTTTGGTAAATTGGTAATAAAAACTTTTCAACTTTTTTCCGGATTCGAAACTCCTAAACCACCCAATACTCATTACCTTAAAAACCCATATTCCTTTTAATACTGGCTAAGATACCGGAATTCATATTCAGCTCTAGAGCGTTGCACAAAACTTCAATACAGTAAAATTCATTTTGATTTTGATTTAGTAAATGTTGATTATCTATCAATGATAAAAGCGAGGAATAAATTATCATTTAATTTCGTTTCTCCAAATTTTCGAAATAGTTAAAATATGAATGTTTGCATTTTTCGTTTTCTTACGTATCCCTTCTCAGTTTTTGACTCTGAAGAAAAATATTTAGCTGAATAAATAGCAAGATTAAATAATTGTTTAAATTATTACTATTTATATTTACTTCCATGCATATAAAACACTATTTGTGTTTTTTTTTCTTGACAGTCTGTATATTTTAATGGACTATCTTAGCAGTGACCAATAGAAAAATATTTCTTCAATGACGATCATTTTAATAAAACAGCGAATATCATTATATATTTTATTATTTTTTGCGACAAAAAATGACAATTCTAACCGCAACTAGCATCGGCGTTGGTCACTTTTTGTCGATAAGTATGTGCTGAAACAATACCACCGAGCTTACTTTTCCTCCTATTGTAAATACTAAACAGACTATTGTATCAATTTACAGATGACGTGACAGTTATCACATACATTAAAGTTGAGATCGTATGTCAACACTGCTGATATAACATTCGGTTAACACAGTATCAGATTATGAAGATTTTGAATTACAACAATCGACACTTAAATACTGTTCGAGTCAATGACATCCCTCGCCGATGGTTTAATGAATTCCGATTTATTGCGTTGATTATGATTCTACTGAATCTAGATTGCAATTCAGGTATACACACGCATTTATGGGAGATATCATAAAACTAGTCATGTCGAACATTACAATTTTCTCTATTATTATACTCGCGGCGTATTTCTTTGCTTTCATGCAAGATTTACCGCAGAAAAATCAATTCATTGTTTTAATACTCACATATATTTGCATATATAAACATAGATACATGCATGTGCAAGAATAGATTCGTTTTGAAAGAAGCACCGAGACCACTGTTGTTGAATCCTTGTTTTTCTATAATCGTCATTAGGTACAGATTAATAGAAAGATTGGCATTTCCAAAACCTTAAATGAGGCATGTTAAAAATAAGGACTCTAGAACAGTTGTCGTAAGGGTGATATTGAAATAACTGGATGACAGGTATACAGGAAGACGATACAATAAAGATTGCAAGAATAAAAAGCATGAAATAGAACTGAGTAAGAAGAGAAAATAATAGAAATTATCGATGGAATCTAAAAAATATAAGTAGACTGAGAAAAAATCCAGTAAATAAAAATTTGTTATCAAAAAATTGTTCTGTATTTCTCTGCTTTTATACACAATTTTCTATACCGATGGTTGTTTTTAAGAAAATATCAAAAAACATGCAGTAGAGGGTTAACATTCTATACCAGTTATGCTTTACAAGTAAATTAACAAAATCTACTCAAATAAATCATCCCATTTTTCTTTAATGGAATGCCAGAGATCACACATCTCTGTATACACTTTTGTGTTAATTTTTCAGTATAAAAATTTATGGAATACTCTCTGAGGCATTCAGTGTGTGTGTTTTGGGGAATCTTTTCAACTTTTTTGATTCATAGAGTTTAGTAATCTGGATAAACTCACTTTCTAATTGATTGAAGATTGAATATATTACAAAACTATCTTTTATTAAAATTCTCGTTCGTGCGAGTTGTAAAAAACAAGATAAGAGGAAATTTTACAACAACATATATAAACATATTTAATTGCTGTGACTAAATTCAACGATTAGTATTTCAATTACTGCTGATTCAATTTCCAGGAAAGCTAAATAAAAATATTACTTAATCATCAGTTTCAATTGGTGGTAATATACAATTATCTGAAGAAGTAATCTGAATAGAAAAAATGATCCGAATGTAAATAACATTTCAAGAAAATTAATAACGTTACTTTAATTACATTCTATACCAACTACTGTACACATATATTATTTGCATTGACTGAACAAAAAGAAACGGAACGGATACCAATTCAAAGAAATATTGAAAAAGGAAATATTCACTACTTCACATCGACAGGAAGTTATGCATTAGGAAAAAACGTCTTTGGACTGCAAATAAGATAAACTATAATATAAGCGTGCATATTTGCATACACACACCCATACGACTACTACACAGGCAGACATATGGACACGTTGTGTCTATTTGTGCTTACTAGTGAATGGATGGTGGGATGAAGAATAAATACTACGTGTAATAAAGTTACTATGAATAAAAATTAATTTTCAAATTATTTATATACGATCCTGCTGTAAAAAGCATTAAGGCACGGCATCGAAATCCGCACCAACATATAAAACAGACAGTGATCAACGATTGATTGAAATACACTTTTGTGATGTAAAGAATGTTAGTTGATTTATGAAAACAAATTAAGATATTGAAGAAAAGAAAACACTCGAATCTTCATACATCAATTAGATTTCAACAGTGACTAGAATTATTCATTATAAAAATGTATTTCAAAGAAAAATGATATGAATGTTAATTATCGAATATTTTAGATTTTTCTTAATTATTGAAAAAAAAACGATTTCATATATACTAATAGTGTTTCAAGTTAAATGTCGCTTACAAAGCTTTCATTTTTTTTTATTAAAATGAGTGAATTTTTTTCATAAATAAAATCACATTGTACAATAATTACAGCGCGAAAAAAATAACAAAGTGTATTTATCATAATTGAGGCGACGAATGTAGTAGCTAGTTGCAAACTATGTACAATTATTAAGTATATATATATATATATATATATATGCGTGTGTGTGTGTATAAGTACATAATCGTATGTACATTTCCGCTTTGTAATATTTTTTAAAGTACATTATCCATTATATCGAATGTTATAAAATAATTGATGTATTATTAAACATATTACATTTACATATATCACTAGTAAGTGATTAAAACTAATCACTCGAACTAAATACACTTTATTGCATGAAAACCGCAGGCAGTCTTCATATACATAGAATTATTGAAATATTTAATCTCAATACCATATATATATATATATATATATATATATATATATATATATATATATATATATATATATATATATAAACATTCTGAAATATAGAATGCAAGTAAATACATTTATCATGATGTGTAATTTTATACAAATGAATGTACACACACGTACTGTTCGCGTTTAAGTTGTCTCAATATTAAGTTGTTTGATAAGTCATATCGTTTTTTATTAGTTTCTTTGAATGATGAAATGTCCGAATGTTAAAGAAATCAACTAAAATATATGTGTTTTTTTCTAATTCTATAACTAATTTCCATTTCTGAACTAGTTTTTTGATATTATGATGAACACTTTTCTATCTAACAGTCAGGTTTAGAATTAATAAAACTTTGTGTACCCTTTTTAATATTATCTTTTTAATCGTTTTTAATAGTATATCTTCCAATGTTTTCATGTAAAAAAGTACAGTCGAAATTGAAATAGATGATAATTGGTAGGTGTGAGGTTCAGATAATATACATGTACATAAAAAATGTTCATTTATGTTTATAATTAAATTATAACCTGGTGTTATCTGAACCGTACAGGTCTCTAGAGTTCACACGTAATTTTATATTAAAACTTTGCAAGCAATGATAGCCGTGCTATGTAAGCCTAAAATCAAAACGTATTTTAAGTCTCGGATAGAAATTGTCATTTCTATTACAAACCAAAAAAAGACTTGATTATAAATGTTATGATTTTTTGGTCAACATAACTGAACAGCGCTCTGGACGATGGTTTTATTATCTAAATGCGCATAAGTAATAATCAGAAATGATCAGTAATTAATTATTGAATATTTTTGATCAGAAACTTTTTTATGGTTTGTGCGATGAATGAAAAATTAATTTGCAAAAGTGAATTTAGCCATAGTGGTTAATCTGAGAACTTAAAATTGATTACGTTTTAACATGTTGATCGCCCATTGTAGATCGAGTGTGTTTCCTGTGGGGCCCAAATTCGCGTTGCACTGCAGCGTGACCCACTAATTTTTTTCAACACGAAATATTTAACAATGGTGGCGCTACAGTCGTCGGTCGACACCCGTGTATAAAAAAGTTGCTGCATGATAACCGCGATTATATAAGTTCTGCTTATGCGGGACAGAAAAATCGAAATGTTTTTTTAATTGGTAAGAGTTTGGCTACAGTGATGGCGAAATTAAAAAAAATGAAATTGAAAAAATACCGGCGCTTCGAAATAACGATCGAGGTTTTTTGCTATTTTTTCAGCTTTTTAAAGAGTTGTAAAAATACAAAAAATATTTTTCTTGACATAATTTTGCTAGCGATTATAGCGAAATGTCTGCCAAAGCTGTACACAAAATTTCAGCCTGATCGATCAAGTAGAAATTGAAATATCACGGTTATAATGTTAAAAAAAAACACGTTTAAAGTTTTCTATACAAATTTCACAAAGATAATGTTACTACGGATAGTAACTCTCTAGCTTCATCAATTTTGCGAATTTCGAAAAATCTGTTCACAGACATATTTTCCATAATATGTAGTTTTTCAGAAAATGCAAAAAAATATGATTTTTTTCAAACTGAAAAAGTAGAATACCCTCTAAACGTTAGTGTAAATAAATTCATTTTCATCACGAGTTTCGATTTGATTTAAAGTCAATTTAGTAAAGATTTTCATATATCCCAGTCACTTAGTAAAGTTGAAGTCTAGGATAGTTGATGCGGTACCAATATGTCTACAATACATTCTTTTTCCATTTGTTTTTACTCTTAAATGAAAATTATATTTAATTGTTGGACATTTTTTTGATATGCTAAACATGAATTTTATTAAGTTAAGATTGTAATTTTTTTGAAATTTTGTATATTGGTCCTGTATATTTATTTCTTATGCGTTGTATGTATTATATATTTGTATATACAGTGACAGGTAGATAGATATTTGAGTTCATTAATTGTTTATGAGATTTATGAATTGAAATATTTTAAATTCAGCAAATAAAAAACATGTTTATTTCAAGATGAATTTTTGAAATATTGAAATACAAAGAAGAATGCTCTATACTTGATATAAATATTTATGTGTTTGAAAGTGCTATACGTTTTTTTTTCTTCGAAAACTTTAAATCGTATTGTCATTTTACAGCAATGCTCTTTTTTATAAAATTATTTAAATTGCATTCATTGTACAGATTTGTATATTACTTGTATATTTTTTTCGAATCGGCAACATTGTTTCACGGGGTTACAAAAGAACAAAACGTCGAGAACAACAAATATATGTACATATAGTACGGACCATTGTATTCATTTATTTGCGACGCCTTTCAATCGACGGGATATCGATTCATTTTAATCAACAATGCATTTATAGAAATGATGTTATGTTACGGTGCAACAATAATTCATTTGTCATTATACATGGTTTGATGGTATTAATATGCATTTTACAGATCATTTAGAATAGAGTGATTTATTAATATTTATGTCTGATGCACCATTTGCCACGTTCTTGCAATAACCTTCAAGGAATTGTTTACAAGAATGTAGATGATAATTATTTGTCTTAAAAATAGCGCGATGTACGAATGTGTAAAAAGAGTGACGATGAAATGAAAAGTGCAGCGTTGAAATGTTAGCGAGGTGTATAATATAATAAGCTTTTATATATATAATGCGTTTCTAGGAACCAACAATTCCATTACGTCTTTTCAGTAGCCTATATTTAAATACACTGCGGTTTCTGTTTCCATGAAATATTTTGCGTTGGAAAAATGGTTCATTTAATTAAAAACTGTTATTCACTTGAAAGAATTTCCAGGTATGCTAGTCTATTATGAACACCTACACAAGTACGTTTATATGTTCATATGAATGTATTTACAGTTTTTAGAATTGTAAAAAAAATATTTAATAAATAAAAGCATGATAGTATAAACGAATTGAATGTGTTAGTTATGATTATATTTAAGGAAATTAAAAACGTGGTCTTGTTTTATAAAAAAATAACGAAAGTCAACAATACATTGAATGTATATAACATTCATTGTAAAACTTTATAGAGATATCTAACAGCAAAAACCGAAACTATGAAGCGTTAACTTTTTATGTAAAAATCTTCAAGGTATGATAATAGTTTTATATGAGAGCTGACATTAAGTTTATACGAGTTATAGAAGAACATATGGAACATTACTCGAGTATATAATGGATTTTTTTTATTTATTTTTTAAAATAATATATGTTCACAATTATGAGAGATTCAGTGAATTCACCAAATGAATTATACATAAAATAAAATTTCGTTTTACAGAAAAAAAAACAGCAGATAATTGAAATCGCGAGGCAATAAATCTACACAATTTCTATACCTGTACAGAAGAAAACAACTTATAAAAAATTTAAATTTAAATACATTAATAAATCATTTTATTTGTCATTACTCAGACGATGATACAATCAAAGCATACAACTCCTACTTGTAAAAGTATAAAAAAGCTCAATAATTTATACGATTAGCACGACGCAGAATCAGTCTACAATGAAATGATATTTTTTGTACCGGTGCGCATTCCATTTTCAATTATTTTCTTCTGTTAAAAAAAAGTAAAGATTCGTGGGGAAAAATTCATAATATTTACGTTTTGACAATATATCATTCTTCTTTACATAAATAACTTGACGTCGAGTGTATTTGGGCTTCAGATTTTTATTTTATTTGTGCTGCAGAGGACATGGGATTGTGTATGATTTCCGAACAAATTTATTTTTGTATTTTATTTTCATCTGAAATCCAATATTTTTTAATGTTCATTTCACGTTTCAGTGTTTTTACTAGTTTCTTTTTATTTAACTTTCATGTTTAATTTATTTTAATCTCTTTGTTAATTCTTTTAAAACTGATTACCGACATGCAGCAACAAATTACTGCTAAAAACCGATCAGTGTGTTGATATTCTTAATATTTTTTATATTTACTGGTAGTATTATTTTTATATAAAGAAAATATTTAATTTTTCTCTCATAAAACTGAAAATAAACTATAATAATATCTGATCATTAATTACTTTTTTTTAGGACATTGATTAAATAGTATTTTGACTTTGATTAGGATGAGGATTTTTTTAGTAATTTTGAGTAAATTTTCTTACTGGCACATGTTTTATATGTTTTAATTTTTAGATTATCTTTTTTACTTTGACGATTCTTGCCGATATTTTTAAAATAATTAATAGAAACAAGTTTTACGTTTCGTTGATTCTTTCATTTCATTTAATGTACTCAATGGAGTTTTTCGATCACATAATCTTGTATAGATTGCTGATTGGCAGATATTCCACCGGCTGGATGTGCGCATGAAAATTGTTTGCGAGTTGGTATTTCAAGGGATATCAGGTTTTATTTTTTTAATCCATAGTATATTCATTATAGAGTCATAAAATATACTGTCATGTTAATATATAGAGCAAGTGGGTTTGTAGAATATAGAATTTGAAATGAGAAATTTACTGCGCTTACCAACTTTAAGAACATGAAATAAAAAAAAAACGACTTCAAGAACTAATTAGACTTTTAAAGAATGCAAATATCCTGAATATGAAAATAAATGTTTATTTATAAATTAAAAAAAAAACTGTAGACAGAGAGGAAGAAACGATGAAAAGAAAATTGAATAGGTTATATTGTTTATATCATGAATTTAGAAGAAGAAGAAGGAAATATACAAAATAATATCGAATTTTCATTTTTAAATGATATAAATTTATGTATTTTATATGCGCTTATTTACTTAAAATTATATATGGAAAAAATTATTCAAACTGATGTTTTAATAGATTTTGATGTGATTAATATTCTCTAAAAACCTGTATAAATAATTGAATTAAAAATGTCTCACTAAATATTAATATTGATTTTTCAAGAGACGAGTAAATTTTTTCAACTAGTCTATAAAGTTTTTGTGCGGAACTATATATTTTTTTAATAATAAAATTGGAAAATGTATAGGTAATATGGAAAAAAAATATATAAAAATGTCTGTTTGAATTGAGACGTTATGTATATAAATTTTGATATAAATCCATTCTAAGACTCGACTAGTGAATCAATTAAATCCAGGAAGCAGTTATAAAACTATGTATAAAATACAGTCAGACGATGGAATCTACAAAAAGATCCTCTTTTTTTTGTTTTTCTTTATAACCTTCGACTCGAAATTACCATTCGATGAAACCGATAATTCGTTTTTTTGAGGACAGTTGTTAAGATTCAGTGTTTCAAGTTTGTATCTCATTAAATTTTTATGGCGTATTTTTGTCTCTATATTCTTTCATGATACATGTTTAGTGAATTCAACATACGAGTCCAATTAAAGTATACCTACATTAAAAACTATGCACATTGTATGTTATCGTCGATATAAAATTTTCTATCTGAATCACCGGACGAAAATAAAACGGCGACGTTTCATTTTTCGCTAATCTCTCGGAGTGGTGAACGTTTTCTGCACGTCTGCCATTCCATCGATAACGGTAATGACATTTCGATGATCGCCGACTGCAGGAATATAAACATACGATATTAAAACAAACATGTTAAAGAGTGGCCGAGGCGGTGTGCGTAAGGCCGGCGTGCTCGATGCGCTCGCATGCAGATGTGCATGCGATATCAGTCGTCGTTGCACAGTTAAAATTCAGATTTCATAAGAGTGCAAGTATCGAGAATACTCTATGGTGGATATGCGGCTGTGGCGCTGGCTGTGGGCTGCCGCCAGTGAACGAGTGTTGTGACCGGCATGTCCTTGCCAATTGCATAGGTGTGTCTGAGCGACATCCGCCACGAGGCGAGACGAAACGAGCTGCACCTGCAGTACCGGCTCTGATTTGATTTTTTGACTAATACACTCTAATTCCTGACAATCGTGTCTATCTGCATGCGTACACTTGTTTACGAAATGCATTGTTCAGTTGTGTCTGGCCGTGTTTGGTGCAGCTGTAGCTCGGACTTTTAAAATGAATGTCGATGGTGGTTTTTTTTCTTTCAACATTATACTCTTTGCATGATTGGTTTTGTAGTCAACAACACACATACACACACACACACACACACACACACACACACATATATATATATATATATATATATATATATATAATTAAGAAGTTATGGAAGAGGCCTTTATCCAGCAATGGATTGACAGAGGTTGATGATGATGATGATAATATATAATAAACGTTTTTCAATCTAGATCTATTTTGAAAGAAATTATGTCCATCACATGACTGTCACTATATCTGTTTTATATATATATATATATATATATATATATATATATATATATATATATATATATATATATATATATATATATATATATATATATTCAAGAGATATCTTGCCATTACCGATTTGATTTTTTGATTTATCGGTATAATAATTACCTTAATGGATATAACAACCAGGTCGAAAAGTATTAGGTTGGTTTAAAAATAATTGCGGTTTTTATCATTTTAAGTTCGACGCCGATTTTTCTAGTAACTGTTATCTTTTGTTATAGTCATGTGATATTGTAAACAATGATATTAGCACGACTTGTTTCAGCTTATGTCTATTCTTTTCGTTTTTTAGCATTGCTGGATATATCCTCTTAAACCACCAACCTAATATTATAAAAATGTATCTTTATCGAACATGCTAGTCAATGTAGACCCTTGAGTGGAAATGACGAGCATCGCCCGCGTCAAGTCTCTGGTTATGAGGCCAAACTCGGCGTTGACGGGCTACGTCCGCCCCATACTTTGCAACTCATTTCCTTACACTGCTTTACATTGTAGCGTTAAAAATTCATCGTCTTACCTTGGCACGTTACCAGTGGATGCCTTTCTCTGTTGTGTACGAATTATCTTCTTTTATTTAAACGTATTAGTCTTTTTATCTGAGACATTTCCCGGAACGCGTTCAAAACAGCTGGTAAAAAAACAAAATCCTTAAAAAAGGTGTCATGTGCGCGCCAAACACAATGTACGAAATGAAACAACCTGGCAATGAAAGCAATGCAAGGTAGATGTACATTTACCGGTGTGTTTTGAGAAATATCACACACTTCAAGATTATTAGTAAAATGGTATGAAAATAAAAATATTTCTCTAATTACATCAAAATAATTCTTTTATATCACGAATTGTATTTCTTGTTTCAACTTAATAGCCATTTAAAGAGTATATTTTTTATTCTTTTTTTCATTATATCATTACTCTGTAAATTCACACTATCAAAAATAAAACTGAGTCCATACGTTTATAAATAAATTTTAATGGACTAACTGAAATATTTTAGTTTTCTCTTGTAAGAGCTGCGCGAACAGTAAAAATCAAATTGTTTGGACAGGCACGCCTGCTCCTAAAATGAATCGTAAACCAAGGGGTTAATTTGTTTATATTGAAAACGTTACTTTCTGACTTTTACCTATATAAGATAAAATCTCGCGCTCTAATGTAGACTATTTTGGTGTTGTTTCAATTTTTCTGAACTAAACGAAATGTTATACTGAAAATCAGGACAATTCTGCTAAAATCTGCACTCATTATCAGTTTACACATTCTGTTAATATTATTGTACTTGTAATTTATTCCGAATAACAAAAAAGTATATAAAACTGCATATTAAATCATTTTGATTCTTCTGTATACATATACATGTGTGTGTATATATATATATATATATATATATATATATATATATATATATATATATATATATATGTATGCATGTATGTATATATGTGTGTTGTATGTATGTGTGTTGTATGTATGTATTGTGTGTATGTATTGTGTGTATGTATGTATTTGAGAATATGATCGTTTTTCTAATGAAAGCTCATGTTACATTTCGACGTTACAAACGAGCCATAGTACCTTTTTCAATGAAACGTTTGCAGACAGTGCGTGGGTGGAAAATTACCGCGTTTTGAAGTGACCCACGAAAAATATCCTCCTATTGTACACTCGTCTCACCAGCTTCCGCATCTGAACACACTGTACTTGAAAAGCGGTATTGTTAAAACAAATTCCTACACAGTGGTGTGCATGTGTCATAACGTCTACAAACGAAAAAAAATGTAAGTCGCTGTTGTGATGTTTCAATATTTGAGGACCACTCGTGACTGACACAACACAATGATATTATGCAGTGCATCAAACGCCTACGTCGGTAATAAATTTAAGCTGTCATTTTTACGTTGTTCGCGTTTTCACGCTTGATTAACCATTAGTGTTGTGCAGAACCGGCGCAAAACGTAACGCTATACAGGATAGTTAATGTACCTTAATAGTGTTACATAATAAGTATTGTAATTTATTGAATGTGCGGACTGGACGTTACGAATAGATGGACATGATGTCATACGAAACGAAAACGTAAATTTGGTACATCCGAATGAAACTGAAAAAAATTTAAAGTGACATTCCATGCTTGAACAATTTCAAGAATTTTCGAACGCGCATTCTGCGAAAAAATATAATTTATGACGGTTTCTGATTTATTTTATTACTGATTTCAGGTTGTGTTACATTATTTTTGATTTTATACAATAGTTTCTATGCATATCTTTTTCATGAGGACTATATAAATGAACATGTTGGTTCAAATTCTATAAATAAAGTCATCTTTCGAGTATTGCATAGAAATGCAACCAGATGTTTATGACTATATATTTCAATTTTAAGAAAGTATGCATTTTACGTTTATTGCACTCAATTAAGTAACTGTGTCAAGTACTGTATTTCGAATAAAATATTCATTATAGGAGGCTGTTGATACTTATATAAGACATGATCTTAAATATAGATCGATACAAATAGGTGTAATATAATAACAAATGCTGTTCATCTTATTCGCATTCATACATGTAAATACTTACATAGTTGTCAGATAAACTAGACAATTAATTAATTGCCGTCTATTTTATTTGATAATATATTTTAAACACTGACATGTTTATTATGATACACAAAATATCTTATTCAAGCAATCAAACTAGCTGGTATATAATAACTGAAGAAGAGATATAATGACAGAAATTCGAATAAGTTGAATAAGATTCGTTTATTCATGTTTATTCTTCTAGTTTTTGATACTGAACTGATAAAACAATAGATATTATTAATTTTCTGGTTATAAATGTTAGAGAGGATGTATATATGGAAACTTTTGTCGAATTTTTCATTCAGGTATTTTAGAATTAACTTGATTCGAAAAGATTTATGTAAGGGACAAGTATTATGTGATGAAAATCTTTTACTTCGGTTGAATTACAATTTGAATACATTGTAGTGCGGTCCTAGGTATACAAGAAGCCACACTTACCTATAATTTTGAAAAAAATCGATTTTTTTTTGGCTTTTTCTTAACGTTTAATGTCTTAAAAATATATCCTGAAAATTTTATATTGATATCTGTAAAATTGTGAGTGGGCCTGGAATAGAGGTAAAGTTAAGAATTCTTAACTTAATCATACTTGTGACTTGAAACGCGTTTCTCTCGAGCACTGTTCTCGAAGACAGTGTCCCGTATATTTCGAGAACCGATCGATGGATCGTTTTGAAATTTCCAGGAAACACGCCAAGAAACATTATTAATCGAATAATCTTTTTATTTTTTAAAAATGAAAAAAATTGTCTATTATTATATTTATACTAACTTTAAAACCCTATTTAATTTTTTGATTTCGGATGGTCGGTTTTAGTTGGAACGAACTTCAAAAAAATGCTACCCTTTGTTAACGGACATATCTCTTTTTTTAATATTTTTGAATGTTTTTTTCCAACAAAATGCTCTCAATAAAAAAAATCGTTTCATTATCACCTATATTTTCAGAGAAAGCAAATTTCGAATTTAAACCTTCTTTTCATGTCTCTAGGTAGGTGTAGCCTGCCTTAAAGTCTCTTAATATTATTTTAAAATGTTTATTGTTCATTCCTCCTAATTGACTGAATACTTTAATTTTATAAAACTGTATTACATGCAACTAATACGCATCGTTCTACTATCCGTCTTACAGATGTATTTCTCAAAACTAAACTATGGCCAGTTTGTTTTCAAAAGGTATCTCATCCAAGCTAAATAGTTTTAACGGTTATTTTAAGATCCGAAACGTATATTCTCGCCGTTCGTACAGTACTATAGACACACGTTTATTGATATTTGTAATTTGCTGTTTATATTTACTTTTTAACATACTATAACATGACTGTAGCTGTTTATATTGTAACACCTGCGGCCGGTCACTTGTCTTCAATTTGTATATTCATGTATGACACGCATTTATCATACTTGACAAGGTTGATGTATTGAATGTTCTGTTGAATTTATACAATGGTTTACAATCTAAATCATACAATGTTGCAATTCGAAATTGTTTATAAATGAAAGGTTATTAATTTATTTTTTTTTATTGATGAAAATAGTTAACGAAATATCTGTCAAGTTTGTCGATAGAAAAAATCCCGAAAAAACATTCAGTTTTACAAAATGTGTTCATTTTACTCAAATTATAATATTTATGCAAAATAAACAGATGTTATGTGGATATCAGACAATTCTAGAGTACTCTATCAATGATCTTACTAGCGTTAATCCAACTATTTCTTTTACTTCAACATTACACTTCTCAATATTTCTCATTATGTTCAAGTTATTTCGCATTTTACTAACAATCTTCAGAATATGATTTTCCTATGAAAGAAATGAATTCAGTACTAATTTTAGATACTTACATAATTCTATTTTCACTAATGTAGGAGGAATGATTAAAGTTATTTTTACTTGTAAAACCATTGAAAATACTCTTCAGTGAATTCTATTTATATCTTAAATATTCTATTTATATTTTCAGTTTTTCGGTGTTGAATTCCGATAAAATCTCTTTATACATTGTACAGTCATTCGCGAGGAATCTTATATTTCGTTCAATTGAAAAAAATAATCGATAAATTAACACAATCGGGATAATTGTATAGCAATAGCTCTGTTGAACTTATATTTGAAATATGTTTTATTTTGATTACAATACTCACTTCCTCCAGTTATGTCTTCTTTGATTAATGTCTGTAATAAATGAAATCAGTACCTTGAACTTACATTTTTGTAATCTCGACTTGACCTATCATTTTTGAATTTCCCCGTAAAGTCCCCATTTCAAGTAGCACAGGATTATTCATCGCTCCCGTATCTATTTTCAATGCTCTTTTTAAAATATTAGCTTTATAATTATTTAATTTTTTATCAATTCCATACAGATCCCAGATCTTAGAGCTGTATGTCAAGATCGGCTCTATTATACTTTCAAAAATCCTATTAATCACCTTTACTGGTATATCTTTGTACCTATACATTAATTTTTTGATTCCGATTATAGCTTTTTCAGCTTTCCCACATCTGGTGGTGATTCCATTTCCCATTACTACTCAAGTACACACCTAAGTATTTATATGTACTAACAATTTCTATTTTGTTTCCTTGGTAATGCCACTTACTTACTTTATTGCCCTTTGAGAAAATCATTACTTTTGTTTTTCCAACATTAACTATGAGCGTCTCGTTCTTATAGAATTTTCCTAATGAGTTAAGAGCCTTCTGCAGTCCCTGTGTATATAAGAGCATTTTCACGAGATGATTTTGTTTTGTTTTCTAGTATTTTTTCCTCTTTTCCTCTGGGGGATGCCAGAGACTCTTCTCTCCCCCCTCCTTGGATGCGCCACTGGTTAGTATTGTGACAGAGGTGATCATATTTTAGTAAGTCTCAGATTGAAAAATGAACAAGTACATTTCGATAACGATAGATTGTCAAAATTAATAATTATTTGATACATTTTAATGAAGTCTGAGGATTGGGGATGTGTGAAAATTCGGAAACTCCTGGCGAATCGTGGAGATATGGGCTATCTTAATTGTGACACGAAGATATCAAACATGTTTAAGGTGTTAATGTTTAAAGAAAATTTATGTCTGGATTTTTTTAATACAATGCAGGTGGAGGATTTTGTATTTGAGTTCTGATTAGAAGCAGTGATTGAATTCATTTATATAATGAATTCAATTATTGCTCATTATTGTTAATAATAATTCTGTATAATATATTTATATATATATAATATGTATATGTACATATATACACCTATGTGTGTGTTGTATAAAAATATACATAGTTCTCATAACGCAGAACTGTGTCCTTTACTTGCAAAAATATATGTAATGTTCGAGTTCGTCGCTCTGAGAGATCTGACCTGTCAGAGTTTCTTCAATCTGTGCAGCATGTAAGAGAATGCACCGCGTTCTCGTACATTCATATTTATACACGGGACGTTTCATCATTTGTCTTAAATGTTTGGCGAGTGCATTCTGTGCGGCGATTTTCCATGAATCATTCGCCGATGTTTATACGTCCGTCTTGACGTCTGGCGTATGTGCATTTCTGTGCTGTCAACGTCGAGCGCAGTGCACTGTTCACTCAGCACGTCACCGACGTGTTGATTTAACGATACGGTCTCACAATCGATCCCTTGTGAAATATTTCCATCGATGATTTAATGACAGCAATACGTCAAATGTTCGACTTTCTGTCGATCGCGAAAACTATCAGTGTTTGTTTATTTTCACAAGTCGGTGTGATTTATGGTTTGTTGTTCGTGTACGGATTTATTCTTGCTTTTCTCATACTCCTTACGAACAGCATCCAACAGTTTCTTTATTTATGTTGTACACGGATCCTTCTTGAGATGTATAAACGTTTCGAGATTAAAAGTGTAGTGATTTTTTTTTATCATGCCACATCTTCAGTTCATCCTCGACACTTTACATGCGTCCGGGATCTCTGAAAACAATTTCACGGGTTTTAACTGGGATTAAATAATATTTTAAACTGTTTTATGTACAATTACTCTTCAGCAGTTATTTCATAACTAACGAAAACCAGGTGAATAAAGTAAGGTGGATCTATGAATCAAATGATGTATTGTTGTGATACGAATCATGAAGTGCTCACCTCATATATGTGTATTTTGTCCTGATAAAGCCAACAAGTCTTTTTAATCCTTCTAAAAAGAATATTTTATTGAGAGACTACAGATCTTCTAAACACAAATTCATTTCGAATAATGTCTCGAATGCTAAAGAACAGAGCAACATTATTCTGGTATTTGACTTGGACATTCATTACTTTTTTTTGCTTCAGGATATTTTTCGATTTCCGCTCCGTGGATTAACGTGTGGTTTCCGAATCGTATTAGCAGCGTTATGCTTTGTCTAATAAACATTATCCGTCTTTTCTCTTACTATTTTTTAAACAGGTTTGGGTTCAACTGTAGATATTATTCTCAGATATTATTGTTATATTATTTTCCATTCTACAAAATATTTGATTCTGCTAGAACGAAATATTTAAACAGAAACGCAATTTATAAAAAAAGATATTTAAGTAAATAAGATAAGTCGAGATATTTAAAGATAATGTTCAAATATTAAAAATGTAATTTATTATGAGCGGATGCCATTATCTGTTATTTATATGTTCATAATTTACTTCTATTGAAATATTGTCTTCTATTTTTTTCCATAATGAGATTCACAGACATTTTTCTTACATCGAATTCGTCGAAATTCACCGATTACTGAAATAACAACCCTGAACTGAATGGCGTTCTAATGAAGTCGTCTAAAAATGAAAACAGATTTATTTAATTTGTTGTTCTTTTTATTCCGCGACACGGAATGCTGTCTTATGTTATTTCGAAGCACTTAAATCAACAGCGACGTCTTTTCCAGGAGGCACGTGTTGGTCGGCTATGGTGCGCAACGGGCGATGCAAAGAAGTGTTAAGCAGTAGAGTCACGCACGATGAATGCTGTGCGACGAACAGCGTCACGACGGCCTACAGCCAAGAAGATTACGAACCTGGCATATTGTTCTTCTGGCGAGTGCTTGGCGGCGGCGTTCCTTGTCAGACATGTAAACGTTAGTAATCATTTTCATACATTAATTGAACGTACTTACATTTTTTTTTCAATATAGCGATCATTCGATTTACTTTTCTGTAATTTTTGTGTTTTCAATTTATATTCGAGCAAGATTTACGACGATGCGTCGGATATCCTTCTTTGCATGATTTACATCCGTGCGTTTCATGATTGGAACGCACATTTTATAGAAATCGAATCTTCTGTATCCGTTAAGAAGCAGGTTGCTTTTTTATATTTTTCGAAATGTACAGCATTTAATAACAACATAATAGGTCGGTGCCGAAACAATTGCGGTTTTTATCATTGTAAGTTTGGCGCTGATTTTTCTAATCACCGTTATCTTTTGTTATATTCGTGTGATACATCATTGTAAACAATGAAATTAGCATGACTGATTTCAGTTATTGTCTATTATTTCTATTATTTTTATTGTCGGATATAACCTGTTAAATTAGTCGTGGGAAAAAGCGAATCCGAGCGATTTTGGTGTATGAGTTTAAATTGGGACGTGAAACAACAGAAACTGCTCGAAATATCAAACTGATTTTTGACGAAGAGTCAATTAGTGGATACAGCTCGACACTGATTCCAAAAATTTCTCAACGGAAACGAAAGCCTTGATGATGAGGAGGGTCGTGGACGTCCTTCAGTTATAGACAATAATGATTTAAGTACCGTTATTGAAGCAGACCCACGTGAAACAACTCGAGAGGTGGCAGAAGAACTCACTGTTGATCATTCGACAGTTGTTTGACATCTGAGCCTAATAACAGTTGGATAAATGAGTGCCGTATGAATTAAATTAACATTAAGCAATTCGGCGATACGAAGTCTGCTCTGCGCTTCTTTGGGGTGGCAAAAATGATCATTTTCTTGATCGTATTGTTACATGTGATGAAAAGTGGATTGTCTACAACAGTAGGAAACGTTCATCACAGTGGCTAGACTGAGGAGAAGCACTATAACAGTTTCCTAAACCGAAGATTCATGAAAAAAAATCATAAAAGTTCATTGTTTGGTGGTCGGCAAGTGGTATCATTCACTACAACTGTTTAAATCCTGGTGAAACAATAACAGCAGAAAAATATTGTCAGGAAATTTGAAAAAATGCATGAGAATTTGCATCGTTTACGGCCAGCATTAGTCAATCGAAGAGGACCGATTCTTCGTCAAGACAACGTCCGACCACACGTCTCGCAAATGACTTTAAAAAAATGAACTGGGTTATGAAACCTTACCTCACCCACTCACATTATACTCCGGGCCTGTCTCCGACAGATTTTCATTTTTTTAAACATTTGAGTAATTTCCTACGAGAGAAGGTTTCCAAAGATCAAGACATCAGCTAAATGCACTTCCGATGGATTCGTTAATTCCAGGACTTCAGAATTCTATCTTGTATGAATAAACAAACTTGTTTCATGTTTGGAGAAATGTGTGCAGGCCAGTGGTGGTCTTTACTTTGATTAATAAATATACTTTTTAACTGGCATATGCGCCTTTATACTCGACACGTAAAAACCGCAATTATTTCCGCACCGACCTTATAGTTTCCGCGCTGTATCTAAATTCACTTTCTCGAATCTCACCCGTCCCATAAATCAGTGAAGTATTTATGATTATTTTTTTTCAATAATCGATCATTAATTATTTTTGATGGTCGCTTAGATCAACTCGAAAATCAGACAATTGTAAAACAGTAAAAAAAAATCAAACTGTAAGAGAATGAAGGATTCATGTGCGAGACTATTATTGTGACTATTATTGTGAATGTTAGTTACATTTAAAATATTTTCATATCATTGTCTGTGTTTGAAATTACAGCCAATTTCCGTTATCTGTACTTTCAAACACTGTAAATGTATCATTAAGTAATGTCTGATGATCTATGTACCATTCACGTGTTTATCAATTAGAGAAAAAAAATAATCCTTTCATTCGATTACTTCTATGCATAATTCACTTCAATCAAGCGATAGTTGAATGCAAGTAACCACATACCCTCTCTGTAGACTGATAATTCTTGTGTTTATGTAAGATAATTAGAGCACTACAGCGTACTGTGTTTATTGTACGTCGAGACTTCCTGTTAGTCAATCATGCATGTAACTTGCATCCAATGTTCGTAAGCTATAATTCGTACAGCATAGTATTACAACAATGTACGTTTCTCATCTTGTAGAGACATGCGTGGGCGTACAATGTGGCGAAGGCAAACGTTGCGTACAGAGGCGCAGTGGACCACGCTGTGTGTGTGCCCCTGACTGTCGTGCGGAATCACGTACAGGGGCGGCTGGAGCGATGGTTAAAGGTCCCGTATGTGGTACAGATGGACGGTCGTATCGCACGTTGTGTAGATTACGTAAGCGTGCGTGCCGACGTAAAAGTAGTTCTCTGTCAGTCGCCTACCATGGACCTTGTCAAAGTAAGTGGTGTCTTTTTGTTGTGCATACCTTTATGAATAATAGGTTTATACATTAATCAATACTAAAATTATACACACACGTATGTTTATGCATAGCTTTTTTTTATACTAACATTCTTGACATTTCTCTAGCAGAAAAAAATGTATGGTACACTTACTAAATGCTCATACAGTCATATTTGTAGTTAGTCTTATTTCTAATAACATGCCGTTTTTTCTTTACATACATCAATATTTTTCAAAGTTCGTTACTTTATCAGAATAAAATATAAAGAGTTGATGAAATCTCTTTCTAGATGAAAAGTTCTGCCCGGTTTTTCGGATGAGAGCGATTTCTATTTACTATTCAATATTTTTGACAGTTTATGTATCTTGTTAAAATGAATATTCTGCATTAGTGGGTTGTAACTAGATGGTTACAATCTCATTTCGAACTGCATGGCAGGAATGATATTTTAAATTTATTTTATAGAATACTCGAAGTATATTTTTTGTCATTTTTGTTAAAATAATTATTATTGTTTCTTATCATTAAAAAAGTATGAAATGTAAATACAGAAAAATATGTGGTATTAAATTTTTGCAATCTATTTCCGAAATGTGAAATAAAAATAAACAAATTAGGCCCTCAAATAAACAAATGAACCTCACATATCCCACTAATTTATGACCGAAATTCCTGAAAAGTCTGTTTTTTCATCGTTTACCTGTTTTTTAAAAACAATGATTAACTCCTAGAGACTAAATGCCATAAACAATATTTAGAATATTAAACAGTTTATAATTAAAGTATATTTAAGCTGTATATATATATATATATATATATATATATATATATATATATATATATATATATATATATATATGTATGCTCCGTTTTAGGTCAAACAAACAAAATTTCAACAGATTGGCAACACATTAGCAACATTTCACTGACAGATTTGCCGCTGTTATTCTTTCTATCTTTTTTTAAAAGACTGTCTACATTTACATAGACAGTCGGAATTTTGTTGTCAGTTTCAATTTTGTATTGAAATGGTTGACTTGTATTCAAGGCGAAATAGCATTTTTATTGGCCTTTTGCTGAATTTTATTTATATTTCTATGAAGGTCAAAAATGTAAATATCGTTATATGAAGCCAAGTCTGAGAAGATGAACTGAAAATTGATCGAAGATTTAAATACAGATAAGGTTTTTTTTAAAGAATGCTTTTTATATTCTGTACTGTATAAAGAGAGTTAAAACAATGATTTTGAAAATTTGGATATTTGATATTTTGAAATTAGTAATAAATATATAAAATTTTAAAATGTTATCAGGCAAAATTTTGATTATTGTAGAGCAGAATTACAAATGAATGGATGTGGGAATCAGGTTATAATTTATGGTCATCGACATAAAATATTGAAAGATAATCTGTAGTACTATTGAAACTTGAAATTGTAAAGAGATCATATATATATATATATATATATATATATATATATATATATATATATATATATATATATATATATATATATGCTGATTGTTTTTATAAAAATTAATTTATGATTTTTTTTTGAAAATATTATCGAGATGATCATAGTTCTGGAAAATCACTAGTCTTTATCTGTTATGACTAGTTTAAGCTCTCGAACTCACCTCAAATAACTTGTAGATAAATTCTGTAGGTAAACCAGAACAATACATCAGTAGAATCGTATATTTAAAACAGACAATTATAATTTATTTAAATGGTTATACGGTCTAAGGTCTGGGCGAAAATTTATAGCTGTGATCTGTTTCAGTTCGTTGTAAAAGACAATTTCATTGCAAACTCAACAATTTGTTTAGTTAAGCGTTCAATATTGTAATTCATTTTTACAACTGCATCGAATTTTCTGTATTTCTTTGAAAAATATTGAAAATTTAACATTTAACTTTGGTATTTAACACTGGTAGTAAATTTACTTTCAGAAACTAATTTTCACCATTCATAATCATGAACATTTTTCTGATCAAAAATGTTCAATAATTAATTATTGATTATGTTGATTTTTTTGTGCATTGTGATGGTAATATCATTAAATACATATTTTTTATCCATACTATTCATACTGCTGTTTATAATGAAATCGCTATTCCAATGAAAATTAATCGATTTTGAAAAATCATGATCTTATCATAAAAAATTGCATACTATAGGTCATGCGTTTTTTTGAACCAAAAAATGAAAGTTTGAACCATAAATCAATTAATTGCAGCAATAACAATCAGTTAGGGTAATAAATATCATTTAAAATTGAATAATGTAGATTTGATGAACGAAATCCTTTTTAGAACTTTGATTTTTATCTCGAAACATAAAAAATCTGAATTGTACGTTGTTTTTATATATATTTGTATAAAATCATCTTGAATGATAAAGTACAGAAACAATTTTATTATATAGAAATCTCTCAGATTAATATAAAGAGTTTCTGTATTTTATTGATAAGTGGATAATGGCATTACTATCGAAATGTGTGCAAGTAATAATCAAAATGATATTGAATAATAATCAATGTTATTGAACAATTTTCAGTCTTAATTTATTTTTCTTTTTTTTTGTTGAGGGGGAGGGGAGCAGAAAATTTGTTTATAAATGAGAGTAGTTTTTTTTCTAAAAAAAACTTTTTGCATGTTAACATTTTTGCATGTGAAATAAGATTTAATTTTAGGTCAATCGGATGCTTTTCCAACATGTTTTTTTTTCGAATGTATTATAGTTAGAAATTGTAACAATTTTCATAATTCTACAAACAAATATTTTCTATAAATACACAATTTGCCTGTTTGTAATTATTTTATAAACTGTTGGAATTTTTAAAAGCATACGTCTCAGTTAATTGATCAAGTCTATATTTGAATTAACATGTTATTTAATATTAATTCGAAATTATTCATTCAACGTCACATGTTAACAGTGGGCCAGAGGGCGTGCTGATATGTAATATTTTCGCAGTGTATTTTTATAGAACAGTACGTAGGTGTGTGTTTTGATTTATCATTCGACCACAACATTGTCTTGTTCCGCTTCTGTTGCATGCGTGGCCGATATATAATTATGAATCGTTCTTTTCTTTTTCTTATTTTAAAATATAGAACACACGTACAAGTCCGCTTCCGCATATTTTCGGACTGGACGTGTGTAACAGCACAGGTCCGAATCTTTGCGCGCATCTCTTCTTTCATTCTTTCGTTTTCGTTTTTTTTTTGATAAAAATCTATGCGTTTCGTTTCAGACACATGCGACGCGATTCGATGTCCAGCGGGCAAGCACTGTCTCGTCGACCAGAACCTGAGTCCGCATTGTGTGCGGTGTGCGCGCAACTGCACGGGCGTCGACACCGGCGCCTCGCGCCAAGTTTGCGGCGCCGACGGTGTGACGTACGCGTCGGTGTGTCACCTGCGCGAGGCCGCGTGCCATCGAGGCCGCGCCATTCCCGTGGCATACCGCGGCCGCTGTAAACGTAAGCTGAGCGGACCCCCGCACTGTGTGTGGTATTTCAATGTGTTTTCTCATTTATATTACACATAGCCGATATACATGTAGTTGCAACCCATAAATTATCACTTTGACTTGTTTTATGCTTTGTTGACACCATGCACATTCTTGTGCGGTTTTGATTCGGGTATCGTTTGGTGGTTATTATTGCTGTGTATTATATTTATAGCACTTTCCGTAACGCAACACGTACATTCTTCAACGTAATACATTCAGTTATATGCGCGAGACATTGTTCTATACATCTCAATATATCATCTAAAATACATCTCAATTATAGCTGAAATATACTTACATACATACATACATACATACATATATATATATATATATATATATATATATATATATATATATATATATTACAGTTTTATTTAAAACATTACATTAAAAATGTATTTATTTATGACTCGATCAATATTGACTTTTATGAGATTATTTAGTCGATTAATAGTGAACTACTGTATGTATGAATTGAATGCATAAGAGCTGGACCACACTGATTGAAAATAATAAATACGTTTGTATACAAAGTAGTGGTTCGTATGACTTCTGAGTAATATTATTTTTTTAAACAAGAGGAATACTTCATTTAAATTTTCAAGTGCAATTAGAAACATCACTGAAATGTCTGTAGTATCTGCGTTTGTGAGATGTTGTACTCACCACAGTCCTAATCTTATCTATTCTTTTCATATTTATGAGTACACTAGTTATTTTCTCATCTGAGAATTTATTTTAAAATACCTGAATTTTATTTATCCTTTTTTACTAGTAAGTGTCGATAGAATATTTTTATAAACTTTCTACCATTTATGTGGGTGTGCATGTTATCCATTTAGTTATAAAAATGGTCTATTTTGAATTTCCAGCAAGAGAATCTCACATTCCTGGTTAAAAATCCGTGTGCAAGTTTGGATATACAGTGTACACGAGAAATATAATTTCATTTCCAGTATTGGGATATGAAATTTTATGTAAATTAATTTAATTAAAAAACTTCAATTGATCTTCGCATGCTTTTTTCTTTTTTAAAAAAATATAGAATTCTGTTAAGAATATTTTGAATTATTCATTTAGGCAATTTTATAATTATATGGAATTTAATTATCGATTTATAAGTAAATTAATTATATACAAAGAGTGTGCATATTTGCAACAGTCAGTTCCATAGATTCAGCCGTAAATTCGTGCATAAATTGCAGTGCAACTGCATTTAATTTCTTTCATCTCAAAAAGGAATATTTAAATTGAGACCGTTCGTTGATCGGCTGTGTCGATAGTGTCAAAGTCTGGTTTCAAGAGTGATTCTTTTTAATAGTTTGCAAAGTAAGTTAATGAATGAAAGCAATAAATGTAAATGTACTGATCAATGACTTACAATAACTGATCGAATATGTTATATATACGATCAGTACTATTGAAGACATTCGGTTTTTAAATCACTTACTGTATTGTGCTAAGAGGAAAAATGATCTCTTTTGATTATTTGTTTCCGAAAAAAAACCTTTTTTTTCGAATAATAAAACCATTATTGGCTAATTTTTAATTTGGTAAGATATATATTTAGCAAAGTAAAGGACAATATTGCATTGTCACAAATAAAGAATGGATTAAGGTAAAGTATTTTAATTTATTGATGCAGGTTTGATGTATGATTATTTTTCTCTTTATATATATATATATATATGTATGTGTATGTGTGTATGTGTGTTTGTATGTGTGTTGTATGATTATCTGTATTTACATTTATGCATGAGAGCATTCAATTGTAAACGACAAAGAAACCTTGATTAAAGAGTGATTTTTGTACTGTACATATAAATTTTATCTCACGAATTTTTATAAATTCACTTAAAGGTTTAATATATGCAAAATCCATGATTAATGTCTGCATATTTATTATGCAAAGTAAAACAATTTTTATATATGCACTTAATAGTTTTGATTTTCTCTACTTATTCTTAGCGACTCTTTTTATTTTTTCGTTTTTGTCATTATATAACATGGCATGTTTCATGCTGATGCATTTTAAGATATTGCAAACAACACTTTAATAATACAAACACACATATACATACATACATATACATATATATATATATATATATATATTTATTTTATATTTAATATTATTTATCATATTGTGATTTAATGTTTTTAGTTGCGACAAGTTTTTCTTACAGATAGCTTATTATTTGAATTATTTTTAAAGCTTAAAAAAAGAGTATTATTTTTTAAATAGAAATCCATTAATTTTTTTCAATATTTATATTTAATTCGTATTCAAGCACTTAATATTGAATGCGACTTTTTATTCTTACCTTAATACAACACAATTGACATTAGAAATATGTAAATGAGGATATTTGAGAGTCACAATATGCATTTTTCGGAATATTTTTTCGAATTTGTATTGACACAAAACGCTTTTTTTTTATTTTGAGAAACTGAACGAAAATAAATTGTTTTAAATATGCGTTTAGTTTTCTGTAAAATACAAAGTTATAAAATATAAATTATAATCATATATTTAAAGTTATTTATTGTGATATGCCTGGGTCCATTATGAAAAATACCGGTTTGATTAACAAAACTCTTGATAGTTATCCGAAGAAAATGAATTGTTTGTACTGTTTATGTTACTGTATTGTTGATTTCGGCGAATCACTTGTGTTATAATCTGTTATACAAATGTAGCCAAATACAGTCATGGAAGATAATACACTAACGGGATCACAGGTATAAAAACAGACGGTTATAACTTTGTTTCTATCTTGAGCTACTCTAGATCTACCTGAGTATGATGTATTTTTACTCTTTCATAGTAAATTTATAGTATGGAAATATTTTTGAATGATTCCGGTTTTGAAGTAATTTAAGAATATAAATAAGAATCTAATTGTAGAAAAATTTATAATTAATTAGATTTTGGTCCTAACACAAATAACATGCTTTGTTTTGATATTTGAATAAATTTTACGATAAAAATAATATTTAATGAATGTATATTCCATGAAAATTGTAAAATAACTCATATATATATATATATATATATATATATATATATATATATATATATATGAGTTATTTTACAATAAGAAAAATGTTGAACTTAATTAAATTAAAACAGCACGTGTCAAATATTGAAAAATATTTACAAACATAAAAAGGTATAATGTAAAATTATGATATAGATTTGTCAATGACATTAACTGTCGATATTTAATTTTTAAATGTCCTCACCTAACTCATAAAACTATTCAAACGGCTCGTTTGAAAATGAGTTTAGAAACTTAATTACATTTTTAAAATCAATAAAAAAATCGCGAATATTGATAAAACCTATTTGTAGGACTTGTTTTACATATTTTTCACACTGTCGTTTATGACCGAATATTTATTTTTAAACATTGGCTATTTGTAAAGAAGTGTGTTTTTTTACGTTATTTAAACTTAATTTATTTGAGATTTTTTCAAAATAAAACGTCTGTAAATTGATTCTCAGTACTTGAACAATGTAGGTATGTCGAATATTACAGCTTATATAAAAATGATCGCATGAAATTGAAAACTGGTAAGAATACGATTCAATAAATAGTTTATAATCTTTGTTAAATATTGTCACTGATGTTATAGTCAATACTTGTACTTGTATATATATATATATATATGTATAAGTATGAAGGTTCGTTGAACACATGGTTGCAGATTTGAACCTTTTTTTTATTTACAATTGTTATTAGTTTACGAATGATACGTGGGCCGTAATTTCGTGTATAAATTGCAATGCAACTGCATTTATTTTCTTTCATTTCAAAAAGGAATATTCAAATTAAGACCGTTCGTTGATCGACAGTGTCGATAGTGTCAAAATCTGCCTACAAAAGTGATTCTTTTTAATAGTTTAAAAACTGAATTAATGAATGAAATCAATAAATGTAAATGCACTGTTCAATGAGTCACAATAACTGATCGTCGATATTATATATACGATCAGTACTACTGAAGACATTCGATTTTTGCAACAATAAATTATTATATAGCCATATATATGTATATATATATATATATATATATATATATATATATATATATATATGTATAAACATGCATAATATATAGGTATAAAAATATATAAGTAGATGCAGTATTCATACATTCAATTTCTATCAAGGTTACTATCATATATATATATATATATATATATATATATATATATATATATATATATATATATGAATGTATGTATGTATGTATATTATATATAAAATTCCCTAAATTTTCTTTGTCCGATACATTGCTTTAAAATACAGACTGCTGACTTCAAAGTAGGATGTCGTAAAATGGACATTTATTTATTGTCAGATTTGAATATTTTTAAATATATCGTAACAATATATACATATATATATATACATTTATATATATATATATATATATATATATATATATATATATATATATATATGCATAAAGTTCTTTCATGTTGTTTGTCTACTTTTTGCTACCACAGCCATTTATTTTTCAGTTTTAATATAATGTGTCTTTATTTCGTTTCGTATTTATTTGAAATCTTTTGTGTTAAAAAGATTAAAGCTGATATTATTGTAAATTTTTGCTAGTAAATTATGTTTGAATCGACTTTTCGGACATTATAGTGCTACGTTTTCGAATTGATTGTGACACAAGTAATATTTTTTTTATTTAAATTGAAATATCGAATTGAGTTTATTGAAGAAAAGGTTTTGTTCTGTTGTATAAATGTGTGTTCATATTGCGTGCACGTCTGTTAAAAAACATGTGTTATATGAAATTGAAATATTTTTCAGTTTGTATAATAGTTTTGTTTTGTATAACATATATATATATATATATATATATATATATATATATATATATATATATATATATTGTGTTGAGCGAGCAGTAATATTTTAAAATTCCTTGCACTACTGGTAAGACCGTACAATGTGAACCAGAAAAATATTTATATCTGTTATCAAAACTAATAAATAAACCTCTCACTTGCGTTAACATTTAATTGTTCTCGATAATTTATTCGTTCACTTAACTGAAATATACAAACACGTGTAATTTTGAGCAATGGTACATTTTTATCGCCGCTCATCCGAATATCGCAGCAGCTTGTTAGAATACATTACAGTAAGTGTAGTTTTATTTGCGCACGAGTTAAATTTATGATACATTTTAAACTTACACAGCCATTATAGCTGTAAATGGCACGCTCGTATACATAGTTATCTGTGCTAAGGTTGCCTCTTTATTTACATTTTGTAATATGTTCCACTATTTTATGTCAGGTGACATTTTAAGCAATGTTGAATATAAAATGAAAATGTTTATAGCGATATAAACGAGTTTTCCAAGTATGTTCTTTATTTCTGGATTACTGGAAATATTTGATAGTGGCTTTTACATATACATATATAATTATATTAATACACACGTTCACACACATATACGTACATCCATATATATATATATATATATATATATATGTATATAAATATATATACATTCATGAAAGGATTAGTTAATATTAAACAAATCAAACATTACTAAATCTTCTTATATAAGTTGTGAATTTAACAGGTGTAAAAATTAATAGTAACAATAAATAATACAAGTGTTCTTTTAGAAAAAAAAGTTTTTTTGGTTTAAAAAATGTATTTACTGAGTTAAAAATAATTAAACTATTAAAATAAAATAGCTTATCATGCCTACAAGACGTATGTAATATACATACAGCATATCTTTTTCTATACTGTTGAATAAAAATTTAGTAGTTTTGTAACAATATAAGAACACTTTATTTTCATATATTATTTTTCTGAATTCATCAGTCACCATCAACATACTGTCTAGAATAAGGACGATAAATGCTTAATCTGGTAATATTGTTGTAGTAGTGGACTTGATTGTGTCGTGTGTAACTAAAATATATTTTCATATTAAAAAAAATACTTAAAGTAACGTAAAAAATAAATAGTTATAAAAGAAAAGAGACTTAAATATGAGAAATTTCTATATGAAAATTTTAAAATTCCCGCCATCTATTTATAGATGGTACGCTATTCATCGGCTTTTGATTCTTTTTTGTTTATTACTGTAAACAACTATTTTTATGCTGCCAGTGAATAGTCATTTTTTTATTTTATTCAATCACTAATAGTGTTATTATTTTTGTACGTGTTTGTGTTTTTGATTTTCATTCTACATATCTATATTTATAAAATTTCAAATGTATGCAGTGAATAGTGTCAAACAGTTGATAGACTCTGTTTATGAATGTCGTTGATTATATAATTTGAGGTTATCTGCATGTATGCAAATATTTAAAATTATTAAGATATCAGAAATGCAATGAATATTGTTAAGAAATAGCCAGTGTCTGTTGAAACAGGTAACAAATATTATTTTGTATATAAAAATGAAAATATTTTCTATTCAAATTTTATCAACACTTGGTCATTTAAAATTTACTTGTAAATTAAACAAAATATGTTTTTTTTCACTGAACTATTAAATAATGGCAAAATATAATTCACTTTTCTATTAATTTATATCTTCGTATAAAACATTCTTAAACTTATTTTAAAAAACAGAAGATATGTCAAAGACCTTCAAGAAAATCCTTGCAATGTGATATGTAATGACATTAATATCAGTTTATTTTCAAGTTGCATCGCTATGTTGCAAAAACTTTGAAATATAAACATCATTATTTTAAACATAGTTTCAGTCGTACAGTGTGTAAGTAACACGTAAAAGTGCTGTAAAAAGAATGAACCGTCAACGAATGTAATAAATAATATTGGCATAAATGATGCTTGCAAGCAAGTCAGAAAAGACAGCATACAGTTGCACGAACGAAAGATCTGACTGGAATTTGGCTGAATCTAAAGAATTTTTATAATATGTGCGTTAATGTAGTCGTGTTTTAAATACTGCATGCGGGAATTTAATATATTTTTTTATATTATTTATTAATGTCAGAATGATGGATGTTCCCTGTCAGAATTCTGAGGTGCTCGTCTGATTTTATTTCAATGAGTAAATGTTTTATTTAGTACTGTATTCATTAATTCTGTTTAATCATTCTTTCAATTTCGATTCTTTTCAGAAATCTAAACTGTTTTTTTATTTATTTTTTTATTAATGGTGGAAAAAACAGACTAATTTCACACACCTTTCTTGTTGAAATGTGTCATTTGTGAATACTATTAACATAGGTATTTTTATTTTGTTACAAAATCGGTTTGGCAACTTTTCTCTAAAGCAAAAATGCCTCTACTTAAGAAAACATATGATTATTTAATGACATATCGTTTTTAAAATTTGAATTCGTTAAAGTGTCTTGCAATGTGTTAATTAATTTATGTATAAAATTACCACATACTTGAAATTGTCATTTTGAAACGAAGGATATTGCGAATTGTCAATTCTAGAGGTAAAACAAAATAACTTGTAATATAATTGAAGACGTTGTTCAGTGTAATAGACGAAAACAATTTGCAAATTGTCCACAATTTATTATTATGTTTCCCTAGAAGAAGTCGTCATCTGTTATGCTTATTTGCAAGAACTGGTTTCAGACCTGTTAAACAGATCATAGATAATCATTTTACATGTTTTAATGCCAATTTACACATCACTTTTCGGCTATATTTTTCAAGTTTTAATTTTGTTTGGCACGAATTTAGTTCATTGCATTCGTGATAATAGTATGTGAGAATTTTTATTTTTGTATATGTGGGTGTGTTGTTTTTGTTGGAACGTTTGAAATAAAATAAAATTATGTGCAATGGTGACTAAGTCTTGCATTTATAATTTCAAGGATATTTGAGTAAATATTGCAGTTTTTTAGGAATCTTAAAATTGTTCGAGGTTGAAGAGATATTTCCATATTGGCATCGTTTCTTCTACTTGTTTCACAAATTTTTACCTACATTTAAATTATATATATATATATATATGTGCATGTGATTATAATATTTATTCTTATCGTGTTAATCTCATTTTTGATTTGTAAAGTAATTCTTCTTTGGTGCTCAAGTTTCTCCTGTAAAGTTAACTGTACAGATTTTTTCGAATATCGCAATATATCTTGAAATCATGCTTACATCATCTCGTCCTTTTCAGATAAAAAAGTAGAAATTGAGGGGAGAATAAAGTAGTCAGATCTGATAATATAAATTCTATAAATGACGAATATTGAAAACAACATAACTGTAAAATTGAACATTACAATTTCCTTCAAAAACAATAGATTTTTTACATATATTCCATAAAGTCAGTTGAGAGAGGCTTTCGGGATTGAGATTGTCATATATTATAATATGGTAGATTGTTCGTTGTTATTGATCAATAAGCAGAATTGAAATGTTGTTTACACTTAGAGTTTAATTAAAGACTTAATTGAAATCATGAAAAAAAAAATAAATTTCTTTAAAAAAATATGTATCAGTAAACAGTTTATATATAATTGTATTTTTTTTATTATTATCTATTTCTATTATGTGTAAAAGTGAAGTTTGTGTCTTTAAATCGAATCACTAATAATTTCCTCGTCGTTTAAAGATTTTAAAGTGCCAACCTTAATATTTAAAAACTACATATCTTGACCAAGCAGTTGTTATAACATTACAAAACAGTAGTGAACACGGTGGTATCCGAAAAGCACCGTATTAGGCATTACATACTTTTCGCTTTCCGGTTGAAAAAAATGCTTCCGAAGCCGCGAGAATGATTTGTTCAGTTTTTGAGGAAGATGTTGTGATGCATGAAACATGCAAAAAATTCTAAGGAGTGGAAAAGGTCCTAAAATGCATTATGACTTTATCGACACAAAGCCAACATCTTTTTTCTACAAGAGATTCGTCAGTTACCTGACAGATGGACCAAAGTTATACAGCGTAATGGAAGATAATCTTGAGGATTGAAATGTATTCAATTTTTTCATAAAAAAAGGCACCAAATTAATTTTGACACCTGATATTATTTTTAATTACTTATAAACTTGTTTTTTTTTCTAAGTGCGTTCTGTATAGATACACTTGGTTAGAAATTTGACTAGTTTAATGAAATACAATGTTTGATACAAATGACTGTAACAACGATCGAAGAAAAATTTACTCTAAACTTGTTTGAAAACCAAGTATGCGGTTACACGATTATCTTTGCATATCTTGTATAAAAATCAAAAGACATTTCTGTATACTTCACTTATCATGCGTTTTATTGATACTTCACTTAAATGTTTCACGTTTTGCTGCAATGTAATTAAATTACAACTTGAATATGTCTATTTGTCCGTCTGTCAGTGTTGATTAAATTTTTTTTTAAACATTGTACGATGAAAAATACCGTAACATTGAACATTAAATGCATGAAGTATTCGATAGTTGCCTATGTTTTTTTTTTATCGTCCGTGTTAATACGATATGTCAAATGAGAGTTCAAGTAAAAGAGTAAAGTTGTTTTGATGAATGAAGACATTTCTCTTTAAATTAATATTTTCCTTCCTTAATTGAAAGTATAAATTAATGATAAAACATAACGTGAAAAATGTTTCTTTATAAATGTGTATGGTATTTTATTAAGTATTTTTTTTCTAGAAAATTTAAATATTATGTACATAAATACTCTGTTCTGAACATTTCCATGAGCATATTGTCAAGAGAGAAAAAGACACACATGAATGTATTAAAATATTTTATACAAAGTGTGATAAAGTTGCAGTGCTAGATTGAGTTGATTTCATATAAAGTACACTAGTCATAGTATCTCGTTTGATTTTATAATACAACTATGGTACTTTTCAATGATTTTCACGTATATAAATTCGAATGTTGATAGCATTCAAGAATACTGACTTGCGATATGCAAATTTAGTTTGTTAATAGGTCCGTTCCAGGATATTCATTGGTATCTGATCCAATAATGTACTATGTTTATCCTCGAAAAATCAACAATCTTATAAAGATATTATCTAGAATCTCGTTTGGTGTATGTATCACTATTTTTTTTTTTGTTAATTTCTAGGCGAAACTTCAAGTTCAACCTTGTAATATCTACATGTCTACGTTTTTTTTTCTCGTTAGTCTTCTTCTATAAAAACATTTTTTTTATTTGAGATGTTTTCGGATTGATTTCTTTTTTTAAGAGACGGCGTTTTTTTATTATCTACGTATTAAATTATTTTTTTTTCTCATCGATAATTAGTTTTTTTTTTACATATTTTTTTACATATATATATATATATATTTATTTATTTATTAACAAAATGTAGTACTTAAATAAAGATGTTAACATTTAAGTCACTGATACATGATAATATTGTTTCTCATTGCAATTGAAGTGAACGTTAGTTATGCCGAAGAGATAACATCGTTCTTTTGCTTAACGATGACTGTTGATCATAATCGTAATGAGTCTGTATAGAAGTCGAGACGCTTCATTGATAAGAAAATAAGAAAACATTGACACAACTTGTATTTCTTAGAAATGATAGCAGTTTAAAGCGATGCGGCGGGCTTGTCAACATTGAAATTGGTAAAAAAAGTTGCCCGTATTGGTTTCATAAATATTCGTCCTACGCTTTTCATAAAACATTTTATCGAATTATCGATAATTTAATTCATTAATTTGTGTAAATACTTGATTATTATGAAATCGTTTCTCTGATTGAAAATCTGTTTTATTGTACATTTTTAAAATTCTAATAATCTTTTATTAGACCTGTCCAAAGATTTTTATTATTTAATTAATTAAAACACGTTTTCGTTTTTTTTTCTTTATAAATATCCGTTTATAGGAGAATATTTTTCAATACTTTGTAATAATTTTTTTATTAACAAATACTTTTAATCCCTTATCGGTTCTATACTCAACAGTTCCCACCAATCGAATTATATCAAAAAGATTCTACCCACCGAACACTAAGACATTTTTAACCTTCAATCAACCATTCAACCTGTATTTTAAAATTGCAAAAAATATTACATTTTTAAGACAACAAAAAACTATGATTTTAAATCGTTATAATATAAAGAAAATGATGTAATGTATTTTTATAGTCTTTGATATTCAATGACTTATTATAAAATGTAACTTTTTAAATTCCTTCAAACAAAGCAAACGGAAATCTATTTCTTAGTTCGAATCTGCTACAAAGTTCAATAAATACATTTTGATGTTTCTGAGAATATAATCAGCACTTTGAATCATAAATCGTAATAAAATTTAATGTTGAAAGATTAATGACGTTTATAAATATGAAAGTACTTCAGATACGCACTTGAAAATATGTTTTCAGATAATTTGAATATTTGAAGTCTGGAAAGCGTAGAAACTATATTGTAGATCATAAAATATTTTCAAGCACCTCATAAGATATACGCATGTTTATATATATATATATATATATATATATATATATATATATATATATATATATATATATATATATATATATATATATAACTACGGTTTTAATAGTTGAGTTTCCAAATTCAATAGTTTAAGAATCAAGCAAGTATTTTATGTACGTTTCCATTTTCTATGATTGTTTTATGTCTAGGAAAAATGAAAATGTTTTAAATACATAATCAAGTATTTTCCAAAGTGTGATATGCATTCCTTCAGTAGTAAAAGTGTTCATGATTATATAGCAGATTATCCTATTTTAATGTATTGTATTTTTTAAAGAAAACAATTCATTAACCACAATATTGGTTTGGAATTGTGATTAAATTCTCTTTCACTTTTTTTCCACTCACCTCATGATTTTTTGATCTCACAATGACTTTTTGATCAGAAATTTCAATAAATGATTTGTGATAATTTTTAATTCTTTTGTATTCGCATTTCAAACATTGATAGAGTATTGAGGTGCAGACAAATATCTGAGATTTTTTTTGAGGATGATGTCATCGCCTAAATTATACGAATAAATCTGTAGCGAATAAATAATTATATAAATAATTTAACTAGTTAAATTGTTTTCCGAAGCTTAGCTAGTCTTTCGATACTTGGATGTTGTGATACTTTTTTTTATATGTCGATAGTGAAGTGTAGTCATCTATGCGTAATAGTTTAAATGTCATGTCATTTTTTTTTATTGTTACTTCACTCATTTCATTATTCTAGCTTTTGGATGTCAATTTTATTTATTTTATTTATAAATCATTTTTGAATAAATCTATAGAGTTGTAAAAAAATTTGTCTATTTTTTTGTTGAAATTTTGAAATAAACTACCTAAATGTTATTTTAATAATTTAAAATAATTTATTTTTTTCAATATAGTCCTTTTACATATTATATATAGGTGATTCAACTTAGGCTTCCACCCGAAAATATTAAAAAAATAAAAATTAAAAAAAAACATGTAATCGTCCATTTAGTATTTTAGTTCAATTGTATTTTAGTATTGAATTGAACTGAAATACTAAATAAAAAATAACATAACTTTTCTTAACCCCTGCGCCCTCTTTTAATATTTCCATGTGCGAGCCTAAATTGAATCACTCTATAGAAGTAACAATGTAGAGTACAAAACTCGTTTGTTCGAACTATTAAATAATTTGTTGTGAGTTCGAAATTGATTTTGTTTAAAATAAATGCGTTTATTTAAAAAAAAATATTGGATTTAATCTTTCTGTATGTAAAGATTTGAATGCATGATGCAAAGAAAACTCATTGTAAATAAATTAACTAAAAATTCAATAAAATCAGTCAAAACTCCAATAGTTTCTATTTATTTTTTATTGCATTAAGAAAATGAATTAGTGTTTGCATTTTAATTTATCTGTGTTCAATGGATTTTTGAGATAATTATTTATTTAATTGAAATTCGAAGTAATACGTTATGGTGTTTTGAATATGCAATAAAAGTTAATTATTTGAAAATCTTGATTTTTCTGTATGTGTATATATATATATAAAGTTATGTGTGTGTAAATATATTTTAGTTTCAAAAATTAATAAATGTAATTTTATATAAATGACCACGACTGCAATCTCGAAAAATCCGCGGTAATAAATTTTTATTACGGTATAACTTTTTCGAAGAGATTATAATTGGCTACATTTTATTATTGTGTTCGAACTCACATTATATTGAATGTCGAGCGATACTTTTTTTTCTTTCTACACACACATCTATTTCGTTTTCCTCGAGTGATCAGTTTGCAACGTAGGTCTTACTGCGACCATTGTTGCCCTTGTAATATAACGTAATAAAATGCCCCGGATATGTAACTGCAGCTGGTACGACTGTTGCAGTGGCACGTCCTTTAAATACCCTTGGTTATGGCTCGTTTAACAGTCAGCCCCGCATTACCACGCAACGTCTTAGCACCAGTTTTATAGCCGTGCGAAATCGTCGTATTGTTGAGCTTCTGTGTTGAGCGTTGATGAAAAATTATTATGCAGCGGTGTGTATTTTTTTTTTACTGCGCACTGTCTTGATATAATTTAGTATATGTCGGATTTGACAAGGTTTCCCTGTGCATGTGTTTATTGTGTGGTGTGTAAAGTTTCATATTTGTTTTCCTGTATGCTTGTCATTTAAGAAGTGCGTAATTATCGTTACAATAGCTTCTGATGTTACATAAGATTGTTTTAGGATTTTTTGTATTTGTTGTTTCAATTATACGGCAGGATATTTAAATATATGTGGATTATTCTACGCATATCGTTCCTCTAATAATTATTTTAAATCAGTTTTAATTCCTCTATTTGAAAAATGTCATTCTTCTAATGTTTATTGTATGATATATAGAGTTTTAATATTTTTCCTGCTTTCTTCTTAATTAACATGCATGCACTTCTTTTTTAAAATTGTTTTGAGAAGAAATATATGGATTTAAATTATAAGTTTTAATAATTCAATAAATAATTAATTAATTTATAATTATTTTAAAGAAAAACACTTTTCAGTTATCCGACTCTTTTTAAAAAGAATATCTTTTTAATAATTTCGAGGTGGACATTTTATATCAGTTGTTAAAAATGTAAGTAAATATCTGAACTGTGCAGTAATATTGCATAATGTTTCATGCATTCGATTTTAACTTTAAAGAATGTATCACTTTTATTTCAGATTAATTTATTTAAAAAAGTCTTGACTTTCAGTAAAATCGTTTTATGTTGAAAATTATTAAAAATTTTAGACTAAATTGTTATATATTGGTTTTGTATTAACCTGTGTTTTCTTAATAGTCTTACTTCTAGCTAGACAATCACTTAAATATTTATGCTACGATTATGATCAATCTTTCAGATAATAAGCAATCATAAAGACTACCGGAAAAACGAAATAAAGAATTTCTTTTTGTAAGTTTTCATAGTTTGTTGCAGTATAATCATCTTACGATAAAAATGAGTAAAAGTATAAGATTTTAAGTAAACAAGAGATTTCTAATTTTCAAAAATTCTTTACTCAATGATTCTTATAATTTTCCATCAGTTTAAGTTACATTTCCTCACGATCAAAATTAGTGAAGTTTTAAAACTTTGAGTAAACATGACTGTCCTGTAGTTTTCGAAAGTGTTCAAAGAAAAAATGTCTACTGCCTGAAATGATGCAATAAACAAAAACAAAAAAATAATTCCTATATAAGAACACAACTTTTAAAAGCTGTTTTAAATTAATTAATTATTTAGAATTCAGATGCACGTCAGTTATTGGCGCTTTATCCTACATATTAATAAAAAATATAAAACCAAAGTCATTAATTTTTAAATACTTCTTATTAATTCATAAACGATTTACACGAAAACCGTCTATTTAATCAAATTCTGTATTAAAGTTCCGTGTTTTTTTTCTTTTAATAAATAAATCAGCTTCTATGACTAACTACGAAAATAAGTCTGTCTATCTTCTGTCTATCATCTTTTAATGAGTCAAATAATTGTCTTCCGCTATTACGTGATTTTTTCCAAACTATAATTATATTATTATTTAACTTATTTTGTTTCATTTAACATTATCTCCGGTTATTTAATATCCGAAACTATATTTTTTAATAAAAAAATAATAATAATCTTAAAATAGAACTTGACACGTTTTCATCTATTAAGTATGTTTCTTTGTTTGAGAAACATTAAATTAAAACAACATATATTTGATATGTGTCTAATAACCTACTTATGTGGATAATTCTTAGTAGTGGTTCAGTATGAAACCAGAACTCTTTATTACAATTAACGAGTTATTTTCTTGTAAACTCATTTAATTAAATAGAAAAACCGGTTAAAAGACACAATTATTGTGAAATATCAAAAAAGTGTATACGCTAGTCTCTGTAGAAAATATATGATCGTTCGTTTAACTATAAACGAATTATCTTCGGTATAAAACGATAAAATTTATTCGTTTTACAAAAAAATACAAATTAGTCATAAATATTGAAATTAGTATCCATTATATTTAAACTGTAACTTCCTACAAAAAAGTTATTATATAAAAAAGGTATTTAGTGTCTGGAGTTTAAATCGTTTCAAACGAAGACTGCGTCGGAATTCGTATATTGTTTATAAATAATATTTTCTATAATTATTTTTAATCGTATTTAAATCTTAAATTTATATCAAACGTTTTGAAATAGGCGATTTGTTTCGGTGAAAAAATCATTTAACGCGAACGTATCTAATTCTTTATTAATTTAGTGTTGTTGTTAAGGTTCTCAGTATCTTTATTAATATTGGTTTTTAGTGATTTAGAACAGAGGTTCTTAACCTTTTTAGTTTCACACCTTTTCCGAATGTAAACTTAAAATTCACACTTTTCTCCTTCCCAAAAGAAATTTATAATGGGTAAATTACATAATTGGCATTAGAATTTTATTTTAATATTCTTAAATACATAGAAATAGTAAAGTTTGATCTTCAGGAACATCTTTTTGTCTTTCAGTATGATTATGAAGTCACTTAAAGTCCTCAGTGTCATTTAATGAGATACTTGTTGCTTCTTCTGATCAACAAGACTATAAATTCGGGGTACAATTTAAACCAAATTGTAAAAAAAGCAATTACAAAAATGTGATAAAGGACAGTCACATCTCTAAACTGTTTCCTTTGCAACTTCCCAGGGGAGGCACACCTCACAGATTAAGAACCCTTGATTTAGAATAATCGTAAACGAATTCATTAAGACATTGTATATTATATGAATTTAAAAAGAAACAGAGAAGTGAAGAACATTTCCATTTGGTATGACTGAGTTGTAATTAAAATCATTGTGTCAATTTTAAATTGAAAAGTAATCACAATTGATATTAGAGTCTGATTTATGTTATTTTCGACGATAATGTCCATTCAGGATGGCTGAATGTGTTCTATAATAATATTTTTCAATACGTTTATATTATAGAAACAGATTCTGAAATAAATATTACAATAGTAGTTCAAACTCGTCATATTTTATATAAAAAAAGTTATGTGTATTAGTATGAAAAGTGATACAAAAGGATGAAAACTCTAGAACAACGTTTTTATTGTATAAAGTCAAAATTTGAATCAATACTTAGTTCACAACACAATAATAACATTTAAAACACATTGATGATAACAATTCGATCCAAAAACTATGATATTTTCATAAAAATATATATCTTTCTATAAATAAAATAAAATGTTTTACTTTTGAATTACTCGTTTTATTGTAAAGATATAAAGTTTGGCAAAATAAAATAAAATTAGTTTCAGACGTATCTTACAATAGCTAATCCTTGATATATTTGAAATAAATATGTTGCAGAAAGTTCAATTTGCTACAAGTTATTTAATATTTTTATTACGTTCATTTTTGTGACCATTTTATTATATAACATTTTTAATGATTATCAAAAAAAGTAAAAAGAAGTATCGAACCAACTACAATATTCTATTATAAGAAAATATTCTCTCAAAATAGCATCGAAATATAATTCATTCAATTTTGAGTTGTTTATTTTTGAGATTATCGCCAATATAATCTTTTATTTATCGATATTGAAAAAAGTGACAGTTATCTTTCTTGTTCGTGATTTGTAAGCCGTGGGATTAATGAGAGATTATAAGATTGCACCTTTCATCTATGAAATGATCGACGAATAGTTTAGATTACGTCACTGATTTGAAATAATAAAGTTTCTTTTGTACATAAAATTATCAGAAATTTGTTATTTTTAATAAAGAAAACAAATAAAATATCTCACACTGGAAAAATAGTTCCGCATGTCTGATTTTGAAATAAATACGAACCAGTATCTCTTTATTGTATTTTTTTTTCAAAAAGCTTACTTTGTTCGATATATTTATTATACGTGTAAAAATTAATTCGGTGTCTTTTTTATAGAAAATCCAAATATCCTCCATTTTTTGCATAGCTTTGCTCCATTTGTCGGGTAACTGATCCTTCTCGAAAAAAAATGGCGGCTTTGTGTCGATGAAATGATGCATTTTCGAATATCTTCCACTGTTTTAGTATTTTTTGCATGATTTATGCGTTACAACATCTTTCCCAAAAGCTGAACAAATCATACCTGCGACTTCGGCAGCATTTTTTTAAACTAGGATGCGAAAAATATGCAATGCCTTATATGATGCTTTTCGGACCCCATTGTATTCATTACAGTCCTGTAAAGTAATTCTAACTGCTCAGTCAAGACATATAGTTTTTTAAATGTTAAGGTTGGAACTTTCAAATCGTAAAACGACGAGAAATTATTTCGATTTAAAACCGAGTGATGATTGATTCAATTTAAAGTCTCAGAATTAATTTCTGCACATAATAATAAAGAATCATTTAGTAATGATATAAATAAAGTGGAAAAACCCGCTTTAAAAGTTTAATTCATTACAAGATATCTTAATTAAAAAAAAGAATATGCATTGTTTTACAAAAAGTCAGACAGACATCCTTGAACGCACTATTTAACGGAGTATTGTACTAAATATTTTTGTAAACATACAGTTTGTGTACTTCTTGTTCCGTTTCTAAATTTAACTCTTAATTAGTTTTTTAAAAAATATCATTATGAGTATTTCTTTACATTTATATATATATATATATATATATATATATATATATATATATATATATATCGGATATTTCTTATACAAATGTAATTAGGTAAAACATTCCTTTCTGATTTTCAAATAAAGCCATACAAATTAAACAGTATTCTGATAGCAGTGCGAGACTTTATAATATTTTTTTCAACACTAAATCTTCATACTTCCTTGTCGTTTCCATTATTGTTTTTTAATCATAGCTGGTCTGTGATATTTTAGATCTTCGCATTCCAGCTCTAATTGGGTCTTCCTTCTTTTCTACGTTCTATAAAAAATCAGACTAGAAGCATCTTAGATACTCTCTCTCTCTCTATCTCTCTGAATATCTATTGTACACATCTATATTATTTTAGTTATTTGTTATTTATGCTGGTATTGTATTCGATCGTCTTATTTTGACACATATTTCTGTCGCTCGAATTCTATACAAGATGTAATTTGAACATTACAGCCAAATGATGCTACTAGTTCATTGCAACATCCAATAGCTTGGCTTTTTTCTTTTGCAGTAATTTACCACGATTCAAATTCATAAGTGATATTAACTATTATACAAAATATGCAATGTGTCACATTGATTTCGGAATTAAGTATTTACAAGACAGATAAACAATGTGGAAATAATTATTGTGGAAATAAAGATGATAAGTTGTTTTATTATAATGGATTTCATCCGCTCATATTTTTGAATGATTATTAGATAAAAATAAGCTGTGATATCTATTAAAAAACAGTTGAAATACTATTACTGTATTGTTTATTTTTGTACTTTACACACACACACACACACACATATATATATATATATATATATATATATATATATATATATATTCTCTAGTGTTTTATAATGAATAAATTTAGGCAGTTTGTTTCGATTTATTTTAAAAAATCGAAATAATATATATTTTTATACATAAACCTATCAGAATAATATAGTAAATTTAAATATTGCCCAAGTTGTATTCTTATTTTTTTGCATGAAAACTGATGCAGTATTTTTACACATATATACATATCATAGCATTCATATCATACATCCATATATATATATATATATATATATATATATATATATATATATATATATATATATATATAATTGTATGTATGTATTGTTTTAAATACTTGTTTGACATGTTTTACATATGAAATCAGAATTTGTTTACGTCTATGTTAATTTTTAAAATAAATATTTTCAATCTTCATATTACTCTCGTACACTTCAACCAATCGTACAGAATTGATTAACACTTTTTCATCGGATGATTTTTTTTTATGTACACTGATAAGACATGCATATCGTCGCTTTTATATGGACCGGTTTCGTTTTGTGTTCTTGTAAACCAATTTTTGTTGTTACGAATGACATTTTCATTATGATTTTTTTTTCCTCTGAATTGACATATATTTCAACTTGTAGGATGTAGGATGTCGGTGCAGTGTTTATTTTATTTATTGATATTGTTAATATACAATATATGATGCTGTGAAAATACGTTTGTGTACATATATATATATATATATATATATATATATATATATATATAGAGAGAGAGAGAGAGAGAGAGAGAGAGTATATTTAGATTTTTTATTTGCTTTTTGTAGAAGAAAAATATCTTCTATCTCGAAACGGGTATAATTAATAATTAAACTAATCGTCGAAGAATTATTTTTTTAAAAAAATATTACTTTTTTGCTTAAATTAAATTGTGCTTTAATTATTTTAATTTTATTAATGTTTGTCAATGAAATGCATTAAAGTACACTTAGATTATTTTTTTTATCCTGAAGTATTCGATAGAATTATGTTAAAAATAATAATAAAATGATTTTGGTGTTGGGTTCTGAAATGATAGCAGATGTTTATTTATTTAAACATGCGCACGAAATAAATAATCTCATATTTATTCTAGCATAAACAATTATTATGTAAAATTATTCAAAACATAGCAATTTAATAGCTCGTAATAAAATGTAATAACCGCAGTTCATTGTAACTCGGTGCAATTTTTCCTCTTCCAGACATACAAAAACAAACATACCACACAGATACTAGGAAATCTACTGTTGTATCTATGTGTTTATATCGAGTAGTATGTAATTAGAGCCGTGAGTTCAGTTAGTGGCCATTGCAGTCGTCTAATAAGCAATAATTATGTTTAAATCAATATCATTTCTGACTGAAAAAGATGCACGTATCGTTTAAATGCGCTTTGGACATCGTCTGAAAAGAGCCCGAAATCTTGCGTGTCGTCTCGAACCTATAGCGTATGACGTGATATGGATATAAACGATGAACCAGGAAGTGAAAGAATAAAAAATATTTGTTTTTATTTATCTGTACCAGACGGTGCGGAATTTTTTCGAGAAAAAAAAACTTGTTCATATGACAGCTAGAGCGGCCGATCGGTTCACTTTTGTCTGCGCTCAACGGCGTGCATCTAGTCTTCTCTATAACGCGCCGTGTGTGTGCGTTTGTGTGTGTGTGTGTGTGTAAATGTGTGTGTACAACGGTTGCAATTCTAGCGCGCTCGCATCTGATGCATTTGCGCGCTTCTCCTTTGTGAATAAGTCATGATCAAGGTCACACATATGGCACATTGATGTGTATTTACGACATGGGTGCCGTAGGAACATTTCTCACGACGGGTTTTTGCACATTCGTGTTATTGAATTTCATTAAGATCTTAAATATTCTGTTCCGATCCAATCCAATGAAAGTTTTGAATCCTGTACTCGTATAAGCACATAGATATTGTTTTAAAATTAATTATATAAAATGTCATGCGTTCTTACATTTTTCGAGTATTTATTATAAATATTTTGTCAATAGGTATATTTACTTAATTGGTGGCTATAACATTATCGAATATTATGACAGTAGTTTAATAGCTATTGCTTTCTAATTTTATATAATTATTTTATTTTAACATATTCATCATCTAAAACCTGCGAGCCTTACCTCTCATAGGGAGGTGGAGGAAGTGTGACTGTCCTCTATAACATTTTTGTAATTATTTTCTTTTTAGAATTTACTTTAGATACAGTCGAGCCGCGATTATCCGGTTCAAAAAAATGTCGAAGGCATTCCTATAATCGAAGTGTTCGGTAATTACATAATTTATCCATTATTAGTGTTTTAAGAAAGGAGGGGAGGTCTGAATTTTAAGTTTACTTTCGGGGGAGATGTGAGACTAAAAAGGTTAAGAACCTCTGTCTTAAGTATCACACACCTCACTTTACTCTTCCAACAACTTAGCATATTCTTACATGAAACCATCGTTGAACTCTTTAATAAATTTCCTCTACTCGATTCTATTTTCGGATATCCTCATGATCGTTCCCAAAAACTCATTAAGAATGATCTTCATAACTTTCATTCACATTTTATGTGATTTAATACAAGGGTGGGCAAACTGCGGTTCCCAAAACTACTCTGTGCAGCTCTTGGAACAATATTGGGTTTCATTGTCATTTTTCTTAAACTTTTATATTAACAATCTATAGTAGGATAGTATGTACTAATATTAAAATATTTTATATATAAATGGGTAATTCACATTATCTTTTCAAACATCTATATGCATATGTGCCCAAACTGCTGTTCAAAGTGGCTGTACGATTATGGGCAATCCTTCCAAAGATATGAAACTGAACAGTTTTGTTAATTAAGACTTGCTTAATGCAATAAAACCAAATTCAGGATAGGTTACTGTATACATTTTTGAAGAAAATATCTTTAAAAATCCAACTTTTAACTGGAAAAATGAAGACTTAATTAGTTTTCTTCGAGTAGAAATTAAACATATTCTACTTTGGTGAATAGGACTATTATATAGTTGTATTTTTTAATATTGATATTAGGCCGCTAGGAAAGTAATTACGGTTTTGTATATGAATTTGAAGGTTATAAATCGCAATTATTTTCCTACTAACCTAATAAATACAATTTTAAAACAATATTTTCTGCGGCTCTTGAACATTCAAACATTTACAACAATTTCAAACATTTTTTTTCTTGAACATTCGACTTTTATTTTAGAATAAAACAATTATATTTAAATTTTATTTGATGTAATGATGAAAAATTACCTAGTGTCCTTGCCTATGATTTAACGTGTGTGATTGAGTAAATAGCACAAGATAAAAAAAAACATAAAATTAAATTAGTTTGTATTTTAATTAAAACAGGTTGTAGATGCATTAAAATGACTATAGTGCTAAGGAAATTGGTTTAATGCTTTGTTCGTTTAATCAATCAAGTGGTGTATAAACCGGTCTAAGGCTCTGAAACATTAAATTATATTACCTCTTAAGTTTTTAGTATTAGTATTAAATGTATCGATTACAAATTGTATAAGAGAATTGATACAAATATTTAATTAAGTATTTTATTTTATATAATTTGTTTCAAAGTATGGACGATAATGAAACTTTTTTAAAGAGATCCACTGAAATACAAAATTTCTTTTTATTAAATGCGATATTGAAAATATGTACTTAAATTTAATCCAAAGTAAGAGAGCAAATATTACGATTGAATTTGTTTTATGAAAATGAACAATTTGTTTAAATATACAAAGTTTTTCAATATAATTTGTTGAGACACATTGTGATGCTAATTTTTTGGTTTAAATGTAAATATTCCTCCACTTTTTCAAATATTACTCCAATTAAATGTAAATATTCATCGGATTTCAGTTTTATTGCACACACATGAGTTTTAATTTAAAAATTACTATTTAGTAAAAAAAAAAACCGTTTGAAATAATTGCTCACTGACGATTTACATTTTTCCTTTAGACGATTATATGTATTTCACCACTCTGTATATAAATATAGATTTGTGTGTGTGTGTGTGTATTCGTTATTTAAAAGCGTACAAAAATGCATTTCCGAATTGCATTTCCTGCGAGCGGCGCAACTTTCTTTTCAACAATTTCCAGGAAATCGTTGAATGAAAGTCACCCTCCGCCATTCATGTTTGGCACATATGCACACGGCTATGTTGGCTGACGGCCCCTCTCCGCCAGCAGTCATTGAAGGCTATGAAGTAACCTTCACATATGGTGCGTCTGTGTACTACAAGTACAAGGTGATTGACGAACACGCAATCCAGACATCTTTTTGTTTGTGCTTTTATGCACGAAGGAGACACATGCAACTCGCCAGTAGATTTATCTAGTAAATTACTTAATAACAACTTGACACAGTGTTTCCTAGTAAGGTGATGCTGTTCGTACTGTGATTCATAAATCAGATATTCACGTAAAGATGCGGGACCATCATTATCTAACTCCATTGCAGGAAATCTTACGTAACATGTACATAAATGCATCGAGCACATGTGGTTATTCGAAATGTTTCGTATCTTTTTTTTTTATCAGCGGGTCGTTTTTTTTTAATACCGTACGTGTTGTGTTACAAAAGCTTTCCAACCATTGTGATTCATGAAGGAAATACCGAAAGATGTTTCTTTTCTTTGTAGTTTTTTTCGAGAATTTTTTTATGGCAGACGGATGTCTTAGATTCCTAGAAAAAACATTAACATTTCAAATAAATTGTTGTCTAAATATAAATCGCCACTATCTGCGTACATATTTTTAAAAGAATAAAGTAAGATCATTTTATGTCATATTTTATGACATACACACACACACGCACACACACACACACACACATATATATATATATATATATATGTATGTACGTACATACATACTCACATACGACAGCGAGTTTAATATTTTGTTAAAAAAATCTCACCTTAATTTCAGACTTAAAAAATATCGAACCATTCTTTTCTCCATTGATTTTATTTCAAATTAATGATTAATTACTTGTTTATATGATATTTATTATCATTTTATTATTCTTATGGGGTACATAATCGATTCGTAAATTGTTTTCCAAGAGTCTTATATTATGATCGGTTATGGAAATTACTAAGATCGAAAGAAAGAAATTATATTTAAATAAAAATAAGGAAGATAACTATATGTAGTTTCAATATGATAAACAAATATACACACGTTTCGAAAAAGAAAGCTAAATTGTTCTTTTAATATTTTTACATGTCATAAACGGAAAAAAAAAATAAATATTATAAATGAATACATTTATGCTGACAGCTGATATCTTAAAAAATGAACATGTTTTTTGTTACCTTTTATTAATTTATCAATTAATATTATTTGGAATTTGTTTTCATGTCTTTTTTTTGTACGATCGTTGAATGTATGTTTATCAAAAGTAAAAACATCGAGTTGAATGCGAGATATTAAAAGAACCGATTAAAATTTACCTCTTTTCTATTTATGACGTTCGGCATTTTTTTGCTAGAATAGTAATTCTTTTCGAAATGATTGTTTTTTTTGAACTGAAAAATAATTTAAAGTTTTTGCACAATTATGATTATTTAAATAGTCAGGTTTTTATTCAGTCGTTCATTAATTATTCTTTATGTCGCAAGATGACTGTTTTATTTAATTAAAGTAAAAATATTTCATTCCGAGCAAGTTTATGCCCAAATATATATATATATATATATATAATTAGGAGTCTAGAAATATTAAAACATCTAGTGGAATAAGAATAATAGATAATTTATTGTGAATTTCTAGAGAGGTACTAGACTGAATTGAACGAATTTAGGAGAAAGTTTTATCCACTATTATTGGGAATTGTTTAAAAAAATAAAAAGTGTTCTCTTGAAATGCTGGTTGTTGACTTGTACTGTTTGCAATTCATCAAAAATATTTTTTCTGTTCAAATAAACATTAATAAACAAAATCAGTCATCTGTTTGATTTTGGAAATTTTGATATTCACTTACAACAAAATTTGTCGTTTTTTTGATTTATGTGTAGCTTTATTCGACGAACATCGACGTTATTTATGAAACGATGAATAAATCTATACGTTAGTAAATATTTTTTATAGAAAATATCGTTAACTCTCTGCTACATATTTGGTATCGTTCCAAAACAAATCAGACTGTATCATATCGAATAAATCTTGATGAGTTATGAAAACAATTTGACAGAAATTCGTAATTTATGCGTCTACTCATATTTGTAAATTATTTAATATGCGAGAAATATGAAGAAAACGTTTTCATAATTAAATCCGTTTAGTAGTTTGTGATCGGTCTCATTTTAGTCTATTTATACATTGTTCCAATCGAAATAGACTACTTCGTTGAGAATATTTTTTGTATAGAAATGATATTTGAAATCGAGAACTTTTTATAATTTTTTGGTTTGTATTATTTTTTTCAATATTTATAATAAGGTATGTTTAAAAAATTGTATATACTTTTAATAATCAATGTTAACAAGTAATATTTATTTGAAATATTTTAAGATTCATCTGTTAATTCGGTTTATTCATATATTTTTTAGTTGTTTAATTCGAATGTTGTCCATTTTTAAAACAACAAAATAACACCAATATAAAACTAGTGTTTCAGTGTTCAAGTCAAGTCTCGATCATGTCATTTCTTCGAAAATTAATCATCAAATTGTATGCATAATAAATCAGAATTTACCCGAAACTTTTTATAAACCAGTCTGTTAATTTGAATGGATAAATTTTCACGTATCACCATTATTACGTATCGCTCTTTTAACCGAACACACAAAAAATAAATATTCTTATAAAAAATATTACGAATAAACAAATCAAATGACTAAATTTATTTCAAACAATTATACGTAAGCGAGTAATTATTTTTTTAAATCTCATTATCTAAATTACTATTATTAGAGAATAAAGAACTGATACTATTTCATAAAACAAATTACAGTTTTTTTTATCGAACGAATTCGACTGAAAAGTTCATTAAAATACATATAAAAAACTATCGAAAAAAGTATAAAAGATTCTATGAAATCATTTAATGACGAAATAGTTTATAAATCCGTTATTTGCAAAGAAAAGAGTTTTTGTTAAATAATTTCCGCGTATTCTAACGCTACCTTGAACTGAAAATAGACATTTTATACTTTTGTCTTGGATACAAGATATTTTCGTGATGGTCTCGCTAGAAAATTAGGTCAACATTTGTTTATAGTACGTCTACCTTTGTAGAAAAAAATGTCAGGTGAAAAGCAATGTTTCTAAAACGGGAATGCGACAGAATAACAAATATTTATATAAGGCAACGGATATGGTTTCAAGCAACTTTTAAAGTAATATATGCGCCTAGACGGGTCTTAAATGGCCGAATGTGAATTGAATAGCTGAAAAGGATAATTTTAAATTGTTGTAATAAATAATACATTTCGATGCTTTTCAGTTTTTAAGTCTCATTTGAATTTCTAATATGGATTTTAAACAGGAAAAAACAAATTAAATACGTGAATAATTCAGTATTATTATTTTAAATCAAATAACTTATTTATATTTTATGAAAGTATTTATAGAAATTGAAATAATTTACTTTTAAAATAATGTCTTCAGTTGAAATTTGTCTGTCGAGTTTTTTTTTAATTCTCATTAAAATTATTAAAATGTGATTCGATTCAATATTTTCCTTTCGATGTTAATATTTGACGACTTCTATGAAAATTAATATTTCGAACGATATTTTCGACGAAATATGAAATAAGAACAAAATTTTCCTTATTTTGTATTTCGATGTTGTTATAAAATTAGCTCCATTCATTTTATATCCTTGTTGAATTTTTGTGCACACCTTCCATTGTATTTGTATGAATATTTAAGATATTTAGATAACTGCATATGAATGGAAATATTCGGTTGATAAATGAGTAAGTGTGTAAGCGATAATCAAGAACGATTATTCATTCGTTCTTCGTACAAGTCTTGAATGTTTGATTATTCACTAAAGATATAAGTTTTGCAAAATGGATCGACTTCTTGTAAGAATTGATAAACTCTTAAATTTATTTCCATAGAAGCACAAAACTACTTACATTAAAAAATATTTTCATTAATAATTTGTTTTACATTCAAGAAACTACAAACTTTTTTCCGATTAAAACTAGTCGGTAAATGAATATTGATTAGTTTTGATCGTTGTGATGGCGAACACTGCTCATTTTTTCATTGCGACATTGTTGCTGTTTTGGAATTTCTAAAAAAAAAAACAGAACGTCGAGACAATTATTTCAAAACGACCAATTCATTTTGTGCAGAGAGTTTAGAAGAAAATATGTGATTTCATTATGATTTCTTATTAATAACCGCCGGACTTTCTGTGTATTTTTTTCTTACTCTTCTACTCACTCATTTAAAATGAATAAATAGATAGATGTTTCTACGAATAAACAATAAAACAAATCGAATGAACATAATGCGAGATATTCTTTTATCCTCATCATGAACAATAGCTCACAATCACGGACAAGATTAATCGCACTGTTATATGTAACAGGCATCGTTGTTTTTTGATTTATAGTGCATTTAATAATGTAGTTAAAATGCATTAATAATCGAGTCATATGCACTTTTATTTCTTGGAACTTTGTATGCAACAACTGTTATTTCGGGTATAGACGTAACTCATATATTTAATGTCAGACTGTCAGATCTGAAAAAAATGTAAATATATAACCGCATTGATGTATTTTTAAATAACAAGCATACGAGATAAAAATACGATTCGTCTATTTTCATTAATGACCTAGTTGTTATATATACATATACATATATATATATATATATATATACATATATATATATATATATACATATATATATATATATATATATATATATATATATACATATATATATATATATATATATATATATATATATATATAACAATATATATATATATGCATGTGTATAGGGACGGTTAATTTTCAAAAGTTTCACAAATATCTGAAAAAAAAACTAAACAGTTTTATTATTTTTAAATCAAGTCTATGCATTTAAATTACTCGATTTGATGAATGAATTTATTTTCAGTGTTCCGAGAATTCGTATTTTTGATTTTAACTCTCTTATGAAGCATTGTAGATTTTAAATTGTTTGAAAATTTGCACTGAGAAAATTTTTCAGGTATTCAATTTGTTTTGGGATTTGAATAAATGTGAAGATATTTATTCAAATAATGATTATAAATATGTTGTACAAGATTGATCGATTTAATGAAATAATCAGAGAGTTACTCTTCAATTTTGAATCGTTAGTTTTTTTTTTTGTTAAATTGCTTAGATAAAAAAATATGAAAAATGATCAACTGAAATAAAAAAATACGTAGCGAAAACACTTTTTAAATTTTGTAGAATATAACTATGGTTTTCTTTTTGTTCCAGTAAACATTATCTTCTCTGTTATCATGTCGGTCATTTTAGAGTCAGAGTAAAAATTTATAGAAAGAATAATCTAAATCAACGCCGGGAAAACTGCGGCTCGCGAACCACATGCGGCCCCAAAAACTACTCTGTGCGGTTCTCGAGACAATATTGGGTTTCATTGCCATTTTTTCTAAACTTTTATATTACTATAGTAGTGTAGTATTTACCAATATTGGAATATTTTTTATATAAATGGGTAATTCACGTTATCTTTTCCAAATTGTTGTTTAAGGTGGCTATACGATTATGGACAATCCTTAAAAAAGATATAAAACTGAACAGTTTTGTTAATTAATGCTTGATGAATACCAAAATCGGGACTGGTTACTGTATAAAATTCTGAGAAAAATATCTTTAAAAATGCAACTTTTAACACGGTCTCAGCAACTTTTAACAGCAAAAATGAAGTCTTAATCAAAGTCTTCAATGCGTAGAGATTAAACATATTCTACTTTTGTGAGTAGGACTACTATATAGTTGTGTTTTTATTATTTATCAATACAATTTTAAGATAATATTTTCTGTGCCTCTTGAATATTCAAAAATGCATGAAAAGTATTATATTTGACTCTTGGCTAGTTTCGAAAAAGTTGACCACCCCAGATGTAAACTTTCTAAAATAAAATAGAATATAACGAGAATTTGATAAAATTAATGTAAAATAATGAACATTTTTTTAAATGTACAGGTTATTTCTATTCGATAAATGTATATTAGATTTACAAATGAAACTCATTTTAATAAAATTTACAAACGAAAATAGTTCAAAAAGACCATGGAACAACGGTTTGTAATTTTATTTACGATTAACTTTAATTGACCTCTGCTCTTATGATTATTACGACTCTTCATAAACATTATTCATGTTCAAAAAGCACATCAAAAATGTTGCACAGTGTTGTCTGTAATTTTTTTGTCTGCGGATTGTTTATTAGTCTTGCGTCTAGCACTGTTATTGAAATAAATTAAAATCGAATAAAATACATATTAATAAAAAAACTATTTATTCACTTCAATAAAACATTGTAATAAAGCTTCAATGAAATGTAAAAAAAATATACTGGAAATTTATGAATGCGGGTATAAAATGTATTTTTATTATTGACATATTCATAGTTTGGTTTTGAAAAAAACACGCATCTTAAATAATTAAAATAAAAAAAATATTTATTACTTACTTTTCTAAAATGAATAACTAACAAACAAACCACACAATTTATCAATCGGTAATAAATATAAATCTTATTTAGACGTTTCTGTTGGTATAAATTAGTAATTTTAAATTTGGCGAACCGAAAATGTCTGCAAACGAGATTTGGTGGAGAAGATCTTTGTATTTACCGATTTAAAAAAATGCGTTCAAAAACTACACGTTAAGTTAATTATTTCTTGATTGCTGTGTAAATCCAATTCATTATTTTCACATTATGACGGTAATTCTTGTAGATGTGTTTTTTAAATTGTATATATATGGTGTGTGTGTACATAAATAAATATAAAACTATAAATTTTACTCAGAGATAGTTTCTTGAAAGTTTTAAAAAATATAATAAACAATTTCTAAAATTACAGTTAAATTATTGCAAATAATGTGAAGTTGAAATCTACTTATTTAATTATATATAGATTAAAAATGATCTTTCTATAATAATAAATGTTCAACTTACAGTAATATATATATATATATATATATATATATATATGTATATATATGTATGTATTTGTATTTATATTTTTCATTTGATATTAGGTCATACAATCAACGATCTCTATTTATTTTTCAATTACAATTCTATTTTTGACGTTTGTAAATGTTAATATTTTATTTTCTCAAGTACTGTTTGTGTACAGTAATAATATGATTAGCAGCACAATTATTTCATATTTTCTGTTTATTGTTTTCATCTATAAAACTTATTATGACATTAATAATTACTAATAGATATAATTTATTATCAGCCTGTCATAAGAATCAAAATTATTAACTGATAAACGTTTGTTACTCGTAAATAATAATTGATTAATTAAACATTATTATTATAATAATATGAATTAATTGATTGATTCAATGATTTGTTTTTTTTTTTTGTATGGAAGTGAAGACAGCCATTTATAAACACTTATCGAATGTAAATAAGAGATATAATTGACAATTTTGATAATGTTTATAAATGTAGTCTTATATTTCAAAATGATTACTCAGTTGTTTATGAAACATAAACTTACTCGCAGGGAGTGTAAAATTATATATATATATATATATATATATATATATATATATATATATATATATATATATAACGTATAGATGTGCAAACATGTATGCACACCTTCAATCCGTTTCTTTCTGTGAGGTCATACAGTAACCATCTGATAAACAGTAGTCGAACACTGAAGATGACGCGATCGAATGATTAAAAACCAGCTATAAATTCATACAGAAATGATTTTTTCACGTAGGCGTTAGTACTTTTGACATTAAGATAAGACGGATCACTGTTCAGACATTGTAAGGGGCAGTAACATCACTTGTACGTAGAGCCGCACACATTCTTCGTTTAGTTAATGGCACTTGTCAATTTATCAATTGGTTCCAATATTGCAGCAATTGTTATAGTTTACTAATCAATTCTTTTCAGCACGTGTGGGAGGTGTAGCTGCAATTAGTTCGGAATATGTTGTTAATTAATGAACTGCATTTCTTTTGACGCTTAATAAATTGAACCGGGTTTTTTTTTAAAAAAAACCGTTCACAAATTCGATCATTCTTATATATATATATATATATATATATATATATTTATATATATATATATATATATATATATATATATATATGTTTTGGATTTTAGATGCTTTATAATAGAAATTGTCTTAAAATTAAATACTTATGAAGATGCATTGTTCGATTAATTTGTTTTAAATTCAAGAAAAGAAAGATTTTGATTAATTGAAGTTTTTAAGATTTTATTTTATTAGTATTTAAGCTGTTTAGCTATAATAACAGACTTGTAGAATATAAAAATGCTTTTTTTTAGATCAAATTTAGACTTTTACGTGCCTTAGCATTCTGGGATGATTGCATCGCCTTCAAAATGCGTATAAGCAGCAATCAAAAATGATACATAATCATTTATTGAACATATTTGAAGTGAAATTGACGGTGTTCAAAAGAGTAATTAAATTTTAGTTTCGAATTTTTGGTTCAGAATAATCGGTTGAAAATTATTTAGTATCGTTTTATGGAATACTTAAACGACTTTATTTTTAATAAATGTTCGATTTTTCACTTTGATTATTAAAACTAGAAATTATCTGGTATTTAATTGAAATTATATTTAAAATGCATTTAAAAAAGGTAATGATAAATTATTAGATATTTTTGTGGAGAAAATGTTTCCAAAGCCAATAAATGTGTGAAACTTTTAAAGATATTAGAGAAATTTTATGAAAGTATGTGAATGGCAATAATAATATGTTGTATTGATGAATCTAAATATGATTATTAAAAAAATAGATAAAATAATTCAAAAATATAATTTCTCTATTCATGCATAACACTTTTCAGTTACTCAAGTCCTTTAATGACTCGATTGGATGTAAGTCAGTAAATACAGAAATCTTAATTAAAAAAACTGATATAAATACATATGAAATATGTTATTCTGAACGATGAGAAATAAAATAATTATTTATTTGTACGTATGCATAAAATGTCAATAAACATATAACGATATAAAAAAAGTAATGAGCTTGTTTTCAAAACAAATTGACACCAATAAGAAAAATGATACGAATGAATTAATGTAAAAACATAAATAGAGGAGTTGAGCACTGAAAATGAACAGACGGTTTAATAGTTTCGAACGATTTTATAAAAAAAAAGATATTATTTTTATATGGAGATTGTGTTTCTTGAAAACGAGTTATCTTTTAATTGTTAGTTAATAATTTTTCTATTAGTCATTTTTTCTATTTTTAATTCTTAATGGATTTCATAAACGGTTTATGAAACATTTAAATATGAAACGTATGTCAATTAATTATAAAAAAAAGAATTTTTATGTTACTATATATGGGTATACTTTAAAATCATACCTATTAATTTCATGTATATATTTTACTTATGTTATTATTTGTCATTCGGTTTTGTTCTATTTTACTTCTTTAATTATTTTTTTACAGGAATATCTTTTTATAACTTGTATATAAATTGATTTATCGACTGTTTGGCTGTAATTAAATTTTTTGCTTTTAGTTTTATACCTGAGACATATAAATCATTGAAAGATATGAGTACAAATTTCGAATAGTTCAAATATTTCACATTTATGCAACAGTCTCAACAAAAAAATGTCTACTTCATTAACGATTTTGAGTAGGCAAGTGCATGTATACTTAAACTCATTTCTTTTTCATAACGTGACGTTATTATGTTGAAATGTAAAAATTTCGTACGAAATAAAAGACTGGAATATCGTCTGGCTATTCCGAAAATTAAAAAAATTAGATATATGTTACACTTCAATTGAGATAAACATTTACCTGAACATGACTGGACAGATGGAACCAGTCGAGTTCTGTTATTACCAAGAAAATGTTCCAAAGTGGCGAGACGGTTGTCCTTTTGTGTCATGAATAAAAATGCATTTTAGTTGTTTTCGTAAAACAAAGTGAACAATTTTTAATGTTTTGTATGCACTTAAAGTCAACAACTGTGTGTGTATAATCTGTAAGGATTTCAAATTTTTGTTTTGAATCGAGTCTTCTAGAATAATTTAGAATTTTTAATAAGTTTTTCTAAAAGTCAAAAGGAATTGATTTTTTAACATTATATTATTGAAAATAAATTTATATGAATTATCGATTTGTAACAATATTATTTACACAAGAATTAACAAATATTTTGAATTTGGTTTATTTAATCTTATATTTGAAAACAGTTTATAGCTGATTGATTTAGATTTTCTAGGCTAATATCTTGATAAATAAATGTATGGTCTATCTCTGCTTTATTTACTTTGACAAAAGGGGTAACTGAATTATAAAAGACTGAATTATACTCATACGATACGATAATTGGATTTTCAAGATATTATTTTTAAAATATAGTTAATCAAAATTAAATAAACAGTATATAATTTTATCTTAAATGCACTAAAGTGACATAATTAGTCACTTGTAATTAAAAAAATATGTATTTGTTAAAGAACTGAAAAAATACTGATTATATTCATTCTTTTTGTCTAAAAATTTAAAATAAATTTTCCATCGTTTCTGTTAATGTATTTATTCTTTCTGGAATAGTTTCTAATATACGATTTTTGGAATTTTAATTTATTTTCTCTATTCTTCAGACAAACTGCTGTCTCTATTTTTACAGACTAATTTACTAACGATCTTTCGAGGCCTTTTGTTAATTTTTTGTTAAATCATTTCAATCCTTAATCATATCTTCAAGCCATCAATTCTTAATCATATTTGTATGTCTGTTATCCTAGTCAGGTCAGTTCATATTTGTCCTTTCGTCTGAGAATTTGTATGAATTTAATAAAAAATTACAAATTTGAATTTTTCTATTTAATAGTTGAAAATAGATAGAATTATATGTTAAAGTAGTAATCATTTACATGTAAAATTTTGATGTATTTAGGTTGATTAGATGTAAATTAACACATTACTAGTTTCATTTTTATAGAATTTTTTTATTACATAAATAATGTTTCAATATATGTTTAGAAACCAGTCTGTATAAATTGATTTTTAAGTATGTGAATTATGAAGAACAACACATGGTCTCGATATCGCTGTTTACAACTTTTAATTTTTTTTTTGAATCATTTCAAAAGTGTATTATGTAAAAAGAACCGAAAACAAATAGGAACTGAGAATGAACGGACATATTACTTTGATGGAATTTTTAATTTGGCATATTAAGGGTACAAATATTTGAATTCGAGTGACGACTTCGTTGGAAAGTAGTAATGATATGAAGCTTATTTTCAATAATTTTTAAATTTGTATAAAGGAAACTTTTTGGAATATTGTGTATATATATATATATATATATATATATATATATATATATATATATATATTTCAATTGTATTTTTATTGACGATGGTCATATGGTTGAAATCAATAAGAAAATAAATTTCCATTAAACAGCAATGGATTTATTAAAAATCTCTTAAAATTACCAATTTTATAATAATTTTAGCAGCCTATTTAAAATTGCTTTTTTACATGTTCAAGTAATCAGTAATATTCTGTTTTTTTAATTAAAAATGAAGATTAAAATTAATTAATTAATTCATATAAATACCAATTAATTCATATAAAAATTAACCACTTTTAATCCTAGAACAAATGTGAGAGCTATTTAAGATTTCTTATAAGAATTATATTTTTTTCAGGGGCGTTTTTTTTTGACTTACATGAATTTTAATTTATATTTTCTTGCATAATATCTTTATTATTCTAAAGTAAAACATAAAATGAAAATTGAATCCATAAATCATGCTGATAATAACTTACTCATGAATATTCAAAGGGTTAAATTCTTCCATGCAGAATGTATAACTAAAACTGATGTTTATCAATGATAACATCACAAGATTTGAATAAATAAGAGGACGAATTTCCAATAAACAAGAATGACTATACAATAAATAAACTTTAATTTCCTCTTTCAATCTTTTATATTATTTTACCGAATACTGTCGTAGAATAATAAACAGTGTACTTGTTTAGAACGTGTTATACATTTTAATTAACTGTCGCCACTCAGTCTACAACGCTCTGTTATTATGTATGTTCTCAGTAGAAGAGTCACTTTTATTAAAGTTAATTGAAAATATATAATCTGTGTGCAAATATTATTAACACTGATATTATAGTATTGCTAATATATCATAATAGTATTAAATTGACTTTTAATAAACCAGTTTCTTACATGTGCCTTATATTTAAATCGATGTGTGCATATTAGCTTGCAGAAATCAGACATTAATTATAACAATCAATATTGTAGATATTTTTAATTATATCGTCTGAAAACGGTGATTAGTTTTGCGCTATTACAGAGGGAGAGATTTCAATAAGAATTTTAATTTTGCCTCGTGATAACGAGTCACTCGCAACAAAATAGTAATCATGTATAGTAGATTAAGAAAATGTGAACTACTTACAACTTTGTATTAACAAATCGATCTTATCTTTTCTGTGTCATATTTTTTTTAAAAAAAATTCCCACTGCACTTTGAAAATGTAATGTACGTTGATAAATTGTACGAAATTAAAGCTCATTAATCATGCTTCTTACTGCAATTTTGTACTTTTAAAATTATTACAGCCATCAATAAAGATTTTATATTTTTTTACTACTCATTGTTTTTTTTATAGAGCAGTAAAACAGTGTTTCGGAATGAAAAATAAGCAGTGCGCATACTTTAGTTTTATGATAATAATAAAGATATCAAGTTTGAAGTCATTTTTATTAAAATATATTTTATTAAATTGTAAAGTAAGTTTTTATAAATGTATTTTCTCAAACACAAGTGAGATTTTTATTTCAAAATCTATGTTTTGTACGATTTAGTTCTTCATGTTTAAAAGTTTTTTTTTCAATCAAACAGAACATTTGAATTTTCTTTTAATAATTGAACAGTACTTGATGTTATTTATTTAAAAGTATGAAATTGTGACATTTATAACCTTTATTTACTTCAAAAGATTTTAAAATATCATTTCGCAGATCACTGTATATAATAAATGTATTGTTTAATAAGAACTGAAGAGCTTTTATTGAATATCTTAATATTAGCAAACACTTAAGCTGTATTTTTGACACAGTGCGTTTTTATTGATGGATTTTAATTTCCCATAAATATATCCACGTATATATCAATTATGAATGAATAATAAAAATATTCTTTGCTCATAGATTCTTCATATTTTTTAGACTTTTTATGAACACTTGATTTATTACAGAAATCCGATTTCAAATACAATGTATACAATATTCACCCACTTCGAATGAACTGAGAAGTAGCATCTTGTAATTTATTTTTAACAACGCAATCTCATTTATATATTCAGCGTTTTTGTTTCACGATAACAGTGGGTGAAGTGATTTATTGAACATCTTTTATAACAAAAATTCTTAATGTATTTCTTTGATACAAGTGTATTTTTAATTTACATACATATATATATATATATATATATATATATATATATATATATATATATATATATATATATATATATATGAATGAATATTTAAATATTATTATTTTTTAAATGTGTTTAATAATGTGGGATGATAATATGAACAGAGATCTTCACTTAATGTAAATTTATTTTCATTCTATGAAAAATATGTTTTAAAAATATGTAAAAGTTCTCTCGGTAATATATTTTTTAGAATGATCTTTTTATAAATATGAAATTATTAATAGAAAATATGCCATTTTGAAGAACATTACGTTCATTATTTTATATATTTAACAGCAAATTAATTGATAAGAGTTTCTTTTATATTTTTGTTACTATTTAAAGTATTTATTTCTCTAGAATAAAAAGTGAATATCCGGTACATTTTTTGAAAAAACTTAAAGGAAAATTTCAAATAACTTATTTATTTATCTAATATACACTCCTGCTCAGTCACACTTAAGAACAACTAATTGTTGGATGATTCATATATTCGTTGTAAAATCTACTTGGCTATATGGCTGTACGTGTAAGCTTTTTGCAGTATTAAAGATTGGTCAGAGTTAATATTTCATTTTACTTCTATCGCATAATCGTCGCTTTAAGTGCAATAATTTTCCTTTTTTCAACCTCAATGAACCCAACGTTTTCGTCTATTTTCTATACCATCCTGTACGTTCATGCAGGAATATTAAGTGCAATGACATTGCAAAAAATCCCATTTATTACAACAGCTTTTAGCAACGTCAATTCACGTGCAATTTTATTCATCGCTTTAGTGCATGGAGAATGCAATGTCGTCTAGACAATGATTTGCAAATTATTTGACCGGCTGCTTGATTTCAACATCTTCAACTTGTTATTTTGTATGAACATAAGGCTGATTTAAAATACAAGGAAGACGGTTCAGATTTTTTCAAAGTAGCCTTCTTTATTAATATGACAACATAAAAATGTGTTATCCGACGTCGAAAAATTATTATTACACATGTAAGTTCATTAATTAATTTAAGAGTGCTTTAACATAACATGTTTATCAAAAAACATTTTGTCACTCTCGTCTATACGTTTTTGTCCCCTCTAATTTAAATGTACTGTAACGTAAACGAATTATTAAGTAAATTATAAATTTGTTACCAAGCATGTATGCTGATTTAAAAAAAATTACCATAAGAATTCTCTTTCATATTTTTTTTAAATCTATAAAAAAATACTTCAAGGTAAAATTAATATAGTTTTTCAGTCTCTGTAGACATTATTGAATGTAAAATGTTGATCAATCAGTTTTTTTTATTCGTATAAAAATGGTTTGAGTAACGAAAAAAGAACTATCACATTTAATGATCAATAAATTACTAATAAAAACAAGATAAGCGTGTGAAATTCTTCTAAGACGGTTTTTTATTCACTTAAATTTGTTTATCTAAGTCATTCGACTTACAAATATTCGAAAATCTATTAGAATCTTCCAGAACACATTTGTTCGTTCTAATAAGATATATTATGATTTGTATATAGATAAAACATGAATAAATCGAATCGTTTGATGATATTTAGACTATTAGCGTTATTTTCTGAATTTATGAATGATAAAAAATATTATTTTATTTTAAAAAGTGGACATTGTTAGAAATGTATACGTTTTCACTGTTACTATCTAGTTTATAAAGAAAATGGGATAGATGTCATTTTACTAAATAATATGAGTTAAAGTTCGTCTCTATAAAAATATTTTCTTTTATATTTTATTTATTTATGAATATGTTAACAATTAGGTGTACAAGTTAATTCGATGCTTTTTATAATAGAAAATGAATGTTTGTTTAGAAAAAAAATGAAATATATTTCATTCCTCTAAATATCCTCCATTATTTTGTATGAATTTGCATTTTTTTTCAACTGGAATGCGAAAAGTATGCAATGCCTAATATGCTGCTTTTCAGACACTTTTGTGTTCCTATTATTCTATGAGGTTATTATACCAACTGCTTGGCCAAGATATATAGTATTTTTAAATGTTAAGGTTGGCATTTCAAAATTCTAAAACGACGAGAAAATATTTTAATTTAAAACAGAGTTATGATTGATTCATTTTAAAGGTACGGAATTAATTTCCGTACCGAATATATTTTATTCAAGTATCAATTTGTTTTTATTATTTAGTATATTTTATTATACATTTTTTTTGTTAGCACTATGTTTTTCTGTTCCATTTTTTCATTCCCTGGCCTATTTCTATTGTTATTGTAGTAGTTTGTTTTATTCTAAAGTAATTTTATTGTGAATAATCATATTTTTTATCTTAATATGATTTTGGAGTTTTATGTATATGTTAAGATGGAAAGCTGTTAGACTGGAGAGGTTTAGGCGCGATAAACGTTGATGAATTGGATGTTCTTATTCATCCACCATATTTACCGGATTTAGCACTAGGATATATCCACTTGTTTCGTTCTTTGCAAAATTCGCTTAATGAGGAAAATTTTGATTCTTTAGAGGCCCGTGAAATGCATGTTTGGAGATTTTTTGCTGAAAAACATAACAGATTCTGGTAGGATGGTATTATGAAACTGCCTGCGAGATGCTAAAAAGTAATTGATCATAGTGGTCAATATATTATTTAAGAGTTTTTTTATATTAAAAAAAATTGACCGAGAGATCCGACATTAATGGTCAATCCAATTGCATAGATAGAATTTTGATAGATGTGCGCTGAAAACAATTTTTAATAAAAGAAAAAAATATTAGTCGCGTGTAGTATGCATTTTTTTTTAATTTGCATATTGCAACGTGTGTATTTTTATAGCTTGAAAGATATCAACAGTTTTGTATTTATTTTTTTTTTATTTCAAAATCTGTTGTATGGGTATTATTTTAAATGCATCATTGTCTATTAAAATACAATACTTGTTGAAACGCTTGCGGTCGTTTATATTTTTGCAATTCTTGTTTCTTTGTAAATCTGTATTTTTGTCACGGAATCCATTTTTAAAATCAATCAATAAATAGTCGAAAACAATTTTAAAAATAAAAAAAGACAACGTCGTGTAAGAAAAAGTGTAAATGTGCATCTTTCTATTCAATTTTATTATTATTTTCTGTACGTACGTGCGTTCATTTAAATTAACTTATTAAATCGAATCTCATTGTCGTCTGCTCACTGCAATCTTTCTTTTTTACAAACCACTATTAATTCCATAATTTTCTTACTCGATCTAAATTACAAAAAACTCACGTGCACGTGCATAATAAATGTTATGCGCAGACGACAGACAACGATATTTTCACGAAGTCATCATCGAGCGAATCCAACAGATAATGTGTGGAATATTACCGGCCGCTATTTAAACTTGCTCGTTGCATAAATAACAATAAAAGTCACAATTATTTTGCATCGTGATGAAATTTGAATTTTCATGCGTTCGCGATGCAATTTGAATGCAGGTTGTGCATTATATTATTTTTTTACCAAAAAAAAATAAAAATAAAGTAAGATAATGATAATAATAATAATAATAAAATACAAACGTACGTCTCATTGCGCCGTGATATGGCGTTTTTTTTTCTGTCGTAATTCGTAATGACGTTTTGTTTTCGTCCAGACACGACACAAGGTTCATTATGCTTTCACATCAACCGAAGATATAATGTCAATGATACGCGACAATTACGTGTTTATTTGTTTATTTATGAACTAAATGAATAATTGATCAATTGAAACTTATATTACGATTAATGAGAGACGAATTATATCGTTTTCTTAATACGTTCTTAACCGTTTGAATGGAGTCAATTGATGTTATTTACGTCAATCCGTTTGATAGATATTTAAAAATGTGTGCAGAATACACGAACGATTAAACACGTTTAATGGAGTAATTATCATTTCCGGGATGTAATAATGAACATCTACATGGGATAACGATAAACATTGATAATGACATGTCTTCGCAATTAATACAGATATTTTTAATAAATTTCAAGTTGGAATTCGCGGAGTTCAGTTAGATTATTAGTTGCTTCATAGAAAAATAAAATTTAATTGGATTTCGCTTCTTCTGTTTAAGGATCGAATCGAACAATAAATATTGTTTGAATAATACATTAATTTTATTTCAGTCGCAATTATAAGTCTGTCAGCATTCCTTCATTTGATATTTTTTTTATTCGTTCGAAATATTTTCTTTAATTAAACCTACAATATTTGATTATTTTTTAAACATTTTCACATTGATTGAATATGTATAGGTTTATGATTTTAAAATAACTTATTTTGATAAAATTTCAGAATATTTTTTATATTTTTATTTCTCATCTCGATGAGAAATTGTTCCAACTGAATGAATAAAACACCAAATGTTGTAGAAAAAAATAGTCCTCATCATTTATTCTTTTCACATACAACAATGTTCAGTAAAACTACAATGTGTGGTAGTTGCTAGGTAATTCTTCACGAATAGTAGCAGCAAATAGAATATATTTCGCGCTCTTGCCCACAATGAAATCAAAAAATGTGCATAGGACGACCAAAATCCGACTGTATGAAATCGTCATCCGTGCTGTCGTATCTTATGGAGGTGAAGCGTGGATCATGTCAGCTTAAATCGCAGAAATGTTGCACACTGTCGAAAGAAGAATGTCGAGAAGGATATTTGGGCTAGTAAACGATAGAGGTATATGGAGAATACGCTACAACTTCGAATTATATAAAGTCTATAAGGAACAAAAACTATCGGTGTTTATAAAAATGCTCTGCCTGCGATAGGCAAGTGACACTGAGTGTTTGCCGGACTTAGGAGTACCAAAAAGGGCTTTGGACGGACAACCAGGCGGGAAAAGACCTGTGGCCAAACCAAAGCTCAGATCGATAGACAATGTAGTGAAGGGATGCAGTGGAACTGTTGGGAGTAAGGAAATGGAGAAGGACTGCCAGACAGAGGGATGTCTGGAGGCAGAAAATTGACGAGACTGAAATTTGATTACAATTGAGAATTTTCAAAAATAACATTACTCTTGAGTGTGAAAAATTTTGAAACAATCAAGTGTACACAACACGGTTTCACATCGGTCCTGTCTTGTACGTGGACGTGTAGTGTCTCAAAATTTTTTATACTCTTTCTTCCAATGACGGATTTTTGGAAAAAAAAAACATTATTCAACCTAATTTACAAGTTCAGAATTTTTATAGGTTTTCCTATGAACAAATAGTGATTTTTCTGATTTTTGGACAACCGTATTTTTTTTAATAAAATAAAGAGTTATAAATTTAATCTTATTAGAAAGGGGTTAGCGACCTTTAAATATATCGTCCAAAAGATAGCGCTCTTAGACTATAGTTTCTTTGGAAAAATCAATGGATTCCTAGATCCACACGTGGCTTCAAAGGGTTAGAATGGTTAAGTACACATCGTGTAATTAATCTTTAAATAGTTTAAATACATATCTAAACTTTAATCTAATTTCATAAACTGAATCTACACTTGGGTTGGGCATCAATGATTTATACTGGACGATTTGTTATCAATAATAGTTCATGTTTTCAAATAAAGAAATAAATCAACTGATTTTATATTACATTTATGTTTTTTTTTTAAAAAAATAAAAACTTGTAAATTTTTAAATTAATGATTTATATTGATCGTTCGGTATGTCATTCACTGGCAAACTTGCATTGAAGAGTGTTTATTAAAATCTGTTGTTAGAATGTTTCCTACGTGCAATTGGAACTCGATTCAATATTCTTGAGTTATTTTCGTCCTACTAAATATAAAGTCCGTATTTTTGTTTACGAACATTTATGTCATAAGTATATTTCAAAAATATTAAATACATTGAATTTGTTTTTCGAAAGGTAACCATGTCAAATGAATTCATCACTTGACGTCTCCGAGTTTATTTCCGTCTGGTGATAAATTTAATTTAGAAATAGTAGCGTTGCATTGATGGCGATCCATTTTTGTATCCGGTGCCAAAATTTATTAAAAAAATATATTTGCAATACGAAATCGTGCCAATATTAATTCAGTATTAATAGCACGTTGCTGTTATACGCATCCGCATAAATATGTCTCTATTCAATATTGTTTCATTTCGTTTGAAATTCTTGTATTAAAAAGGAGCGTTCAAAGTACTTTTTATTGCCAGTAATTCGAAGAATATTAAAACGGCGCGAGCAACAACACTGAATAACATCCTGACGTTATGTAATAAATTTCGATTTCTTGGATGAAAAACAGGGAATTAAATATAATTCGGATGTATTTATTTTTAGTTAATGTGTATATGTTTACAAGGAAATCATGTAATGTAAAACATTCAATGAACAACGGCTGCAGATTTATGTTTGCCATAATTTCCTTCTCGTTAAGCAATCACAGTCAATGTACTGGATTTTGTTGCGGTCACTTTTAACGTGTACTCACAGTGATTTTTTTTAATTAAATTTTGTTTCTTTTTCTAATTAAATTTGAATAAATCGAAATAAATGGTTCATTCTTTATGCTCTTTCATGCAAGATCTTCGATCTAATTGAGGTATAATTTGTTGAATTTGACAAACACATGTTTAATATTTTCGCACTGACACAAATATAGCATACCCAGATATTCGTACATGCTCTTATAAAATCGTTACTCTGTGCGCATAACAAACATTTTATTTTAAAACATTTTTCCGTCACGATTAACTTTTAATATATCTGAAATTAACAATCAAATTAAATATGAAAGAGGCTGAAGATAATACAGTTCTGACATTTGCTAAAATCGCTTTCACAAATGAGTTGTTTTCTCATCTCATTAATCACAAGAATGTCTGTTTTTATTTTGATGTTTTCGTAGTGATCTTAGTTTTAGCGAATCACTTGAGTATTTATCAGTCATGGTTAATTTCGGCTCTTGAGCCGTTCTTAGGAAGCTCGTCTAACAGCAAGTTATCTAAGGATGGCTCAAGAATTGAAACTAGTATTAATAGATAAATATTCGATTCAGTCATTAGATGAAGCTAACAAGAGCAATAAAGTTAAATTATTCAGTATTTTGTTTCGTTGATCATATGTATATAATTTATAGAGAAATTAACATGTTTATAATTAGAAGACCACTTTTTGATATTTTTTTTATGTACAAGACAAATGGTGATTAATAATAATTTCAAAACATGGCGCTTGGAAAGATTTGAATTTCGAATTGCTGAATAGTTTATATTGGGTGTTTATATTCAATAAAGCTATTTCTTATAACTGCTTTATATATTCAATTGCTTATCGTTTCTACTAACACCGGATATTATTCGTGACTGTAGGAATTTTAATTGTAGGATTGTAATCGTACGTTTTGCTTCTTTGATGTTCCTCATAGTTGATGTTTATCATCGAAATTAATTTGAAAGTTTGTTTATTTATTTAGATGGACTGTTTTAATTTTTGTTAGAAAATCTGTTTTTAAGAATATTCGAAGTAAGTGTGCATGTTGATGAAATTTATGTGAAAATTTATTTGATTAAAATGTGCTTTAAAAATTAATGAAATTCCGTATCAGTTATCTTGTTTTTATCAGAGAATATTTATAGAATTCATTCTTGTTTGCGTGTGAAATTTGAAATGTTGGATTTTATATTAATAATACAGTTATCTACAATCTGTAAAGTTCAACTTGGACTCGATATGTTCGCAACTAAAAAAAAAAAACACTTATTCAACAGGATTGCATTTGAAATTATATACATTTGCGAGTTAACTATATTTTAGTACTTTTAGAAAATCGTTTTTATTATCACAGTGATTGATTTGAACATAATTTTGAATGAGTCTGATTTTGGATCCTTTTTAATGTGAAATACTGTAAAAAAAACAAAGTTAGATAAGCAGGTATTTGAATTTATGTTAAATTAGTGTACCGTCTTCATAGGGATCTTATCTGGTTTATGAATATTTTTTGAGTATTTTCTTCTACATTAAATAGGGCGAAGTATTCTGTTCTCAATAGGACATTTTTTATATTTTATTTCATCATTTTAATTAATTCAATATTTTAATCCCGTTTTAGAAAATTAAAACCGTTTTAATTGACTATTTATATTTACTATTTTTTCGGAAGTTCGTACTTTGTTAAAAATTAAATATGGAGAGAGTACTATGGAGATTATAATTTTAATTTTGCTTATAGCGGGCTACCTGTCCGGTTTAACATACTTTTAAGTGGGTTTTTCTTATCTTATGTACTTGTGCGAATAAGATGCAGTAAATAAAGTAATTATGAATATAAAAATTCAACATTTCATGTTTGAACATTTAATAATTGGTGAAAATAATATGCATATATAAATGGAATAAGTCTGAATCAGTTTATTGTGCATTACTGAAATTATCGGCAGATTTTTCTTAAATCCAGCGCTTTTTTTCCTCATTGCAAGTAGTCACTATCAGAAAGCTTTCGAGGTGTTGAACACGTATGAGCTATAGACGCATATGTAAATTTCGAACAGATGTACATTTTTTATTTGATTTTCATCGTTTTATTCCAGAATCGGCCACATGCAGCACAATCAGATGTCGCGAGCGTCAACAGTGCTTGAGTGACCCAGTGACTGCAGCGCCGCGTTGTGTAGCATGCGGCGTCAGTTGTCCTCGCCGTCCCCCATTTTCGCATGTGTGCGGTACCAATCAACGTACTTATCGCACGTGGTGTCACATGCTGCGTGACGCTTGTGCCACTGGTTATGTTTTAGAAACATTGCACGCGGGTGCGTGCCGTCACAATCAGAGTAGAGCATTGGGTAAATATTCAGTTTTTCAACGAATCAATTAAAGAGACGATTTTGCTTATAGGAGGAACTCTATCAAAACACGATACTTGTACTGGAATTTGATTAGAGTCTATTAGGTTAATTTAATATCTTACAAATTTTTAATGCTGCAATTAGTTCTACATTTTCAATTTAATTAAACGTTATTGTAACAATGGCGTGGATAAAAATAAGCTCGAAGAAAAATAACACCAAAATTAGGATTATATTGTCGTAAATACTGTAAACTGTTTCAATTTGAACTCAAAATCAAAGTAATTGTCTTAACAGTGTTCTTTCTGCAGGTCTTAACCCTTTGCATTCACAAGACCAGCTGTGCTGCCCAGGCACACGTAAAGGCGTTCTACTCATACGGCCAGTGTCATTGCCCACGTTCTATCATTTCCAGATAAAAGTTTTGATAAGCGTTCATCCATCAATGTTTATACTTTTCTATGTTTATCATACTTTTATCCTGATTCGTAATACACAAACTTCTGACCTGCTGTATAGCCCAATTGCTTGGAATGCAAAAGGTTAATACCCATCCAAACTAATAACTTTCCATAATTCTGCTTTGTTTATTCAATTGTTTATTTAACATCTGTACACATGCCTTCAGTGGAGTTTATGTTCGATATTTGTATAAACCATGACATGACACTAGTACTATTTTTTCCGAATCGCGATTTCGCCACCATGGAGTTATTTTTGATGATTATCCTAGTAAAACGTCTAACACAGCGATATGTTCGTTTTTTTTCACAAGGAAGCGTTCCTAACTTTCATATTAACTTATTAACATTTCTAATTCCTATTGCAGATTTTTAAAAATGTGCAATATTTTTTTTATGCATAGATGTGTGTACGTCATCAATGACGTTTTAAAACACTGTTATATTAGGTTGGTGCAAAAATAATTGAGGTTTTCAATAATGGTTCTTAAATCGTTATTATCTATAGATAAAGGACATCCACGACCCCCCTCTTCATCAAGGCTTTTCTTCCATTATGAAATTTTTGGAACCAGTGTTGTACTGTACGTTCACTAATCGACTCTTCGTCAAAAACAAATTTGATATTTCAAGCAGTTTCTGTTGCTTTATGTCTCAATTTAAACTCATACAACAAAATCGCGCGAATTTGCTTTTTTCCATGACTAATTTAAGAGGTTATATCTAACAATACAAAAGAATGAAAAGAATAGACATAAACTGAAATCAGTAGTGCTAATTTCATTGTTTACAATGATAAATCACGTGACTATAACAAAAGATAACGGTAACAAGAAAAATCAGTACCAAACTTAAAATGATAAAACCGCTATTATTTTTGCACCAATCTAAAATCAAACAAACTTCCATTAAGTAATTTTTTTAAACTGTAAATAAGATTATATAGAAACCAACCTCGATTTGCTACATATCTTTCACCTGTGTTCTTTTTCGTGCTATACTTTTCTTAGTTGCTTTCTTTTGAGATGATCTCTACTATGACTTTTAATAAACTAAAAATAACAGTTAATAAAACGGCTATGAAATAACATTTTTTTTTATTATTATAATATTTTAATAGCAACAACTTGCATGTTTTTTTGAATAAAAATATTGTATAATTAATATCAATAAAAAAATATTGTCATATGTAAATTCACCCAATTAAAAATATTTTCTGTATGTAAACCAGAAATTATAAAATTCTTTTTAGTCTTTTCTACTTTTTTACTTATAGCATGTAATAAAAGTTAATATATATAGAGAGAGATAATTTTTATAAATTTAATATCTTTCGACTATGTTACTATTTTTATAAATTACCATTTGATTGTACTTTTTTATATATTATTGAACGTTATTCAAAGAAAAAAAAACAACGTTGAATAACTCCAAACAGAGTTTGTTGAAGCAACGGTAAGGACATTTTCTTGTGCATAATATAAATTTATATTCAGTAATTTCGTTAATTAATTTAAATGATATCATTTGAATAATTTGTAATTAAAGAACAATTTTAACGTTTATGTACGTTTTATGTAAATAGACGTAGTTTAAATTAAGTTCAAATTGTATTTAATTGTCATTTAAGTAACGGTAGACAGTGATTAAATTTTCAATTTTGTGTGCAATTTTGAAAGAGAATTCAATAACGGTCGACGAACCTACAGAGATAACGACTTTTAAATGCGATTTACTACCGTAATATATTTAAAAGTTTTATTTAAGTTTATGATTGACTTATTTGTTTTCAGTGTCGAATCGAATTACAAACTATGTAACATAAATAGATAGAATTTATCGATATCTTTGCAAAAAAAATGCTTTTATGTTTCAGGTGCTGTAAAATCCAACAAAAGAGCAAACAAATCAGTGAAAAAAGTATCATAGCTGTTAAAAAAATATATACTCGTGGACAGTCGCTCATACAATATGTTGCTTTTAGACTGGATTAATTTATGAATTATTTAATTTTTTTAATTATATTTTTGCCTTTAACCTTATTTGAAATTGAACAGTTAACAATGGAAAAGGATTTGGGATCAGTTTAAGATTGTATCTACTTACTTAAGACTATTTAATTTTTACTTAGTAGTTTCATGACTGATTTTATTTTATGTCATATATATATATATATATATATATATATATATATATATATATATATATATATAATGTGTATGCATGTAAGTTTAAATTTTACGAAAATAATTATAATCGTTTCGGTAATCGTTTGTGTTGCTTTTTAAAAATAATAACTGTATAATTTTTGCATTACATTTGTTTGTAGATATATAAATAAATAATGAATAATTTTAATTTGATTTATAATTAATTTATGTTATTAATATAAAACACAATGTAAAATATAGTTTTTTTTTACAATATTCTGACGATTGTAATAGTATATTTATTATTATTATTATTATTGTATTAATTAGGAAAATATTGTTTATTTATGCTATAACAAATTATATATTAATGTTGATTAATCAAATATTTTTATATTATGTTCACTTGCATTGTTTCCTTTCATTCTTTAATAAATGTGTATTGTTTAGTTTTATTTCTAGGGGAATTGTGAGACGATGAAGACTGTCAGTGATGAATGAACAGGAGCGTGTTAAGATTTGAATATTTGATTTTCAGTAATGTTTTTCATCTTTCAGAGAAGTCGTAAATATTTTTTTTATTTTCAAAAATCCGGAAAAATATAAAATGTATTTTTTTTAGTATTTACTGAATTCATTTGAATTATTATTTACCGGTAAAATATTGTTTTATGCTTTGGATTTTAATGGAGAAGTCTGGTAAGTGAGAAAAATTCGTAATTTGTTTAAAAAAATTAATGGTCTGTTACATCGGTTCTTAAATCGGTTATCATCGGAAAAGAAAATGAAGGTTTCTGATTTTTTTAAATATTTCTTATTAAATTTCTATTATTCTTGTTTTAGAAATTGATATTTTTAAACATTTCAATTTTTTCCAATAAATTATTAAGTGTGCTCGACCTGTTTTTGATTGTACAACACACTTGAATATTTAAACAGTTTTATACAATGAAATGAATTTAAAATTTGGCAAGAACAAAGATATTTAGTTGATTGATCAAAGTATTTGGTTTAGATTGATTAAAGGTATTTATTTATTTTCTCATTAATAAATGTATGTTTTAAATTACGCTTGTAGTTGGATTTTATATATATATATATATATATATATATATATATATATATATATATATATATATATATATATATATATATGAGAATTTTCTTCAAAGAATTCAAATAAATGAGTAAAAATTATTTTAACCAAAATTTTAATATCTAGTAAAATGTGTGCTACGCACATCTTATAAATTTCTTTAAAATAACATCCCGATTTCTTACAGATTCTTCAAGCATGACTGAAAATTAAAAATTTGTAGCAGATATGCAATTTATTTAACAATGAAGACAATATATTCTAGTCAAATTAGGTAACGTTTCTCGACACGCATTAAATGATAAATATATTTTTGTTCAAATTTATCTTGTTTATAAATGAAGAATGAATTTAATAACACAAATTAAAATAGCGTGAAATATGTCTTTAAGTGATATAAAATATTCTTTTTAAAATTTCGTATCACCTATTTTATGTTACATAAAAAAATAAAGATGCATTCAAGTAGTTGATAATGCAACAAATTACAAATTTATCATTTTTGTAATCTTGCAGTTAGTAAAAATAAATCGGTCACGAATAAAAAATTTAATCCACTACAAACCATATAGTATTTATCAATGAAAATGAAAGATAAGCAACAATTAAAATGGTAAATCATTAATTAATCAATTTGTAATCAAAAAAATGTGTGTTCTATGGGGAATAAAAGGTTTGTTTGTGAAAGAGGATTTGTTATTCGGGTAGACAAATATTTTTTTCGTTCAAATTGATTTATTTGCAAGGAGTTATAATTTCGTCACGTTTTTGTATAGAAATCCTCTTTACACTATAATTGAATTGATGTAATAAACTTAAGTTGTAGTTTGACTTTCATCACTTTTCTCATATCCGAATTATCAAAAACAGATGAAAGTATTTATTTGTAATATGATGTCTTACATAATGAAACTGGACTGTGAATGTAATGTAATTTTTTTTATTGTGGGGTATATTTTTCTACATTCATTTGGAATTATTTTTGATTCATTCCAGTAGCTCTTAATAGAACTATATTAGAAAATGTTTGTACCTAAGAATGTAATAAAAAAGACTATTGCAAAGTATATTTGCATCCCTGATAAAAATTTGTGTTTATATTGACGACGTTGGTTGTACTCTTGAAATATTCTCAACCAGACGTACACCTATACGCATTTTCATGAACCATTTCTGTGCAGATAAGTTTATAATCTGCAATGTACTGAATTCTATTCGTCCATACACAAGAAGAACATGAATCTGCTATTTAAAAAATCCTATATTGTTCGATACAAAACTTATATATTATAAAAAAATATATAAGTAATGGAATTATGCAGAAAAATAATATATTTCAATATATCATTTTGTTATTTAAGAAAATTTTGTCGAATTCTGCATGTTTTGTAAAATGCCTGGTAATGTACGCAACTAGAACACTTTTTACCAAATATATAAGTTTGTTAAATAAATAAATTGTTACTAAAAAGCTTTGTGTTCCTTTTTAAAATTGCTATTTAGATTTCACTTATGAATTATGAATTATTTTTAAATACTTTTCGTCTAAAACTATGTATTTGAAATTATAAATTCTCTTCACATACAGAAAAAATGATATTTTTTCCATTAAAAAATTTTTTTTATATAGAAAAGATATTTTTCATTTTTATTGAAGAACAAAATAAAAACCTGTACGTTTTCGGTGCTTGATAAGTAAAATATTTCATAAAATAGTATTTGAGCTCTACTATATAATCATTTTGAGTAATGGGATCTGATTTTAGTACAGATCGAACGTTTTCATTATAAACGATTAATTTATGTTGAAAAAATTAAAAATATATAATTTCATTTTTTTCTTTAACAATAATTACGACCTATTGTAAGCAAAATTTCATAAACAATCATGATTTTTTAATATTATTTTTTTCAGTTCAAGTTTGAGCCAAAAAATAATTCTTATTTGCCTTACTGTTCAAAAATTTGTAAAATAAATCACATAGTACTGTAAGTTAAATAAATTTGTGTAAAATTATAAGTTTTAAACGAAAAATAAGTATAGTAACGTTTTTCAGATTAGTGTATTTATTTGAAAACATTCTTAGAAAATATCTACAAAAATTGATTATTTTAATTTTTGTTTTAATAATTAATTATTTTAAGTTTATATAATAAAGTATAAGTTTAAAAATTAATTATTTTAAGTTGTGTGTTCGCATTCGATGACGGTTATATTTTATTAAATCATTTACTTACTTTACACACTAGTATATTAAAAAGACTAAGATTCAGGCAGGGCTTATATTTTTATTAAATATTTCAATTGATTGAATTGTGAAAATCCTTTTTAGATTTGCGGACATTTTTTTAATAGAAACAAATTATTTTTATACGTTTTTTTTAAAGAAAAGAAATCTGTACAATTTATCAAATCCATTTAATTAATTAAAAGTTATAGTTTTATTTCCTTTCGATTATTATTTAATATAACATTTTGTAAATGTATTTTCTTAAATTATTTAATCACGAAGTGTAAATTTCTAAATAATTAATTTTCTATAAAGTTTCATATATTCAATTAATGCCACAAGTTTCTGTAAAGTATTATATTCAATATTAAAATCTTCTTTATTAATTTCTATCCACCAAAAACTTATAATCATTTTAATTGATCCGTTATTAGTATATTTTTATGTTAAATATCACTATTTTATTTAACACTTCTAATTGGTTAATATTAAGATCGGTTAGTTGGTAGTTTGAGTATTATATATATATATATATATATATATATATATATATATATATATATATATATATGTAGTGGCGCATACAAAGGAGGGCCAAGGGACCTTGGTACCCCCCAAAACTCTTGTATACACAGTGAAATTAACATAACCACGACTGAAGTAATTCAGAGCTTTGTAAGAAAATAATAAAACTGGATTTTATTCTTTAAATTACTTTTTATAATCACCTAATGAATTTTATTTTTCCAGTATACGTACAATTCTGATTTATTGATTTATGTCTGATCGATTTGTACTTTAATGAATGTTTGGTGGATTTTATTTTTATAAGTCGCACTCATGTTTTATTTGTTTCATCTTTTTTGTACATCTATTATTTTTCTCACTCATTTCCATATTTTTTGATCAGTTCTATCCACGTACGTTTGTTATAAGGGGGTTTGACTGTATATATTAGTTTTTCGATTGAAATTCTTAATGGTATGTTCATATTAAAAATAATTTGTAAGAAGACAACTCTATATTTAATTTGTGCATATATATATATATATATATATATATATATATATATATATATATATATGTATATATATATTGAGAGAGAGAAGGGGAATAGAGAGAGAATGAAAACTGTATCTTTAATTTATTTAATTTAATTTATTAATTTTCGGTACCGTTTTTTCTTGATATAAAAGGAGAGAGATTTTTATTGTAGGGTAATATGCACGTCAGTGAGAAATTTCTTCTGATTCTTTTGTTGAACTTGAAAGCAGGCGACGCATTTATTTAAAAATTCTGTACGATTAATTACAATCCAAGTTTTTTTACTCGTGTCGTGGTCGACAACGCGTTAAATTTTTTACTTATAATCAATATTGCATTCGATTTTTCAGTTTGACTTCCTACTGAACATCCGAATACCCGATGAAAGTATAATTCATGTCGTTAATGACCTGTCTGTCGAGTCTATTGGTCAGTTTGAATTAAACAATCTGCGTTGTGGCCGGGCCACTTATCCGATCGTCATGCGAATGGAAAGAGAACGATCTGCTGGTCAACTTTGATATTTTTTTAGAGAAGGGAGTCTGTTTCATCTCGATGATCGAAAATAGGAGAACGTGCCGGTATAATCTTATACACCGGAAATGTCGAACTATACTTTTTGTTTATAGATTTTATTAACATTTGGTAAGTCGTACGAAATTTTCTATACATACAATAAATGTTTTATTTTTTATATATTTTATCGTATTCATATATTATCTATAATTCTTTAATATTTTTCTAATAGCTCATATTATATAGCATAATTAATAATTATATTTACTGATATATGAAATATGAAATGAGCTCTCTAATATTACATTTTTCTCACTGAATGGAATAGTAACAGTAGTCTTAGAAAAAAAATCTATATGTAATTTTCTTGTTACATTTCACTTGACATTTCATTTATATTCTTTCACGCCGTCTGAACTCACTTTAATATCCATAAACACACACACACACACACACGCCATACTAATAAAACTTCCGCCCGAACGTATATTTTTCATTCATTAACAGCAAATCTCGCAGAGAATCTCCACGATATTCGTACTGTACTTCCTTTCTACGCGATTGTTTTTCTAGTAAACACCTAATTAGTTCGTTTAAACGAACCTATTACGCTTGCATGTCTTAATATTCTTCAACATTACCCTGCATTGTTCGCCATATTATTTATTTTATTGGCAATTATCGTATCGTTTCACAATAATATTTTCTCATATTATTTTTATCTCTGCCTCTCTCTCTCTCTGCATATATTTTATTACAATCTGCAATTAATGCTCTATGAAAAATCCCAGATAAACTTTAAGGGCTCAAAAGCGGAGCATATAAAGTTTTACTGCGATAAATCTGAATAAATTTCAATAATAATCTTTTATCGATTTAATACCTGTAATCACGTACGATATAAAAATATATTAATGAAGTTAAATTTTCGCATATTAAAATAAGTTAATTTTAATCATACAGACTGGCCTTATTTCATAGTTGTTAAGAGACTTATAAAACGAAAATTACGTTTTTATTGTTTTGCTTTATACTTATTTTGCGCGGAAAATAAATTAAACTACATTAATAAAATTTTAGAACAGTAATAAAACGTTAATTAGATTTCTGTACGTGTAATATAATCAGTCATTAATTAAGTTTATGTATTGGGTTATTGATTGGAAACTTAAACCTTTATTATGATTTTAATTACAACTAATATTGTATGTGAAAGTTGTTTCGTTTGAACGCATATGGGAATTTATTTTTACTTCATTTATTTATTGTGCGAATTAAAAAAATATTAGAAATGTTAACGTGAGTATGTAATAGAAAATCGATAGACGTTTTTATTAAAATAAGTAACAATTAATTCATTGCTTAGAATCAAAAAAATGAGCCGTTCTGTACGAAAATGTACTTGCTTAAAATGATTTAAGAAAAAATAAGTGCATGAATTTGGATTTTATATATTATTGTAAAGAAAAATAATTATATATATATATATATAAAGATAGGAAATATTTAATTATACATTTTATTAAAAAAAAAATTCTGTATATTTTATATTATCTTTAGGGTGATCATAGGAAGTAATTTAGTAAAGTTGAAGGGATGTAAGAATATATATGGAACAGATATAGAGGCATTACTTTATATATGTATGTATGTATATATATATATAGATATATATATATATATATATATATATATATATATATATATAATATATATCTATCTATCTATCTATCTATATATATATATATATATATACAAAGAGAGAGAGAGAGAGAGAGGTTTAAGAAAAGAATATAGGAAAAATTTGAAAAATAGAATTACATCTAAGAAAATAATACTGAATAGTAAAATTTTAGAAGTTAATATACATTTTTTAAAATATTTTTATTCTTTAACATTAGGAATCTCTTTTTATCGATATATGTGTAACACTTTAGACTTATGTTCTTTAGTATTTATTTCTCTCCTCGAAGAAGAGAAATGAGAGAAGTTTTTAATTGTGTTTAAACAAATCTACAATTTTCTATACTGTTACTGAATTGTGATTTAGATAAATTTTTTTTAATACAATTTAATAAGTTTACTGTAAGAATAAAAAATCAAAATCATTTAAAAAATAACGATTTTTCATTTTTTCATAATTTTGAATGTTGACGATTATTATTTGTGTTCTTATCAGCTTGTCGATCTAAGATTATTAGTGTTCGAACACTTTAATAGTGATAGTACCTTCGATAATGCACAGTTTTGAATTACCATTTATTTAAATTTAAATAAATAGTAATTCCTATTTTCTATAATTTTAAACGTTAATGTATCTATTTATTGTTTTAAATACGAATTTTTTAAAAAATGATAATTTTGAATATCGTTTACATTTTATTTTTTATATAAAGTGAGATTGAATTCCGGAGGTATTTAATATATTTTGCATTATATACTTTATAATATTAATTATAGAATAGTAGATTAGTATTAATTATAGAATAGTAATGTACTTTTCAATATTTTGTCTGACCAGGCGAACTCCTGCTATGGTAAAAGAGTAGACCATACAGTCAGCGACTCTCTGATATACCAGATTGGTACAAAGTAGAAAAAATTGAATTAAAAAAAGAAAAAGCTATACAATTTCTTAAGTTTATAAAGGCTTGTACTTAATCTGGATTAATTATTTGATTCTTTATTCGAAATAGAAACAGATTAATAATTAATGATTTCATGAATATTTTTGGAAAAAAATTCTCATACAATAACATTTTTAACGCCAAATTGACTTCAATTTTGAAATGTTCTATGATACTTCAAATGGTATAATGTATTTTAAAATGATTAAAGAACATGGAAATGGAAAAACAATTCTTTAAATAAATCCAGTGAACAAATTATTCTAAATAATTAATATATTGTTATTTTTATATAAAGAAGAGACATTTCAATACGAATATTCGAAACGCAAGAAATACACATGATAATAAAATGGTAGTCAAGATGGTAAATGTTAATTATCATCAAGAACCTCATCGGTTTAATTATTTCGAATAGAGTAAGTTATGATAAACGATCATAGATATTTTACAGAAAAAGTTAAAAACAAACTTTGTAATAATTTATTCAATGAGGAATATAAACTTCCATCTAGAAAAAGAATAGCATATTTAATATGAATGTGGAAATAATTTTGATGCACATCTGTGAAACATGGATAATAAATGAACAAATAAATAATAGTATTCTATTTTTTATTTATCAATTTTATTGACCGGATAATATGCAATGTATAATTGAACTGTGCTATCCTGCAAATATCCAATCGGTTTAACTTAAAATAAGGACACGGATGTGAAATAAACTGAGTAAAGTGTATACATTGAAGAAAAATAAAAGCAGTCTTCAATTGTTCTGACTTAAAATGAAAAAGGAAGTGAAAAAGAAATAGTTAAAAATCATTTAAAACTATTATTAAAAACATAACTCAAGAGGTAGGTGAGAAAATTCTTATAAACTGGAGAAACAGGTTATTAATAATAAAGGCAATGATAATATATACCGAATAAATAAAAAGTTATTGAAGGAAATAAAACAGATATTTGTCTGGTGTACTTAAATCTTATTACCATATGTGTGTAAATTATATTTTAATTATTTTTATAGTATTGAAAACTTGACTGAACTCTAATCATTATCATCTCATCTCTGTTTATATTATTAAACCTATTTTTTATTATTTAATTGTTTTTATAATTAGTATATATTAATATAAACAATGGCGTGTTGTAGATTTATAGTGTCTAGGAGAATTTGAATCAGAGCGCCCCAGATACAATGTTGTACTACACTAATGAGTTTATAAAAGCTTGGTTTACCCTCCCTCCTGTTAATCGAGACCCCAGGCAATTGTCCTTTTTGCTCATAGGATAATGCACCATTGAATATAAATTATCGCTTTGAGCATAGTTTAATTACACATTTGATGTAAACTTCAATGTAAACATTCGTTTTTAACTTTTTTTTTTAATAATTTAAGTCGCTAAAAGTAATATTTTGTAAGCTTCATAAAACAATGTTTCAAGTGTTGGTTCACTTCGTTTTATAACATATTTAAAATTGATTTATATATTTAAAACACTTAGCTATGTATGTTTCTTTCTGCGAATCGATTAACTCCTTAAAAGTTACTTCTCTTTTATACGCTTTCGTTGTACCGTGTTTTGTTATGTCCCTTTCATTCTTTTTTCTATTTTCAAAGAGCCTGTCTTGACTGAATGCTTTCAATAAATTTATGCGTTTGTGATTTGTAGCCGAGCTTCATTGAAACACTGTTCGTTGTAAATAGCGTACATTTACATCGATTAAAACACATTTATGACCCTTTTAATACCCTATTGTATTGTAAACTGACATATATACAGAACATCGAGAAGATAGAGGCAAATATTACTCGGTACACCATCCATAATCCAAGATATGATCTCTTGTTTCTCTTTACTTAGTTTTTTTTTCTGTCACTAGTAAATACTTTTTTAACACTGATCAATTTTATTATTTAATTTATGTTATATTTAGGTATTTATTATTTGATTGATTTTTATACTTGTAACAATATATATATATATATATATATATATATATATATATATATATATATTCAGTTAAAGAGATCTTTTAATCTATATAAAAATTATTTATTAGATATTTTTATGATGAAAACTATATAGTGTATGGAATATGATTTCTTTTGTGAAAGTGAGTTTACTAATAGTGCTAAACTATAATTGTTATTTTTAAATAGTTTGGAGTTTTTCTTTTAAAAAAGTGTTATAAATACTGTTGACTTGTCTCAAGTGTTATAAGTGTTCTTCGTATGAAGTTTATTCAGTTCAAATCATCTCAACAGTCTTTAGTGTTGCAGTTTTAAATTTCAGTGTATGCTCTTGTGTGATTTTATGTGCTGCTATCCACCATTTGTGTATTGTTGCCGATCCGAACTGCACGATCGTCTTGAAACGAACATTCAAGACGCCCGTTTCGAGTCAGTGACACGGTTTTCGAACTCTCGTGATACAGTCTTGAGATCATATGTATACTATCTTACACCTGTCAGCAGTCGTGCGGCAAGTGGTTGCTCCATAGAACCAGTCCGCGGTTAAACGTGTACTGAAGAGGTTTGAGCTCGGCTCGGTGCTCTACTGGATCAGTAGTAAGACTGCATGCAAGCGCATAACATTGGCGGTGTGTGCTCGACGAATTGTTCTCAGTTAATTAATCGGTGCATATTATCGGATAGACATAGTTTCTTTATCATATGCGTGTTTCCTGTGTTGTGACATTGTAGAGTAAGGGTTCTGTGACGTGTTTTTTTCAAGAGCGTTTCGCCAGACTGTGTGCGGTTTCTTACTGTGGATGCTGCGCATCGTTTTGATTCTTGTTTTGCATTAAACCACTATAGAACATTTTATAATCCAAGGTTAGTGTTCGTTTTTTTATTCTTTTTTCATTCGAACTGTTGCTGCTTTACATGAACAAAATAAACCGAAATCGAAACTATATAACGATTGTTGTTTTCAATCTCTTGCTTATATAACATAATAAGTTTCAATTATCGTTTTTTTTTTATTTGTGTTTTACCAGTAACATTTTCATTAATTTATTTTTAATTTGTTTACATTGTAATGCACATATACATACATATATATATATATATATATATATATATATATATATACATATATATATATATATATATATATATATATATATATATATATATATATATAAGTAATTAATATAAAACCTCTAGTTCTGTTTTATATAATTTCAAACCCGATAACAAAAAAATGTGTTATATTTTTTGGACGTATAGAAAATGAGTGTTTTTATTTTCATTTTTTATCAAGAATATATTTGCACTTTAAGTTTCTAGTATGTACTCGCATGTATGTATTTGGACTCAACACTTCTCATAGATTAAACGAGTTGAGCCCATTTTTATTTTTATTGAACTATTGCTGAATTATAAAGAAAACAAAATACGCTTATACAAATTATGGCATACTCAAATGTACATTTCTAATAAAATAAATCTTTCAATAGACAAAAGTACCATATAGTAAATCTCTTACACGAATCTGAGACCAGAACGGAATGATCTTACTGCAAGTCCTCTGCGATAGGCCGATTATAATTGGTTATTCTATTCAGTTATTAATCTATTGTATTATATATATATATATATATATATATATGTTTGTGTGTGTGTTTGAATATGACAAACATTTTGGTATACAGCGTGCAAGTCTTGACATGCACTAAAAAGCAAACAAATGATTTAGTTTATTTTCAATAGACTTTTTCCCATTTATTAAACGTTTAAAGACACAAGCGTATCTTCTTTTTACAAGCTTTCGTGGAGAGATAAAAAGGTGGTTAATTCTAATATTAAAAATATTATCTATTCTCTGTAATAAAAAAATATTTCGGTGAAACTGTGAAAGAATGCAAAACTGTAAAAGAATATTCATTGTTGAATCAGTAACGAACCTGTTTGTATATTCGAATCATATAATATCTCGAAATAGAAATGAAAAAATAGACGAGATTCTGTCTCTACTCTTTCGATATATAAATATATTTTAATATATGTTTGTTATTTCATGCAGGAAATTTTCGAAAAATATGATCGTTATTAAGAAGTAACTTAATTAAGATATTTTACAATGAAATAATAATTCAACTTTAGTTTAATAGCGATTTTTTTCTCTGCAAAATTGTGTTTCTTGAAAAACACTTAATTGAGCATCACTTCTCAGTTTTTTAAATAAGAATGAATTGTCTTTACAAAAAATTTAAAAGAGACTTTCTTTCAACAATAAATCGAAAAATGTTATGACTGCCATTACATACACAAACATTTATATATATATATATATATATATATATATATATATATATATATATATATATAAACTTATAGACACAAGTATACATTTAAAGATATATTCATAGTATAACCTCATTTCTTTTTTCGTATTTTTTCTGTAAACTTGACGTCCATTGAATGTTGAGTCAAATTATCTGATTTAGAAAAAAAAATCGTTTATTATAGTTATTATAGTGAAATATGTATTCACTGTATAACCTCAATTCTTATAACCACATATTAGACATATTTATAGATTTATATCCATGCCATGGCCAATTTTAGGAAATATTTTAAATTTAAACAAGAGTAACATGTCGGAAATTCGAAATATAAATTATAGAGTGTGAAATTTAACAATAAACGTTCGAATAGATAATCTGATTTGTTGTTTTTGTGTGGGTTGTTCAATGTGTAACACATATTTGAAAACGAAATTACAATAAATTACTTCTTCAGAGAAACAATTTGAATAATTTTTATTAAGAGCTGATCATTTTGTACCAAACAATGTTTTCTGTGTAGTTGTATTTCTGGATTTTATTTTTTTGCAGTGAAAAGTTTTCAAAAATATTATCACTAAAGTAATACCTGAAACACTTTTCAGACGCTTAATAAATTTCATATGATTTACACGAATTTATTTTCAAGATTTATATTTTCTGAACACATTTTTCCAGACAGTATTTTAGAAAAATGTTAATCATGTTTATAATTAGTGACTGACAAAATTTGAGAATACATTTTTCTAATTCGCTCTATTGAATAATTTAATTTTTAATGACATTTGACATTTCTTAATAATTTTAAAAAATGCCGACCAAAACAGATGACTTGTAAGGTAAAAAACGAATCTACAAGGTCATTGTATTGACTTTCAAGTAGAGCTGTTTTAAATTCGTTTCTTTTTAAATTCTATATATTAGCAATTTATAAAGGTAATATATGAATGAAATTCTCTATCTTAATTTATATATTTATATATATATATATATATATATATATATATATATATTAAATTTCATAATTAATTACTTTTTTAAATATCAGGTAATAAAATCTATAGAAATCATATTGGTTTCGCAAATTTCTATATTACTATTATTTTAAAACACACGATTTATTTAATTAAATTATATATTTTTTATATGATTGGAAAAAATCTTTTTAGTTTCATTAAGTTAGATTTTTTTTTGAACTAATCGAATACAGTGTAACCGTCAATGTGCGAACACTCCAAAGCATGAACATTTCAGAATTTTTCACATATTCCTAGAGACTTCTCGAAATTGTTAACATCTCGATTCGACAATATGAACAATCTTGGCTTGTATAAATATCGTTCAAATTAAATTGTTCATGTGTTGAGTATATGCACTGTATTTCACTATTTTTATTTAATCAACAGTATTAGATACACATAAATTTATGCGTATGACTGCTTTGTATATGAGTCATTTCTTGATGATTCATTAGTTTTAATTAATTTGTATGTTTTTGTTTACTGAATGATATTCGGTTTCGCAGTTTTTTTTTTGGTTAGTTATTGTATTTTATTTACATTTTTTTGCTGTAATAACTATAATTTTCATTGAATATTGGTAAATATGATATTTTTTAGTGAGTATGTTCAAATACTCAAATAACTTTTAATATTCATGTATTTTCGAATAGTTTATTTAAACATTATAGTACATATTCGATCCGTTATTCAATGCGAATCCTGGATGATTCACATGTATAATTGATGATTCATACGAGGGTTCCAAGATTGGCACAGAGCAACAGACGACTTGTAGACAGGAAAACAATTTAATGAAGAATACCCGATCCATAATAAATGATACGTTTTCATAGGATGTTTATTATTTGCAATAAATACATAAAAAATGAGTTTTGTATAAATTTGGGATCCATACTTTACAACGAACAATAAATTATCATTTTATATTCTAAAATAATAATGAATCACTGAAAATCACAACAGATGTAAGAGTGAAATGAATATCTTGGAGAAAATTATAAACAAACTTTCGTTTTTATTTAATATCTTTTTTAAAAAATAATACATAATTTGGAAAAATCAATAATTTTACTTTTTAGTTCTAGAATAGTTATTCTAGGTGATTTATGATAAAAAAAATAATGTACACTTTTTATAATAATTAAAATTTATTATAAGACTACCTTTTTCCTTACAAAAAAAAAACATAAAATAATATTATACTCAATGAAATGAAGCCTATATATTTTTTTAATTACTGCCTCCAAACTCATACAGTTTTCTTACCAACAATTTCATAAATTATTGTTTATTTTAATTCTTCATGCGAATGCGGATAACAATGATCATTATTTACAATATTTTAAAAGTGAATCCAGCCAGGCCACCGACTTACCACGCACAGTTATATTTTCTGTAAAATGTTTTATAAAACATTTACTAGAAAAAATACAATTTAATTAAGCTGTTGTTAATTTCGTATCGTTTGTTATTTAATAATTCATTTCGCCATAGTACGTTCATTGTGCTTCGTTGCTCTTTCGAAGCCAGACACTGTGAAAAAATCGAATTTTCAAGACGATAGTTCTCAGCGAGGTGTGTCAGTTGTGGGTCACAGTTTATAGGCAATTCAGTACAATAAGCAACGAACCAGTTTCTTAGCAGTTGAAGATGTCCTTCGGTCAGTTCTTTTTAATATTGTATTGGAAATTTTATCCGGTCTTTCATTTTCTTTACACATATATAAATACAAGTATATATATATATATATATATATATATGTATAGATATATATATATATACATATATATACATATATATATATATATATATATATATATATATATATATATATATATATATATATGTATATCTGAATCTGAATCTGCACGATTTCAAAACAATCTCAACATTTGTCTTCAGATTTATTGTGTTGTGTATGACTTTGTCTTTTATTTATAAAATTGAAAATATAGAAAATAAGGTATATTTGTCTTATATATATATATACATACATATATATATATATATATATATATATATATATATATATATAAATAAATGTATATATAGATACATTCATATGCATGCAAAACAACATAAACTAGATAATAATTTTCCAAACTATAGGGTTATACGATTCATAGGATACCCTTAAAATATTTTTGAAGGGCACAAATTATTTGGAGAGAAAAAGTAGATATTTTCGAAATCATAAATAATATTCATATGAAAATGTTATATAAAAATAATAAAATGAAATGGATTATTATTCAAAAAAAGAATTTATTTTTATATTCGAGTATATCCATGTTTGAACTATAACGTACATTTTTTAAAAAAAATAATGGCTTGTATGTGCTTACTCATGAATTGTGGCACGAGGTGTAGTTCATACTAGTTATATATACAAGCGGAACTAAGAAAAAATATGCTATTTGTTACTTTGGGGTTAGTTTTTCGAACATGAATGATTGAGAGATCAGTACAGGTTATTTGTTTTATTAACCCATTAAATGCTGCTGCTCAAAATCGTGAGAATTGTAGAAAACGCATACCATGATTTGGTTGCAGGTCATTGCTAATTAGTTGGAACGAAAGAAATTTAAAAAATTCGTTTTCCACAGTGAGATGTTTTGTATACGCTACAGCGGCGACTAATGTTAGAATTATCAAAAAAAATATTTCAAAAATTGATAAAAACTAGCCTGTTTTAAATTTTAAATTCATTTAGTTTATTAAAATCCGAATCAAATCTCGTTATAGTTGCTAAAACACTTCGGGCGGAGAAAAACGTCGCATTTTTTACATATATATATATATATATATATATATATATATATATATATATATATATATATATGGTCTGGCCCTTGTTAAGTCTACATCTATTCCGCTTTTTTCCTCACTTTCTCAAAAATCGAAAAAAATAATAATGTTATTCTATTGATATTAAATCAATGTTTACTGTTATATAAAAATGTTTAAAAAAAAGTATTTTCAGCAGAGAAAAAAATTTCCAAAATTAATGTTGCGTATCCGCAACAGCGGCGCTCAACGCGTTAATCACTTTTCAAATCAAACAGCGTACAAACTGCACTAATGTTCAGTAACACCTTTAAAATTTCAATATTTCATTTTAATCGCTCAATTAAGAATCATTACTTTTTTGAATGTTTTCTCCTAATAGCAGTGATTCAAAAAAATCCCCAAAATACTACAAATCCCTTTATATAAATAAGTCTAAATAGAAGCTATAGAAAAGTTGATTATTGTATACAAACGTAAGTACTGTTCCTGATGTAACATTAAGAGAACAATAGAGAACAATTTGATTTATTATTATTATTAAAAAAAATGTTGTGTATCACAGGGGGTCTAAGTCATTAAGTCATAATATATATATATATATATATATATATATATATATATATATATAACGTTTGTATGTAAACAAAACCAAATAAATTTACAAAGTGTACAAAAAAAAAATCGTCAATATTCATGAACTGATAAGTAATAAAACAAAAAATGTGCAAAAAGCTACACATATAATCGTTGCGCGTCCGAAACTTTTCGAAATAAATAATCGAAACGCGTCGAAAAAAACAGGCCGATAAATTGGTACGATTCGAAAACAAAAGGCCATCATCTTCACTTTATGCGAGCAGAGTAAAAAGTTACATCAGTCGACTGTTACGTATCTGGGCAGAGCAGCTTTTTATTTTAACAACCTGTCCGAGACAATCACACAAAACGCAGATCCACTGAGCTGGTAGCACAGATTTATTATTAATTTATGCCGGCCGTGTCTACCGAGTTACCCATATTTTATGCGTTTGAAATTATACTGGTGGACGTGGTTCGAATGAACAAACGTTTCATTCTTGCACGTATTCCCTTTACCTTTTCTATATCAGTGCTGGAAAACGATGATAACAGTACGTTTTTAAACGGTATATAAACATGGCAATGAAGGATTTTGTTTGTTTTTTTTTTCGTCGCTTTCTAACAAGTAGGATTTGTGTAAAATGAAAAAAAATCGAATAAACTATTACTGTTAAACATAAAAAAAAATTATTACTATAAATACTCATATAGAAATATATTAAAGTAACTGTACTCTATTCACTATAAACTATTTTAAAGGTTATTTTTTAAAAAACATTTTTCTTTTTTTAAAAAGAAAATCTACAGAACACCAAAAATGAATTTAGACGAGCTTAAACATACATCTAAATAAGTGGTTCACGACGGGGATGATCTGCTAGGTGCTTGGTTTGAACATCTTAAGAGATGTTTAATCTACGAAATTGTTTAGGACAGGCCACTATTATCATTTAGATGGTGCTACTGCCATTAAATAGTTTTTATTGTAATCTCATGACAGGCAGTTTAAATTTTAAAAAATTTAGAGCCAAATATAATTAAATCATGCAAGTAGCAAGAAATTCGATCATCTAATTAAATGTTTTATCTAAAAAATGCCGCATAAAAATATATATTAAAATATTAGATCAGTAGAAAAATGAGTTCGGTTTTGTATATAAATTTGAAGGTCATAAACCGTAATTATTTTTCTACCGACCTAATAATTTCGAAAGTAATCTTTAGTAGTTACTGTAGTAATAGTTTTAATTAGTGTTTATATTTCTATTAAAAAGTACAATATATATATATATATATATATTTAACCTTTTATTAAAACTAAAACACTTTATACTTTTTTCAAGATATAGACTTGTATTAAAGTGTTACGAAATTAATTTCAACTGAATCAATGAGTCAGTATTCAATGTTTGTTGTAAAAAGTGTATGTTTGACTTTACAAGATTAAAAATATCCGATCTGATTGATTTAGTGTTCAAACAGACCAGGGTTTTTTTATGTGTAGCAAGCATCTCGTCAGGAGAAGTGTAGAAGTGATATCGAGATGTAAGATTCTGTTCAGAAAACGATCCTAATTGTACAATTCACGGATTGATCGAGAGAATATCGGATCGTGTACACATTAAATTGGTTTTCGGAGACGATATGGGAATAAAAAGGTTAAAAACCCCCGAAATAAATACTTGACTGCTGTCGAATATATTTGACTACTTTTGAAAATATGCAGGTGATTATTATTCAAACTAATTAATAATATGTAAATATTTTTTTAAATATTTTAAAGACATTAATAGTCTTGTCACGAATAGTTATGCATTTAAAATAATTAATATGCTAATTCATAAAATAGATTTCATTTAAAGCATGTGTGCGGACGGTTTCATCTGATTGCCTTTTGGAAAGAAAAATAATTTACTTTCTTTTTTTCATTAATTTTTTTTTATACATGTTATTAAGTAACATTTATATATTTCATATAACTTTTAGATAATAATATTTTAGAAATTACAACAATGAGGAATATTTTCGACGATAATATGATTACATTTATATGGTAAACATCTTTTGAAAGTGAATAAAATTCGATTAAGTATGAATTTTAATGTTTTAAGCTACACACTGAACGTTGGCTATTCGATGAAGATGGTAATAAATTAATTACAAAATTCAAGCGATAAACCAGTGTGAATAAATGTAATTATTTTTTATTTACTTTATTTTTAGTATGATTTTATTTTTTATTTTCTAGGCTAGTCTTTTATAATATTTAAAAATGTCGATTATCATCCTTAGAAATATTAAGTTGCCAGAAATCGATTTGAAATCGAATGTAGATCGTAGATCGTTTAAATAAAATAAAGACAGACATATATGTATAGAGATTATTCCTATCTAATGAGTAAATTTTTAGCTATTTACGTGTCTTTGTTTTGGACTTGTGTGTGGATAGAAAAAGAGAGAGACAAATATTATTTCTTATTTTTATAATTTTAATTTAGAAACGTTTGGATAACTTACTTGATAGTAATATTGAAACGTATATTTAATATATATATATATATATATATATATATATATATATATATATATAAACATTTGTTTTATTGTTTAAGTGACTATTTTTAAAGAAAGTGTGTTAGAAAAAATAAAACGAAAACATAAAAAAAGTTACCCAAGTATTAAAATACTTTTAATTTTTTCTGATCTATAAAAGGTATAAAACGAACGCCTGACATAGAATGTATATAAAATAAAGATTCTAGGAAGATTGTAAGATCCGTAAAACATTCTTGAAGAATGTCTTAAATAAAAAAAAAACACGTTTCTTTTATTAATCCATAACAACTAGTTAGATGTTAACAGCGACAGTTTTATTGTTCGTCGAACACTTTTTATCAGTCGAAAATATAAAACTAGAAAGAATGAACTTATATTTAAAACACTAGTAGTGTTCGAAATGTGAAATTTTAATAAGAAAGTAAGATGACAATCGGAGTTAATCACGATTACAATTAGTTTTTTTCATCGACTTACAATTATCATGACATGTTTAATTTCTAAGTAAAAGCTATGCTGTATCGACACCAATCGTTGTTACATATCTTTTTTTGTGATCTTAGAACACAATCTATTTATGATGCAGACAAGATATTTATAAATTGATATCTACTTTTTTACATGCACCAGTTTATATATATATATATATATATATATATATATATATATATATATATATATATATAATGACATGTTATGGTTGATGTATCAACATGTGCCGGGCAACAATCCACCCGCATTGACCGTTATTGGCGAGGGCACGACATGACTGACAATCTCGACACACATGTACATACATGGTGTGCAATGCAGTTCATGAAAAGGTTCGAGAAATTAAAAATATATATTTGTTTTCAGCTGTCATGGTATATTTTTAAATCAATCATTGTTGAAATATCATACATTCAGTACATTATTAAATTACATCTACAATGTTTATAATTAGTAGATTGTTTTCAGTTATATTTCAGTATTTAAAAAATCTTTCAATATTTTTTTAATATGTATATCTATCTATCTATATATATATATATATATATATATATATATATATATATATATATATATATATATATCTTCTTGTTCGATCGCTCTACAGTCCAAATTGAATCTTGCCGTCCTCAATTTTCTGTCTCCAGACATCTCTCTGTCTGGCAGTCCTTCTCCAGATCCTTGCACCCAACTGTTAAATCCATCTAGTGTCCGAGGCTTATTTTGAGGTTTTGTAAGGATTGTTATTGAACGAGGTGGGGATGTTAGCCTCACGCCCTACCCCCTTTTCTAAGGACCATTTTTCCTCTGTCGCTAACCCTGACTCCTCTCGCAATCGGGAGTACCCGAATCTTTCTGGAATTAATTATAAAAAAAATGTCACTCAACTTCTACCATTTGCTTTCTCATATTTTTGTTTTAATAAAGATACATGTACATTACACACGCTCAGATCTTTCAGTGTTTCAATTTCTATGAAAATTGTTTCATTTCTGTTTGAAGCATATTAAAAATAGGTCCTCTTTAAAATGACCCTCACGATAAATTTGGGCATTATTAAGGCGAATGCTTAAGTCAGTTTAGCTAATCAAATATAAAAATAATACGGAATACAAAAAATGTTTTTAATATTCGATTTTCTTTAAACTATCTAGCCGGAACCAGCCGGTCGCGTTTTATTTAGAGTTATTTCAAGATCCAATGATTTTCTTAATCACAATTCTGCATTAAACTATTACATGAATAGATTGTTTACTGTTGAGGAATTCCTTTCAGGCCATAATATAGATTTCTAGCCCTGTGGCTAAAAGAACTTTCATAAATGAATTTCGATCACAAACTACAAAATTTTTTTGGTCAAAAATGTTTAATAATTGATTATTAATCACTTCTGATTGTTACTTCTACACATTTATGTATATATATATATATATACACATGGTCTTAGTAGTGGTTATGGACTGATAATGTCTCCCTTTGATTCCCAAGAAGTTATTTTCGAATTGTATTCAATTTTGAATAAAATACATTAACAAATTATTCAATGAAATAAAAAAGCTATTAAATGTTTAAGTAAATACATGTGAATATATATATATGATTCAAAAGATTGTACAAAATATTATAAAAAATAAAGTGACCTTTCGAGAAACGTATACTGAAACCTCTAATAACTTAACAGGATAATTGAGCCGAGTTAATAACTCAAAGATTGATATATTTATTAAAAAAAATCGCATCGTTTTGATTACAAGATGGAACATATTCCTATTTACTAACTATTACATTAATATATTTTAAAACTAAATTATATGTTTCAGCCGTGGCCGAACATCATTTTTATGTCTAGTCATGGTGTTTTCAACGCACCGTATTAAATTTTATTAACCGGCGTACATGTATCGACAGTAAGCAAGTAATATTATCATAACTAGAAAGTTGTTTCGTAGAGTTTAAAGAAGCAAAACAGTTATCGGACATTGTTGTAGAGATTGAAAACGTTTTTCAAAAAGGATATCGCGTGTGTATATTCTTTTTTTTGTAATATATCCATACTGTATCATTTATCATCTTCATATAAAAGAAGTAATCATTTTTATATCCATATTATACGAAGATAACTTTCCAAGAGTTTCACATCTATTTTATATTAAAACTTTCTATTAGGTTAGTTTTACAGGTTTTTCCTTTATTGTTTTCTGTATGTATTATATAAAAAAAACATTTATTGTATAGAAAATTTAATGTTCATGAAATATTAAATTGGTAGACATTTACAAGTATTTAAAAAACGAGTTTCAGCTATATGTTATTTTAAAAAACAATAAAAATGAAAACAATTCTTTTACATGTTTGAAAAGTAATGTGTTCTAGTAATAATATTAATTCTTTCGATTAAATACTCAATCACTTGTTTAATGTCTTCGTGATATCCTCAGGCTGTAATTGAACTTTCAAGAATTACAATATATTCATATTGTTTATTTTATGGCAAAATGAACTAGTTACGAATGTGTAAATTTCTTTTATATGCATGTATGGAATAATTTTCTTGTCCGTTGTGTTGTTTACCCAGTTATTATTTTTATAGGTCTGAGTAGATGAGTTGTGAAATGATAGCATAAAAAATTAATTTATTAATATTGGTATGGTATTCTTTTCGAGCCAACCAACTAGCTAGAGAAGATTTATAAACTTTATTTTACTAGAATCCATTTATTCAAAGAAATATTGTTCAATTACTGAATAAAATATGAACGTTAGATACGAATCATAATAACAATTCAGCGAATCGGTACACACTTTCTGTTTACAAAATTAGTTTTTTTTTTTTTTTTGTCTCTCGGCCGATAAATGTTTTCGATCGGCGTTACAGACATACACATACAAAATAAATTAGACTCGAGTGCTGCGCACGAATATCAATTATAGGTGCTTGTGTGAGAAGAAGATATTACGTTATGGTGTTAGATACGAGAAACGTGACTGTAAAATCACCTTTAATTAAAGGGTATTAAAATTTTGCCTAACTGATCAACATTTGTGCTCACGTTTACTACATAAGCAATTAAGAGTCCGTTGTTTTAATTGTAAGTCTCCTTTTATTGCGAATTATTTTATGTTATAATCATTGAGTACATACTTTTCGGTTGACTTTTTATCTACTTTTTTCATTGTTAATGAACTGCTAATTTAAAAAATTGAGGACGACTTTTTTTAAATAAAAAGGTACTAGTTCCACTTAAATGGACGCCCTCTCTTCTTTAAATCGTATTCACACACATACATATATATATATATATATATATAAATATATATGTGTGTATATATATATATATATAGAGAGAGAGAGAGAGTTATGATTAACCTTCTTAGTAAATACAATTTTTGTATACCATTTAGTTATTATTGAGATAAAATGAAAATTTCTCAGCATTTTTGATTTAAAAGCAGCTATCGAATTAAAAAACAGAAAATAACTACTGATAGAAAAGAGAATGTGAGATTTCTTATTGACAGTTTTGTAAAATAAATTAATAATAAAAATAATTAAATGCAAAAAATGAATGCATGACTGTGATTTTTTAATAAAGACTTTTTCGAATACGTTCAAAAATAAATATTTGTTTATGAATGTTTATAAATTTATTGTAAAAAATATGCATAACTGTAATTTATAAATAACTAAAATAATTAGATTTTCGACACGACTGTCATGGCTATTATTTCTGATAGCCAGTGATGTTTCCCTAGGGACTAAGCCTATCAAATATGATAGCCACGTATTTTCACCTTTCAGGCTATGGCTATTAAAAATGATATCTGTTATGTATATAGCTTTATATGGAAAAGAACACAAATTGCAAAGAAAAATGTGTTGATCACTTGGTGAAGATTTGCAAAATTGACTGGGCAGTCAATGTGTTAAGGGGTTTTTTTTTTAGAAAGTATTTCGATGTCAGCCAGGGAATAACTGTACATTTCCTAGACAAAGAAATATAAATATATATTGAAATATGTCATATTTACAAAAAAGATACATAGTTTAAAACAAATATTGTCTTAAAGATAAAACTAGCATTGTAAATATTTTAAAACTGATAGTTCGAAAGCATGAACAAAATATCCATTTTAATATACAAACCAGTCGAGTAAATGAAACAAATAAAAGTTATTAATGTAACCAATATACTGAAGAAAGTAAAAGGTTCTTGCGAAAAAGTACTAATGGTCAATTAATATTTTTTTTACATGGCTGAACTAAAGACGTAAGAGCCATTCTATGTATATTACACATAATTACGTCCGTTCAGGTAATTATGAATTTTGAAATACTCGAGTAAAGCACATTATTATGACAGTGTGGACGACTTAATAACTTCTCTGTATAGGTTTATGTGACATCATTGAAAGTAATTTCACTTTTGTATATATGGACATATCTGGAAAAAACGAGCACGGAAACAATGTCTTACAGTGTTATTTTTGTGTGATAAACAAATGTGTTAACTATCGTTGAATGATGTATCGGTTTCTTAATGTCTGTTACATATTCTGTATACAAATTGAATAAACTGTAAGATTATAAATCATGTTTAATGTACCATTGAGTAATATAACATTTTATTTTTATAATTTGAAACGTGCTTTGTTCTCCATTCTAACAATCTATTTGAAAAAAAAAACAACAATCTGTGTGTTCGGGTCAAAAAAGTCTGATTAGATTCTAAAAAAATTATTCATTTACATACATCCTTTAAATGAATGATTTTTTTTAACAAATATGGTCCGGTCTCTTGTGTAAATTATTGTGGCGTAAATCATTAAGAATTAACAACAGTTATTGGTATTTTCTTATTCAGTCGATATGGTTACTAATCTGTTCAGCTTAAATTAGTTTGTGTGTAGTGAACTTGAAAAAAACAGTGAAGCTTATCGAAAAAAAGAGATTATATATGAGTGGTTGTCGTAATCGATTAGTGTTGAAAGTATTTTATCCTACAGTCTATATTTGTTCAAGAGGTTTGCTGATTTTTACAAATAATATATATATATAATCCGAGTAAAATATTAATTTGAAAAATGTTTTGAATATTTATAACTTTTCATAGTTTATTTCTAGTATGAACTGGTGTCGATTATTTTTCATTTTTGCATATAGTTGTATAAAAAATTTGATAGTGTCAGATATGTACAGTAATTATTTTCTAAATATTTTTCAACTAAATTGAATATATTTAATTTAAAAGATAAACTGATATGTTTTTGAACAAAGTTTTGTACTTGTGAATGTTTTAAATTGATATTCTAAATTTTTAAAATCAAAACAAAACTTTATAACAAACAATATTGAATAAAAATTGTATAAAAAATGATTGAAAACAAAGCCATACCTACTTATGGTTATTTTTTAATATTTTTTTAGAATAATTTGGTAAGAACTTAAAATTACCAAATCAGAAATTATATTTAACTTATGAATGTGCGTTTATTAGTAAGTGTTTTTCTAATAACTGTAAGAAACATTATTTTATTTAATATAGAGATTTGTTTTTCTCACTCGTTCTATATGTTTTTTTTTAAAAAAAACATTAAGCATTTTACATCTAAAACAAGTATTTTGAAACTGACTAGCAAAAAAGCGATTGATTTGTTTAACAACTGAAAATCTTTTAAGTAATATAAAATAGATCTCTAACACCATAAAAAATTATCTAGAACCATTAAGCCATTTCGACAGACCACCATCATCATTGAATTGATTGTTAGCTCTGATAATAAAAGATCTATCGAAATGTTTACAAGTCGTTTTACATTCTTATTTTTAAAATATTTTAAGTGCTCTGATAAGTTTTACGATAGAATTTGTTCTGTTTCATGTAAATGCGTGTTTTTTTTACAACCAGTAGGATTTATATTGAAATTTTTTTCCCTTTTAAAAAATTGGTAAAAGTATTTTAGTTGATGTTATCGAGTGTTATTGAAAATTCTAATATGTATTTTTAAACAATTGATTAATTCAATATGATATAAGAAACCGATCAAGAATTATACTCTGATACGTTATACATTTTTACCTTCTATATTTAACCATTGTTTCCATACGATAACCGTGGGCGCCATGGCGCCCGTCTATTTGTTCTCTGTCGCCTGCCACATCATTTCTGATCTATAATAAAGTCTTTGTATTAGTTATTTATACGCATAACTTTCCAAACAAGTATTATCTTGCAAAATTTATTCATTACATTATCTAACTTTTTTTATTACAAAAAAGGCATCACTCATTGGTCATTAGCACCTCGAGACAATCTTGAAAGATTTACAGTTGATGTTGTTGCATTAATTTTATAACTTATAATGTTTTGTTTGAGATTAGGTTGTATTTATTTTGGTTTGTTAATTTTTTTGGATTGTGGCTGAAGGACAACTTCATGTAAAGTTTGAAGTGTGGCTGGTTTATTTTTATATCCATCGAATTTAAATGTTTGTCTAGAATTTGAAAATTAAAAATAGTAACGATTTTAATGCGGAATATAGTTTTGAATTTTTATAAATTATCTAGTAAATGTTAATGGTTGATAAAGATCCGCTTGATGTATACAGATGGCGATAATTTATGTTTAGAAATGTGGAGAAATGTTCATATAATATTCATATAATTGATAATAGGTAGTTACGAAGAAAATTTAATAGATTCAGATGAAAAGATTACTTAAACAAATATAGTTATACAAGTAGTATGGAAAATTTTCAAGTAGATTTAGAAAAGGATTAAACTTATCATAAATTGATCAAATGTAATTAATTCAACAAGATTTTAACCAATTTATCATTATTTTTATACTTTTATTAGTTGAATTTACAAGTATTCTTCTAGTAAATTCTATAATTCGTGAACTAGTTTATTTTTTAACAATTACAGTCACTAATTATTTACTAAAAATAATCTTAAAAAAATAATGTGAATAATTTACATGTTAAGCAAATGTATAGGATTTTATAACGTTTTTAAGTTTTATTCGTATTATTCAGTACTAAGAATTTGTCTCTGTGTAAAGACTGATTTATTTTTGAGTTTCTTGAGTTAAAAATATTATATATATATATATATATATATATATATGTGTGTGTGTGTGTGTGTGTGTGTGTATGTGAATGTGATAAAGTGTGTGTGTTTACAACAATAATGATTACAGAACCGTTCGAACGCAAACCCCTTGCGAGTTGCATTGCAGGCTGTTGAACTCGACTAGTATCAACTATGCAGTGCACAAAAAATCACAAGATTGATCTCCATATGGGTCCAAATAAAAGACAGGTGTGTAAAGTAACTTTCCACTTATAGTAATATTAAGTATCATATCAAGTGCATTCCAGTTCCTGCACAACAGGATACGAAAGACACGTTCCTTTGTGACATCTACATAACAGATGAATTCCACCTAATTGATAATTTATACAGGTGAAAAAAATTTAAATATGCCATATATGTTAGAACACTAATGCATATGACATCGAATGGCGCTGAAAAAAGTTTGAGTCTTATTTGTAACTGTTTGTGTGCAGTCTTGTTGCGTGTCAACGTCTTTTTATAAAAATATGAATACACAACTGGTTATAAATATTCAAAAATAAAATTCCGTTTGTCTATAGGTAGAAATTATTTATAACTTTTGAAGAATGAAACGTCAATGATAAACACACTTCTCTTATCTCAAAAGTTGTTTTTCTTTTTCAATATTTTTTTAAAGCAGTTTACTAAAAAACAACCCCTTTATTAATTAAACCAAATCATATTAATCAAAATTGTAAACGTATCAGTTTAAAACAGCTAATCGTTTAGAAAAAAACTGCAATAAACTAAACTTTTAACAGTCACTTAAATCTTGAATAAACTCATTAAAGAAAGCAGATATGTATGAAAGTGTGCAACATATATTTATTTTTATTTGCATACAATAAATAAATATACGAAAAATAAAACTTTAATTTAAGAAATAATTTAAATATCAAGTTGAATTTTTTTATCATGTTTTTTTGTTCAGGTAAATTTAATTTAACATTTATCTATTTCCTGTACACTCTATTTAAGTCAAATTACGAAAAACAAATATTATAAATATGAGACTATAAGACTAGAAAACATTATTTCGTTTCTTTTTTTAATATCAACTTAATTAAGATATTAAAAATTGTTCGTAGGAAAAGGTAGTAAAAATTAGAATTAAATCAAATCAACTTTTTAATTTAATGCTGTACATTTTAAATATACACACATAATCATCTGTGTGTGTGTTTATAAATGAGTTCTTTTTTATATTAATTTAATTAAACGTTCCTTTCATAAAAATTTACTTGAGAAATATGCTGTTCGAAAACAATTTATCATCTTAATTTAGAAACGTGACGAAATTAGCATAAAATATAGCTTCACTTAAAACGTTTTAATTAGTGAACATGGAAATAATGATGTTATATATCAACGTATATGAGGAAAAAACTATGTGAAATGATGTCAGATGTTATAGGCTATGAGACTAAAATTTACAATAAAATGATCTCACAATATGTACACAACTGTTTGATATACTGACCCACTTCGAATTTAATTAAATTATATATATATATATATATAATATGCCACAAGGTGTTTATTTATTTCAGTATTCTGAAAATTATAATTAACTGTTGTTTATTGTTGACATTCTCGATAATTAACATTTGTTTCTACAATGTATACAAAGGTGTCTTATGAAGTACTTTTTTTAATAAAAAAAACAAATGAATTCTGAAGTCGAATTCGAACAATCAAATAAATACAAACAATACAAATTCAGCCTGATAATTATTGGTGAAAACTTATTTTTTTCATTCTATCAAATTAAAAAAAAAATGTTAACTAAAAGATCTTAAAGTTTTGTTCATCGATTCATTCAATTCTTATTTATCTTACTCAAAAAACTGTTTATTTTTTATTCCTGTGATTCTGTTGCCTTCCAGAATTCAAGTTCACAAAACACACAACAAGTCATAAATAGCTTTTTCACTGTTGTCACGAATATCAGATTTTTTCTATGAATTTTATTGTCGTTTGGAGGACGAATGAAAAATTAATTTGTGAAAATATTTATTTATTGTTTTTATATGCTTCAAAGTGAGGTATTTTGATGAATAAAAAGACATATCTCCTTTTCTATTACTTTATCATATAAAAAGTAAAATTTTACTTTCACTATAATGTTTTAATATATTGTTAATTTATTATCAAGCTAAACAATTAATTTGGAACTTGAACTTTTTAAATGATTCATATTTTTGAAATTAATTTTCGATTAAAAACCTTCATTGACTTCCTTCTTACTTTTATTATAAATAATTATAGTTTAGAGAAGTTCTATTATTATATTACAACTATAATGTTAAAAATCCACGATTTTATAAAACGGGATATATTATTACTTTTTCAATGTTATAATCGTGTAAAGGTGAACTACATTGTATATATATATATATATATATATATATATATATATATATATATATATATATATATATATATATTTAAAATAATGAAATAATTAAAAAATTATACTTCATAATACAATATTTCAAATAGTAATATTTTAACAAGTTCTAATATTAAATTGAGTGTGCTATGCTTTTAGTGCGTGTTATTCGTATTGTTCGTAATCGATGTGCAGTTGTTTCGTTAGTGTCAATGTTTATTTAGAAATATGTGCGTTCCTTCGACAATTCGAAGGTTCAATTTGTTTGATTCTGTCCTAATTACAAATATGCTGTGATTGTACTCCGTTGTTGTGATTTCATGCCATGACTACACAAGAAAACGTGAATGATTGTTGCACTGCCGTAAATAGAACAATTTGAGTAAATTACACGACATGTTTGAATAGTAAGTTTTTGATATTTGTAAATGTTATAATTGTGAGTCACTGACATTATACTATTACCTTCTTACGAAGTTCAAGTATACGTTTAAAACGTCTAATGACAATACTTTGACAACGATAATAGATGCCTTCACTCACTACAACGTCATAACCCATTAAATATTTTGAGGTTAATGATCTCAGTAACAACGAATTCCATCTCATTAGATTTATTGTTGTTTTGACATATGTGTGATAGATCAATTAAGGTATGGCTTAAATCCGACGTTCGAAATTCTTTAGATATATTGTTACAATTATTTCTCAGGATCATTTCACGTTTATCGAACATGCGCGTGTTCATGATGAGTTTAAATAAATTATGTATTGGTTTCGACCTCGTTTTCAATGTTACAGTTTATAATAATTTTCTTTTATTACATCTTTATACACAAATGCATATACAAATCATAAAGAATATGTGGATATATGAATTCTATTGTAAGAAAACTTACTTTGATTTACATTCAGAAATTATTTTTTTTAGTCATTTCCTGCTTTATAAGAAGATCGAATTAATACACTCATATAAAAAGAAAATAATTAGAGGAATAAATGGTCAATGTTTAAAATAAGAAATGAATCAGCAATTTTATCTTACAATGATAATAACAGTAAGTACTTTAAGTATGTTTGTAATAGAATTTTGATAAAATTTAAATATTGATAAAAAGATTTCGTAAATATAATATATCCGTTGTAATAGTATTTGTTTCTAAATTCTGTATTAGCTTCATAAAACTATTTTATAAAATTTGTCAAGAATTTGTAATTTAGAAAGAATATAATTAATTTATTCATCTCTTTAAAGTAATATCAGATAAAAAAATGATCTATAATTTGAATATAAATAATATAAATTTAGTATTAACATTCTTCAGAAATTAAGAGTGATAATTATTTTATTTTTACTCGTATATTAATATAGAATGGATATAAAAACATAATGGAATGGAATCAATAACTGGTTATTTGTTTTAAATTGGTTTTTATTTTATGAATTATTTGGAATGTTCTTTGAGGGTTGTAATATTAATGCTTTATTTACTATTTTGGTACATTTTTTTTTAATTATTACGTTTTATTTAATTGATTTTATAGTTTATATTTATGAATATATATATATATATATATATATATATATATATATATATATATACATACATACATACATACATACATACGTATACATAGATATGGCATGTATGTATTTATATAAAAAATAATGTTTTTATTGATTTAATTGTTGTTGATATCCTTGACAGTTATATGTATTGTTATATCACCATAAATCATTATTAATCTATTTCCGTATAAAGAATGTATTATCATTGTTTATTATTGAGTTATTATTTTGTATAATTTATTCAATTTTTACAACGTATATTTATATATTCAAGCTTTTTTTTAAAAAAAAGTGGAAAATCAACTAAGGATTTTCTAGTTTATAATGTTTGTTATAATTTGTTACATTGTATATTGTCTTTTCAGTTGTAGAAAATATTTTATATCTTAAAAAATCTTGTTTTACTTTTGTTATTCTGTTCTCAGTCAGTTATTTTTTAATTCAATGTCAATCTACTTTAATGTTTTGTAGAGCAGGGACGTACTGTCCGTTTATATTTTTATCATCACACTATTCTAACATTTGAGTGGAGGTATCATGAAATATATTGGTTAATATTTTATAATTTTACAAAATATTATATAATACAACTATTTTTGAATATATATTCCTAGAATCTCTAAAACCACTCTTGAGTTTTATTTTCTACGAATAGTTTCGATGGATGAATTCAGGGAGATGGTTAGATTATTGAATTCAAACTGTCTACTTGAACATTATTTAAGTTACAATCGCTTATAGAAAACAGGAACTCACGAGTGTTAGCTCGAGGGTTACAATGGAATTAAAAATTAACTCTAAATAAAACTAGAAATTTAGGCTCCAGAGAAAGAAAATTTGATGCTGTTTAATGCCATCGTCAGAAAATACATTCAGTTTTCTCATCTATTAATAATAATTAAGCTTGTATTTATAATTTTCTAGAAAAACATACATATTTTAGAGTATATATATATATATATACATTAAAATACATATGATATTTTGGTAATATATTTCGAATTAAAATTGAACGTAAACCTTCGTTGCTTTTTTTGAAAAAAAAACTTTATTCGAACATGCGGTCATGTGACTTCTTGTCAGGCAACTTAAACGGAACTTCGAAGAAACTCATATGATATACAATGTATATAGTACGCATTTATACATTGTAACAAAATAATATTAATCTTTTTGAAAAGTAACTTTCACCGATTGATTTGAAACGACTGGATATATAACTGTTTATAACAACATACGTTATATGCTTACACACATATTGTACAGATAATAATAATAAAAAAAAGCCGTGAATACAAAATGACCCGTATGGGAAGAACAGTTTAAACTGCATCAAATATTATATTAACTGATATATTTGACGCGTACTCGAAACGAAATTATATACTGTCTGATTAAAAATTCTCGTGAATATATGGAACACGCCTTGATTTACAAATATACTATATAACTTAAGCATCCTGGTTCACATGTGCTATGATATGTGTATATGTAATAATAAGGTGAACTTGTTAAAGTATGAGATCATTAAATGCGGAAGAAAATGTTTATTTTTACCAGTGGCGTAACCCTTATGGGTTGTCAATTGTTTTGCAGAACTCTATACAATTTGTGCATGTAAAATTATTGTTTATACATGTCACAAAATATATAAACGTACAATATTTCAATTACAGTTAGTAGTAAATGATTTGTTTATTTGATTATAAATAATATACCAACGCACCAATCTCACCATTTTTTTCGAATTCGTGACATTACAACAGTATAGAAAGTACAGTACGCGTTTATTAACAAACAAAGCATCTGGAGCATGCCGATGGTCATGCATGGACGACGCTGAAGGTACGTGAACCAAAGCTGTCGTGACTGAAATCGGCGATTGAGCGGATCTTTGCACCCTAACTCAGGGTCATAGGTCTTTCGTTAGTCACGCATAACGCACTATGATGAGTTTACAATGAGTCTATGATATTTGTTAATTTGTAAGTGCTATATGATGGATCTGTATTTGAAAGAAACGAACACAACAATCAATATTGTTAACGTCTATTTCTGACGTTTTCTTAAATGAAATTTTTCGACGTTCACAATTGATCTATTGTACCCGTAGTTCGACCGTTCTGCTTCAGTTTATTACACTCTTGAATTATCTTAACAATAGTCTAAATATATCAATTCAGAAATTGGATTTGGGTTTTTATGTTCTTGTATCGAAAATTCTAATCTGGTTCACTCTGGGATTCCAGTTCATATTCTTTTTGTTTACTGTTTTCTTATTTAATGACATCTATACTGTTACCAAAAATGATTAAGAAGTTATTTGTATTCATCAAGATGTTCATTTTTTACTTTGAAATAAATTTATAATTATTTGTCGGTAAAAAATATAAAATTACATACTTAAAATATAAAAGTGTATAATTATTTATTAGCCAATGATTATTTAAAAGAATCTTAAAGGCAATTTTTGAACAAAAAAAAGTTATTGATTAAATATATAGCTGCATGTAGTTTCATTTTTACAGAGAAAAATAGAAGTAATAATTTCATTTTCATTTCCTCTCGATATTATGTTAGTTTTAAAATAGTTTTAGTTTTTACCAATGATTAAATTAATACCTAGATATAAAGTATTGAATTCGACGTAATTTCCATTCTAGGAACATTTTATATTTTTTTCAAAGACAGATTAGAGACTTGTTAAAAGTGGTATATTATTAAAATCATTTTTTTTTAAATTTAGTATGGATTTGGTTTACTTTTTCATTAACATGGTATATTTTGATAAAACTCTATAATTAATTACATAGCTAGCACGTTGAGCTACTGTCTTACATATTATGTGTCATAAGTTGAAATATGACTTTGGCGTATGTTTTTTTTTTAAAAAAAAGATAATTTTTGAAACATTCAGTGTGTTTCAATTTTGATAAACTTTAAAATAGATAGATGGTCCTGTTTCTGAATTTTTTAACGTACATTGAGATTTCTTTTATATAAAGACTAAGTTGTTTTTACCACATAAATAGTTACAATTGTATGCTGATACTTCATGCTTCGTCATTCTCTTTCTTAATGAAAAATAAGAGGTTTGTCTTGAGATTCATTATGCAAAAATCAATGTATTCTTAGTAATTGATGAGGAAAAAATATTTAAATTATATTTTCCTACTTGATATATTTTTGAAAAAAATGATATGAAAATATTTATTAAAATAAATAATAATTAATTATCAATGTTTAAATCGGTAGTGATATTCAACACAAACAAATGCCATAAAACAAACTGCAGTATCTTCTTAAAACAATATTTATATGGCTACATAAAGTGAGAAATAATATTATTTATAACAATTATCACAACATCGCTTTTAAACAAATAGAATATTGAAGTGTTGCAATGTTGCTCGAGTTGCTAGCTGTTCTCGTGAGCAGTTTTCATTATTTGAAATCCGGTTGACGAATACAAGCAATAATTGCATTGTGAAACCTGATCTTACATAACATTCTTATATTTAAATAATCGACAATCCTATACCTGTTTATTTGTAAAAGAGAACGATTGTTTTCAGTATAAATAAGTATCGTTTATTTATTTATTTTATGTTGGTGTAACAACTCTGTAACAATAACTGTTAAACTTACACGTTTACAGCAGTGGTATTTCAACATAACATTATGTTAGGATATCAAAAAGTGTGTATGTGTATGATTTGTAGATTTTGTACAAATAGTATCAATTTATTTAACAAAATACTTTATAATATATACACAAGTAAATGTATGACATCAGAATAGCAATTTTTGGTATAGTAAAAAAACACCAAAAAAAATTTTGTATTATTGTACAGATAAGTTTTTGATATTTTTTTAGTTGATATTAAGATATGTTTCGTTATAAACGTAATTATTATTTTTATGTATTGCGATTGGATTTACATCAAATAAAGATTCAGATTAGAGAACTTCAGTTATACAGTACCTATAACCTAATAATGACAGTGTTTATGTTCAGGTATTATAAATATACGGTAACAACACACAAAACCATTATAAATTTACATGCAATACATTGATTTCGTTTTGTAATATACATGATCGATTTTATGCATCATTGGACGGCTTGATATTCTCGTATAATTCAAATAATTGCAGATTTTCTATTTGAAAAATTAATGTTATATTCTTGAACTACTTATTGCTTTTTTTCTTGTTGTTGAAATCTGTAATTTTGTTCAGAAATGTTATCCTTGTTTACAAGTTTTAATTTGCTTTTTGTCTAATTTAAAGTCATTGCTATTTTTCTTAATTAAATTATTTTCATTGTTTGACATTAATCAATTTTTTTCGGAAATTAATTTATATTTTCCACAAACTAAGCAAAATATAATCAAAATATTGACATTAATTTTAGATTATTGTTATTAAAATTATTAATAATCGATAATTTAACATTTTAAATATAGAAAAAAAAACTGTACGGTTCGTAGCATGTGAAAATTAATTTTGTCACTGTGCCAAAAACTATAATTCATTCTTTTTGTATATGTAAAGAGGGATCATTTTTGAAATTTATTATTTAGTGTATTGTCTTTTGTATTTCTCTGATAATTTGAAAGTAAACGTCATTCACTAATACACTTTTATTTCATTATTAAAAAAATGTAGTTATATTTTTTAATTTCTTTACCTGCGAATTCGTTGTAATCAATCTTTGTAATTTATTTGGACCACTGTTCTTGTTTATTTCTACTGCTTTCACTGAAACAATTATAAAATTACAAAAAAAAGAAGTACAAAAGAACCTAGTATAAAAACTGAAAGACATTTTGAATATTTAAGTTCAATTGTTGGATATTTAAAATAGTATTTTTTATACAAGAGAATGAATTTGTTAAAATTAAAGATTTATAATTTTGAAAAGTTTATTCTATGTTATATATATATATATATATATATATATATATATATATACATATACTGTTTTTAAATTACTAAACAAACAAAGGAAACTGTAGATGCAATACTAAGATAAAAACTGATTTGAAATCTCTGCCGCATAAATCCGCGTCCGTATTATTTTTGTGTGGGCAATGATATTCTTGACAGGCAAAGAAATCATCACTTTCATATTAGATGTATAAATAATGAGGTTATTTTGTTATAGGTATAAAAGTTGCACAAAACGAAAGTTGATTATTTTTATTGTTTCGACAATATAACAATACTGTTTGAAACGTCTTCAGCCCGCGCAATTTTAATTTGTACGCGGATGTATTTAAAATTAATGCTTCATCTTTAAGCAACGACTCGAGAGAAAAAAATAACACACGAGGTGAGATTATGTCATATGATTTAAGGAAACGAACAATTTCAAAATACGGTCTTGTGGTCGGTATACCATGTGTTTATGATTTTAAGATTGATGTAAAAAATGAAAGTGTTTTTTTTTCACTCTACTCTTTGAGAGAAAGCTTTTTTATTGTTAGACTTTAGTCTTATGTAATTTTTTTTATTATTTAATGGCATGCTTGCACATACAGATCATTTTACAACACGCACGTCAATAAAATTCAAGACGTATGGGAATATTTTTAATGAATTTTTGTTATTTATTTAAAGTATTTTATATGAAATTGTAAAAAGAGATCGTTTTAATTTTCTTTTACTAAGTATTTGTTTTGTAAAGTCTTGTTTATGAACGTCATTGAATATGAAAGACACTCGTTTTGTCAATGAAAGATGACAAAGCTCATATACTGGAACTTGTAACCTGTTATTCCTGAACTTGTCACGTTAACTACCTCGCATTATATTTAAATCAGCTGACATTTATTCAAATACGTACAAGTAGGAATTAGAGCGTGAATAGACAGTCCAATTAGTTATATTCTTAATTTCGAAACCGTGCAGAAAACAAAATATTTGGTAATATGATTTAGTATCTACGTTTACATCTAATTAATACCTTTATTTATTGGTAAACTTTTAAAATGTACCAATTATTTAAAGTCTTTTACATAATACATAATTTCATGATATTAATATTTATATATTTGAGTGTATGTTTTTCTTGCGTAAAAAGTACATGTTCCTTCGATCGGAAAAGAACTTTAAAATTTTCCAGCCTTCATATTTTTCATTAACTTCATATCCGTTTTCATTCATTTTTAACACGGAACCACCTTTCGGATGTACGGTTTATTCTATGTAAATATCCATAATTTCCATATAAATATGTAAAAAATATTCTTAAAATATGAAAATAATATGAATCAATGTTCGCATGAATATGGAACGAATTTCATGTTGCACAAGAATGATTACCGGAGGTAATTGTCTCGGTTGTACACTTATTGTACTATTGGCAACCTTGTGTGTACGTTGAGATATTGTTGTATGCAGGCAGCGGTGATTTCAAATGTAAACTTATTCAGACGTTAAATAATTTACAAGTTATTTATGAAAATGAGCGCAGTACGCTGGCGGTAGTCGTGTGGTATATACGCGTTTGTGACACTCCCAAAAACACCAATCTTCTAGCGGACAACACCTACGTCCGACATGCTTGACAAGTTCAAACCATTGTTTCATCTACATTTGCCGCTGTCGAACTGATCTCGGCCGTTACAGAAAACGTAGGATTGTTTTGAATACGGTAGTTTATACGTTTTTAGCAACAAACAATGGCGCATATAACACAATAATGTCTATGGATACGTTTTTGAAAAATTCTTATTGTCTCAGTCGATAATAATCTGAAAAATTTTGTAAACAATCTATTACGTTTCACTTTTACCTTGATAGGTTTCCGTCTCTTTCTCTCTTGCAATACATCTCTGTATCGCTCTCTAAAGACATTTTTAGAAAAATACTTTATTTTCGACTTAAAATACTTTCGATTTTGAACTATAACGTTTAGATTCCTAAAATGTCTGCCAATAAGCCATCGTTAATAGTTGTGGCAGACAATTACCTATAAATAATTTTCCATCGTATGTGTCTTTCATAAAATATAACCTTTTGATTATTGGTTTATTCTTTCAATATGAAGCGACAAAGTTTTCTTGAAAATTTTCAACTACTTTAAAAAACATTTATTTTTAATTTAAAGATTGATAGATGAGATCATACTAGTAGATGACATGTTAGATAGGTAATATTAATAGACAATTAAGTCCAAAAATCGAACTTTTGGGAAATAAATGCTTCTTTATTGAGATAGTTTTTTAGTATATAGGATTTAAAGCGTTAAATAAAAGTTTTAGTTATATTTTTTTGGATTTTTTTATGTTATTATAAAACTAGAAAACGTGTGCTACAAAAATTACAAATTTGCCTTTTTTACTTCTTTAAAAAACTAAATACGTCTTCACATATATCTCAACTTTAAGCATAATTTTTATATGTTGCCCTTATTTTTTTTTATATATATATATATATATGTAAATGATTTTAGTAAAAAAGCGTTTTTAACAATTTTCATATATTAAAATACTAAAAAAAATCGATAAACAAGAAATTTAAAGAATTTTCTATATAATAGAAACCCACATTTCTCGTCACTTAGTCCGCAGAATAAAGTCCATGGTGACAAGAAATGTTTGCTTTGTCAGCTCGTAGGTTTGAAGTTTAATACACTAAGTGTTGTTCTTAGGTATTTTTTGTGTTTAAATATATTATGTTGTAAAAACCAATAAATATTTTTTTCTTTCTATGTTTCTTTCTTTTTTCCCGTCAATTCTGACGGGTTATATATTAGTAATTATATATTTGTTATTTGATCGTTATAACAAAACCCCTTAGCGCGTAAAATAAACCCGTTTAGTGACGCAGAGAGCGTAAAAAGTTTATGGTAGTAAATTTGTAGTTGTAGCACTGATAATCTTCCAAGTCATGGTCGAATATTAAGTAAATTTTATGTTCGGTTTTTTCTAGAAGAAATCCTCCTAACTGCAGACCAATTTTTTATTCAGTTAATGAATTATTTTTCTAAATAAAATATATACATTTTCTAATAGATAAATAAATATTTTTTGAAACCATGTGTACAAAACTGTTTTGAAACTTGTAAGTTATCTCAAAAGTTAATACTCATCTAGTTTGATTATTCTTAAACGTAATTATAGCTGTAATGTTGCAAGTAGCTGTACTCTTAGGTATTTTAATACTGTTTATTAGTAAATCGCAGATATTATTGTTTTCTTGTTGTTGTTCTGTTGTAATTAACGTGATAGTTAATGTACCTACAGTAAAAATATCCAGTATAAATTATAATAAAGAATACGGAAATGTTAAGACCCTTCATATTATTATTCATGGTGTTTACGAAACATTCGGATTAAAGTTATGCAACAAAGATAAGTATGTAATTTGCTCCGAGTGAAATTCAGTGATAGACAGTTATCAACTAGTAAGATTCATGTCATTGGCTTTTATAGCTGCAAGCGAATCATATGCTGTAATAATATTTCTATACCACACACATACAACATGAGTTCGTTTCTAAACCGCCATTCTGTATTATAATTGAGGTATATTGTTTCTCAAACGATTTCATTTTAACAACTGTTACATATTTATCAATTATAATTATATAATCCACCAATCATAATTATTCAAAATGTATTGAGCTTGACCTTGCGGCCTCATTGTCGAAAAAGCATCTAACTACGCTTTTATATGAATACGCATCAATTATTTTGGCGCCAAATAAGTTTGTTTTATTCATAGCTTATGCATATTTTATACAAGAAGTGACATATTCATGCACAAGGTCTATGTCAAGGAACTGGCACACCTCATCGTGTACGTTATTTAAATAAAAAACTATATATGTACATATTTCACGGACAAGTTTTTATATGCTAGAAATATAATTTTTGTTATTTTCTTTTAAACCATATTGAATAGTTTCGAGTATAAGCATTCATGAATAATTATTATTAATTTTTTTTATACAATTTCGTTTATATATTTGAGTTTAATGACTATCAGAACGTGGGGATATTGAACTCAATTGAATAATTAAGAGAAATATATCAAAACAACTTGGGAACTTGTTAACATTGAATCTTCTATACAGTTGATGTGATGTTGAAAAATTTTATAGACGTTATACTAATATTCTTTGAATGATTTTAATTCTTACATTGTTTTTTTTTACTGTATTTTCTTCTTTTTTATTTTCCATTATCTCGTTCAACAAATCATTTTCAGGATAAACGTATCTTTAACTTCTTTCAATTCGAATTAACTAGTGTTTCTCTTTTCCACATATTTTTAATTCATTTTTTGATACTTTAATTCCAACTAGTTATTAGCCTTATTATAAAAGTTTTTATATTTGTTAATTTCAAGTTAATGCTTATCAGTTTCTATGTATTATCTTCTTCCTTGTTTTTTTTTTGATTATAAATTCTTTACTCTTGTCGTTATGTTTATAATTTTTGTTTATTTTCGTGTTAATTAAATTCTTTTATCTGATTTTATATAATTACGAACGTATATAATTATGCATTGTATAAGTACTTACTTTTCTTTATTATCTAATAAACTAAAAATATTATTAAATAGGGCATACATTTAACTGTAAATTCTATATAAAATATGCAATATAATGGTAGTTTTTCTTGAATATGTAAAAATGTAACGGCGTTTAATATTTTATACAACATGATAATGAGTGATTGATGAATTCATTTGAATATATTAACAATTAGATTAAAGTTGCATCATATTTATTCAAATAACTCTTTTCCATTAAAATATTTACTCGTCGTTTTAGGATTTTAAAATTCCAAGCTTTACATTTAAAAACAAAATATATCTTGATCAAGTGGTCAGCATAACCTCACAAAACAATAGTGAACACGTTGGCATCCGAAAAGCAGCATATTAGGCATTGGGTACTTTTCGCATTCGAGTTGAAAAAAATGCTGCTGAAGCCGCGGGAATGATTTGTTCAGCTTGGGGGAAGATGATGCGATGCATATAAAACATGCAAAAAATGCTGAAACAGTGGAAGAGGTTCGAAAATGCATTACGACTTTATTATTTTGTCGGAAAGGGATTCGTCAGTTACACTAAAGAGAGACTAAAGTTTTACAAAATAATGTGGGGTACTTTTGAGGATTAACATGTATTCCATTTTTCCGTAAATATTCATTTTTTGTAAAAAAAACACCGAATTAATTAATATAGTATATATACATATATATATATATATATATATATATATATATATATATATATATATATATATATGTACATACACACATATATCTTTATCAACTCAATCTACAACACTCTTGTTTTAACGTTCTGACATTTTTGCTTGTCATTCATATAAAAATTGACAACAGAGACGTCGTTGCCGATTTATAAAATATTCATGGTATTTTTGTTGTCCTTACAGTTCTAATGAGACGCAAACGCGGCATCTAACCACAAAACAATCAATCATTCATCCTTTCAATACGTTTGAGATTTCATAGGAGAGAGTCCTTTTCCGTATATTACAATAATATACTAGCACAACGGGAGACTGGTTTTATCGTGAGCTTACTAGGCGTGGGAACTTACTACACTTATCTTGTCTGTGTGATACTCTTATGGATCGTTTTAATTCAACAGACTGAATTTCTAGGAATGTTGAATTACGACTTCCGTTATTATTTATGGAATCTGTTTGTGAATGTTCGATATTTGAACAATTCCGAATTTAAGATATATAATGTTTGATTTCTTGCTTCTTTTGATTGTTTCAAATTCCCATTCCTTTTATACATTGTTTTTTTTAAAAAATAATACTATAAGTTAAATATATAGTTATATTACAAATATATATATATAGATAAATCGTTGAGTACTAAGTATTTAAGAAATATTGAAAAGTGAAGCTACAGTGTTTGTATTTTCTTTATATATATATATATATATATATATATATATGTATATTAAGCTCATATTAAAGGAATAATCACATCAATCAACATTACTGTTGTTAAGTTTCATTTCGATGTCCATGGCTGGTCATGTATACATTTTACACTCATTTAATTTCTCAGGAATCATTAAAATAATAAAAAAAACTCATATGAATAATACACATACTCATAACTGTTCCATATTTATGACTAATTGTTGCTTTTTGTGTTTTGTTGCATTGTTTTACGTATCATCTAAAACTGTAACAAGATTTCGTCATAAATTTTTATAATACGTATTATAAATTATACTAATAACACTATAAAAAATATTAATATTTATCACTGTACATTAACAAATTTCATAAGAGTGTACATTCGTATAATTATTCTCAATTTTTTTAGTGATTTTGAAGCATGCGAGTAGAGAAAAAAATGTGAAAATATTGATTTTCATGTGATTTAAAATGAAATAACTTTAACTGCTTAAATGTTAATTATGAAAGTCATTAACAGAACATACAAAATTAATTTCTTCACTGATATTTATAAACCTTTTAATATACAATTTAATTAAGTATTGAGGTTTTTTTATGTTATTTCATATTTGAGTTTAATAGTGTGATGACCACGATATTTAATCATAGATCGTTGCTAACTAAATTTAAACCCTCTCTGCTTCTACAAGAGACTGAGGCTGCTGACCTCTGATGATAAGATAGCTTAAGTTAGTTTTAGAATTTCTGTTACGATATAAGAAAGTGTAACCAATTATCCAACATATATCTTTTTTTTAATCATTATTTTAATACTCTTTCTAACAATAAGTCGGATATTTTATATTCAATTTGACTTACACGTTTGATCTAAAATAGAAAAACAATAATTAAAAAAACAGTTTTAGATAAATACAGTTGTGGCTAAGTTCATTTTTATAAATAAAATGTGCACTTCCCTTCAAACGACAGAACTGTTTCAAATAAATAATTCAAATCAGTCTAACTCAGATTTTTCTGTCTCAACGCTTTGAAAATGATGGGATAGCCATCAAAATACCCATAAACAGCAGTGAAAATCGATTAATAATTAATTATTGTACGTTTTTGATTAGAAAATTTTTTTGTGGTGTATGAGGGTGAGGGTGTTGTTAAAAATTGTAAAATTGAAATAGTGTTTTATAAAAATAAATACAATACTTTTAAATTCATTCGAATCATAATATCACAAAATATGAGAAGCATTGTAGTAATGAATAATAACACGAATTCATATAAAACCTTAATGTCAAAAAATCAACTTTTCTGTTTATGAAGAGTATTGTTCTTGTATGGTAATTCAATCTGGCTGTCATCTGAAATTACTTAATGTACACACCATATGAATGAATATGTAACTTTCAATTATGAGAGTCAACACATGTACAGGGTTTCACTTTCAGATCAGTACGCCATGGTCAACGATTCTTGTCGATGTTTGCACAATTTGACACGTAATTTTGAAAGAAACATCCGACACGCTCTATCAACACGTATGCCGTAACTGTAATTTTTTTATCATACTATAATCACATGTAGGTGGAAACTGATACAAAAGCAGTAACTTAAACATTTATGCAGACTACCTACTTAGTACATAAATTATTTTTTATGTGTACAGACACGTGTACAGGCGCCATCAATCATTCTTTTCAAATCAATCATTTTCATTTGTGTATTTCAAAAGGTACAGTTAGTGTTGAATGAAATCTGCAATTTTTATTGTTCGGTCTATCAGAGATTCTATACACACAAACACACACACACACACATATATATATATATATATATATATATATATATATATATAAGTGTATGTGGATTTATTTGTGCGTATAAATATATGTGTGTACAAAGAAGAGCGTGAAAATTATATACTTCAATTCTTTTTTGCGGAAAATAAAAAAAATCTTAGAATAGTTCAATGAACTGAAGAAAAAGTAATTTTATTTCACATAGAAACTCACTGTTAATAGTAAAAAGCGTTTTTTCATATAATCATTAAATTGAAATTACATGTAAAAAATGGTAAATAAATTTACTATTTCAATACATATTTTGAACTGGCATTATACTTATTTTTTAATTTCATTCAAAAGTTATTGATGAAAATATTTTTAATGTTTTTTTATCAAAATAATTAGTGGCATTTAGTTTTTATTTCTTTCTAGTAATGTGAAAAAAATGATTTAATAATATATGGAGATTAACACTTTTATTTGTTACAATTTAGATATAATCTGAAGAAAAAATCGTTGTGAATTGTTTCTTTGAATATCCAATATTTTAGAATTATTTTCTTAACTCTACTCTCCTAAATGTCTCGTTCACTGCTTTCTAGTATAAAATATTATGCAAAAGAAAGCTTGATGTTAATTGCTTTTTAAAACTACAACACTGTACACAATTTCCTATTTCAAGTAGTCTCAAATTATAATATAAACATTTTTTATACGTGTAAAATATAAAAATACTCATAAATATGCGTTGTCGGTTGTTAAAGTTTATTTTAGCAAAAGATTCTTTTTGCTTATATTTCTCAGAAGCTATTGATACTCTATAGAAGAGTTCTTAACTCTTCAACGATGCGTGTTATAAAATTTCCGACTCGAGTACAAAGTAAACTTTACAGTTTCTGTGAAAAACAGCGATTTTCAATTGCCTATATGTTTTTTTCCACTTAACATTTTTCCTACTTTATAGTAAATATGTTATTTAACAATCAGTAGTCGTATATTAAACACGTTAAAAGTAATTTCTGTTTATACTTTACTATGTACTTTGTTAAGATATGCGATAAAAAACGGATTCACTTTCAAGATATTCTTAAATATGGTCTCATTGGTTATAATTTCAATAAATTTTTAAAAATGTCTCCATTGAACATTTTCTGTTTTATAGATTTTAGTATTTTTAAAATTACAAATCGTTTTAAAATCTGATTGATATTTTGATAATTATTTTATTGAAACACTTTTACTTTTATTAATATTCGTTAAAAATTTCTGAAAAATAAATTGTTTATTTTATTTTTTTTAAAAAAATACTAGATGCGATCGAAATTTAATTACTGAAAATATATTACTTAGGAATGAATAATTTTATGATTTGTTGTTTATACTTTATTTCTATTATTATTATTTGAATGAAGAACATTTGTGCATCATACCTGTAACTGAAGATTAAATTGACTATTATTTTAGATATTTTTTATTTTCTAAATTTTGTACACTTTTTTTAATGGAGTGAATACCTTCTACATAAATATTCTGTTATATATATATATATATATATATATATATATATATATATATATATATATATATATATATATATATAATGATTAATAGTACCCTTTGCAATTGTACCATGACTGCAAATTGTGAAAGTATAAATTTCTTATCAGATAAATACGTTTCGTGTTTACATATTATATATATATATATATATATATATATATATATATATATATATATATATATATATATATAATGAATAAGAGAGATACATAGTTGTATGAATTCGTAAGGTATTCATATATGTACTTACATTAATAGATTGATTATTATCAATTCATGAAGTAATTGTAATATATCAGATATCAGTTCCGGTTTATGATTTAAAAAATCATGTATTGTATAATGTATATACAGGTATATAGTAGATTTGTATTGTTTGTAAAAACATTGTGTAAAACTGTGAATGTTTAATGTTTTGTAATATGCTCTGTTAGAGTTGTTTTTTTTTGTATAATTTATATAGATTTGTATTTTTATATCAGTATATATATTTATGATATTATTATTCACTAGAAATAAAAAGTTTATAAAATAAATTTATATAGCATAATATATAAAATAAATTTTAATTACTGTAAAACAGTTTCGTAATTATGAAGAACTGGTAAAGATTAATCAGTATACGAAATTATTTTTTCATTAAAACTTTTACTATATATATAATTTGAAATTTGGCATTAAATTTATTCACAGTAATAGAATATGGTTTGGAAATGAAAACATTGATATTAAAGTATGGATATATGACACATGTGTTATTATAATTTTTTGTTATTCATTTTAAATATTTTCATATAAATGTGTACTATTAAAACTTTGTTTATTTTACAAAATAAAATTAGCTATTGTCTTTATTTTTCATTTGGATATAATAATATATTTTTTTTAGTAAACACAAAAATAATTATGAACGTAATGTTTTGTGTTTGCGATCACGTTAGTATGTAGTCCTGGAAGTTTTCTTCCAATAGGACTAGATTCTATATCGATAGATCTATATAGATTTTTCTTCCTATAACTAGAAGTCTATTCTCTGCGACCAATTTGGGCACTTGTGCCATCTTCAGATGTACTAAATTTAATTTGGATTATATTCTATTTATATTAATATTAGGGAATGTGTTTTTTTTATAGATTTCTAGATTTTCGAAAATATTTGAGAGTCTTCAAAATCCATCTGAACATGGCAGATGTCCCGAATAGACTTACAGCTGATCCTATAGGAAGAATCCCTTCAGAACAATATAAAAATAACAAAAATAACAGTAAACATAAAAATAAGATCATTTTACATCTATCATTTAAAAATAAACAATCAAATTCAAAAAAATTAATAAAACTATTGACATTTTTAAAATTGCTCATATATTCGTTAAGAAAACAACTTCAATATAAGCAGTTTTCAATATAAGTAGTAAAAGTTTATTTCATAATTTTTAAAAATAACCACACACATTTTCACTTATTATTTATTAGCAAACAATAGACTCGCATTAAATTTCTATAAAACCACAAAACTAGTCCTTCAGGTGTCTCATTTAACCAAATATTTAAATTTTAACCAAAATAAAGGCTCGGTGTTGCGTGCTTGAATTGTACAATTACTTATTTATTTCAGTGTTCGTTTTAAATGTTCTCGAATGTAAATTTATTGTACACATTCTTAATAAAAGGTGCACATATCGTTAATGTAAATGTAAGAGGTGTGTGTTTCATGAAATCGAATAGAATATGACTCATTCACTTTTTGCTTTACCGAAAGTATATTCTTTTGACATAATTTCGCGCCTATTCCTCTAAATTGTATCGATATATCAATTATTTTCTCATAGACGGTGGTTTTACTACGTAATCGGGCCACCCAGAAAGAAAACCAACACTATTCCAACTATTTCCTGTTTAAATTAACCAAATACTTATAGTACTTATGAATAACAAATAGTGTTGAAGTGTAAACAACTATCTATTTAAACTATAAATGAATGACTGACATATAGATACAAATTTAGAATTAGATTGTCTCAGTCACAATTGTATTGTCTAATATTTTCAGTTGTACTTGTTAGTCACCTTTACAACTGAACAATATGATTCATATCACACACGTGCGGTATATAAGTATAATATATGTACTGTGGTTTTTACTATATTGTCGAAAATAATTATCTAAACTTTTTAATAGTCTTCGATTTTTTATCTTCAGCAATTATCTCTAATGTAAGGTACTTCAAAGAATCGTAATTTACCAATTAACAAAAATGGAATTTATTTTTTAAGAGTTGTTTTAAATATATTTGATTTTAAATTCTAACTAGCTAGTCAGGTAAACAAATAATGATATCAAATACAAAATATTATGTTATGGATATATATTTAATTAAACATAAAAACATCATCGATTCTTACTTTGATGTGGAAATTAATCTGATTAATGGTTTTCTTAGAAAAGGTATAATGCTTTAATTATTTGAGGGTTTAGTATTTCTTCAATTTTTTTAATATGTTCCATTATATATATATATATAATTTTTATGATTACTTATGCTATTTAACTTAAATGTAGCTTAATAAAATTAAATAATCTTGTTAACAAACTGTGTACTTCTGTTACTTTTGTCTTAAATCACTCACAGAACTCTATTCGTCGTTTGAAATCATCTTTATTCAGTACATGTACAAATCTTGAAATATAACATTTCCATCTAGTCTATTTGAAAATTTAATGAACGTTTAATACTTTTCTTATTATATTTTTGTACTACTATTGTTGCCACATTCGGGCTTTTCAATTTCGAAGGTCTTCCTAATTGCTGTTAATGAATATCTTTCATAGTAGTATCGAATTGAAATTTATCAAAAATTTGTGAAATTTTCGATCGTATTTAGACTGAAAATTCATGTCTTCACTTTCTTTGGAATTCAAATACATTTAAAATTTTCGAAAACCCAAGTTGTTCATTTTAAACATTTTTTATAGATCTTTAAATATATGTACGTTTTTTTTAAACACTCTGTATATATATATATATATATATATATATATATATATATATATATATATATATATGCATGTATACTAATATGGTACTTGTAATCAATTATTATACTAAAAGTTGATATTGCATCACTCTCTGTCATTGACTTTTATTTTCGAAAGCTTATATTTTAAGTTAACTATAAATAGCGATTATCGAATCTTTATAATTGATTACTTCTATTCAAATGATTACTGACAAAAATGTCTTGATCTCTTTACCTACTTTTATTTATTTCATTTTATATAAAAAATATTATAGAAGAGGAAAATGTGTTCAAAAGTATAATTAATTATATAAATAATTCATTTATTCATACAATTTATCGTTTTTATTATTCATTTTTTACTGATTTATTTCCTACATTAAAATTTTAAATTAACAAAATATAAAGTGAGAAGCTCGTACCTGAAAATCAAAACGCTTGCTAAATAATGAAAAGTATTGAATTAGTATTAGTTTGTAAATTGAAATTATAGATTTAAAATACTTTAAGACAAAATTGAAATATGTTGTCAATTGATTGTTAAAATGATGTATTTTTTTTCTAAGTATCGATATTTTTTTTAAGAAAACTTCTGTTTGTATTTAGGAACGTAAACTGTTGTAAAAGAAAGTTTATGAAGTTAAAATATACAAAGGATTAGATAAGTTCAGATATAAAGTTCTTATGAAGGAAAATTGAGCAATAAGTTTGATATGAATTTATTAATTTAATATAAAAATATATACATATATAAATATATCTTTTTAGGTTTGAAATAATGTTGAAAAATGATAATTTATTATTTTTCAATTTAAAAATAATTAGATATATTTTAAAAGAAATAATATATGCATAACATTTGCCATGTATGTATATATATATATATATATGAAAGCATTTTATTATTTTTTACAGCTTTAGAAAGACAGTAGGTAGCAACAAAACGTGTTTAAAATTTATTTTTATTATATATGTATATATATATATATATATATATATATATATATATATATATATATAAATTATTAAAATTGATTTATTTTCTAATTTTGAAACTACGTCAAATTTTATTAATTTTTTTATTATAAATCTTATATATATATATATATAATATATATATATATATATATATGTTAAAAATTTTAAAAAAATACCTGTGTGTTCATGTATTTTAATAGCGTATGTTTATTGAATTAACGTCAGTTATATGAAGACAAAATTCACTTCACGAAGCATAAATTTATTATTTTACGATCAAATCAGCCAGATGTAACCTCATTATGCAGATTTTACTTTTATATTATACACATTTGTTTACATTAGATACGTTTAACTATCTGAATAAGCAAATTCGGAATACATCTTACATATTTAATAAGATACATTATAACAGTACGCTTTGAAAATGTATTTTATTTATTTTTATTTGTATTCGAACACTGAATTACACGAATCGTTAGCAGGACTACTTGTACAAGAAATTGTTTATGTTCAGTGTAATTTTTTTTCAAGCGTTTAATTATTATTTTATGTGCATACATGTTTTAATAATAAAAAAGTTTGTTATTAAGCAGAAGGTATTTTTTAATGATGTAATTTAGTACTTATTTTTTGAAATGATCTCAATTCTATTGGAGCAATGAGAAAAAAAGCAATAATATGTATTTTCAGTTAGGAAATGTATGATTTATTGATTAATCTATTGCCTTCTTTTAACAACTTGAAATTCTTATACCAGCTCTAAATTGTTATGTAAGAAATGTCCTATTTTTGTCGATGATTCCATATTAAAAATGTGTATTGTATACAAAAAATTTAAATAAGAATGTTTTAAAATGTTAAATATACTAGAATATTTATGCGACACTGTCAGGGTCACACTTTTTAACAGATACTTTCAAAAAACTAGTCTAGAGATAACAAACTAAACTAGAATTTTAATATATATTCAGTTTTTGTATTGTTTCTAAGTATTTTTAGTCTTCTCAAACGTTTATATCTTTTGTATTAGGTATATTTGTTATATATTTAATATTTATTATTTATTTATAATTGTTTAAACATTTATAAATCCATTTTCATTGTGATAATTTGTAAATAACTTTAATCATAAGTTTACTAATATTTTTTTAAACATTAACGCATTTTCATGCTTTACTCACAGAGTTTCCATTGGAACAAAATTTTCAATAATTGATTATTGGTAATTATAATAATATTGCACTCTAAATAATCAAAATAATTGAACTTGTTTCATTCTTCGAATCTGTTAAATCAAGGATTAAAAAGAAAAACATTATGAATGACATCAATTTAACCTCAGTTTTATGAGTCATAATTTAACTAAATGTAAATGTGTTTTTAATTGAAGTCAATGAAAGTTTTGAAACGAATTCTAATTGTGTTATAAATATTTAACATTAGAAACTGTAATAAATAAAAATCTCTTTGTGTAGTAAAAGAAATTAAAATATGTATTAAATAAATTAATTTTAAATTAATCCGTGTAGCTGTGCAAAAAAAAAGCTGCTGCAGAAATTAACTTTCGCAGCATTGATTGATTAGAATGATAAGTATTAATATGACTAATAATCTAGTGAAAGAAATAGGACATTATAATCGAATGCATGTAAGATGTTTAAATTCGCATTTAAAAAGTAATTCTCAATGAAATCAAAAATATTAATTAATATATTAAATCTTTTTTTTAAATTCTATAATTCTTTTGTATTAGAATGATATTGTGATCAGAGAATATTCATTATATGTTTTATATACCATAATAAATGTGTAGTTCACTCAGTATGTATAATTTAGATTAATTTCATAGAACTGGCTATAAAATAAAATTTCTAAATGCATACTCTTGTGTATATGTTTATAACAACGAAATGAAGATAAGATTTCTTTGAAAAGATATCGAAGTACTCAATAAACTATAAAAATAAAATATACATATGTGCTTATTATTTAAATTCGTTTCAAGGAACTAATTATAAAATATAATTTCTGTGTGCCCATGCTGATCAAATTATTAAAAGATTTTTTTTCTTTTCCAGTGTTGAACTGTCCACGTATGAAACAAGAAAATAAATTAATTTTCAGGAAACCTGATGATCGAATAAATATAAATCTTTAAGGTATGTATTACATATAATTAAAAAAATATATATGTTTAGAAATAAAACATAATTGATATATAAACTATATATTTAATCTAGTGTAATTGACTTTCATATAAATCTTCTCTGAAATTATTTAACGGTTGAATCGATACCTGCAACGCTTTACTGCACAAAATAGTAAATATGCAATCCGAATCATTGTATTATACGTCACTCATTTTTTTTATTTCAATTATTGTTTGCTATTTATCCGAAAATGTGAAAACAGCTGACTTGTATGTATAAATGTAGAGCTTTCCCTTTTTATGTTTCGTATATCCGTTGTGTTTAGTACGAGAGAGTTTTTTTTGTGATAAATTGAATTATTTTTATATTAAATTAATCATGTTTTTTTAATTAAAAAGTTTCACTGAAAATAATTAACAATTTTTAAGAATAAACACAATTGTTTCGTTTTTGAATTGATTTAAACAGATTTTCACTAAAAAGTATTTGTAATATAATTAATTTAACAATCGGGTAGTCACTATACGTTTTTATAATGAGATTTTCAATTATAAAAAAAAAATTAATGGCAATCAAACAGTCGAAGAAATTAGCATTTTATTCTATAATTTCTATTAATTATGTTCATTTGCATTTATTTATTATATTTGAATTATCTATTATTTTATATATCGGATATATGTTCTGTATAATGGTATGTTTTTTAATGAAGTTAAGTTTTAGAAATATGAGTTAAGTTTTAGATTTTTTTATTTATGGAATGAGTAAATAGTAAATTTCTGAAAGAGAATTTAGCCACAGTGTCAGAAATATATTGAAACTAAATTTTGAACTATTGATTTATTTCATTTTTGTGCATAGTATAGATTTTATTTTTATAAAAAAATACTTTTTGTAATATCAAAAGTAAGCCTTTTTTGAAAGTACCAGTTTATAAAAATCATTTTATTCATAAAGTACTAAATTACTTACAATAATTTAATTCTTATTTATTATTTTATTCATTCTATAAAAATTTTTATAAAAAATAAAAGTCAAACTGTTAAATGTAAAAAACATTTATTTAAATAACATTCGAGTCTTAAATACTGATTTTTTTAAAGTAAATAAATGGATATACAGTCATTCTTAAATGACTAACACGTCAGAACAACTGTTCACTAAACTAATGTGTTATAACAAATTGATTTTATGGCATATGTCAAAATTCATTAAGAAAACAATTGCCTGTAACGAGTTTTGATTTTGACAGCGGTGAAAAAGTGTAAATAAAAAATTGATTCCTAATTAAACATGAAATAACTTGAACAGATTAATTATTTTAGAAACTATAAAAAATATTGAAATATTTTATTACTTGTATTTAGTTGTCCAAACTGTTTGTTCTTGATTATAAAATATTTTTATTTATCGGTGTTAATTTATTCAAAGCTAAAAAATACTTTTGTGATGTAACAATTATCGATATTAGTTTAGTAATATTGTTTAATATGTTGAAATCCTTGTATTTAGACTCGTGATTGAAATCATTATTGGAATATAAGTACAATCGAGAAAAAATATTAAACCTGAATGTTGAAATGTTTTATCTGAATTAATCTTTTTTTGTTTAAAAATATTTGATAACATTGTCTAGATCGAAACTTATTAACAGTTTGAAATAGTTGCTTTGTAATGAAATTTAGAATATGCTATAAAACCAATTTAAAATTTATGATATGTTGGTAAACAGTATAACGTATTAATCTCTTATTAAATTTTTATTTTAATGGTCTGTTATTATTCGGAGGTGAATCGAGAAAGGCTTTTGTAAATTTAAAAAAAGCGTCTGTTAATTAAACACCATTTTGTATAATTTAAAAATTTTAATAGTTATTTATTTAGTTAGTGATAGCTAAATATTTCATTGATGCAATTAAAAAAATACATTAAGATCGATAAGATCTTCATTAAAAAAATTTAATTTCACAATACATTACGGTACAACATTTTGACGGCTATCAAACAACATACTTAGAGTATTAAAAAAATGATGTAATTTTACATGCACTGAACTAATCTCTCTGATACACTAAACAAGTAAACTTATCTCAAATCCGTCGATATATTAAATTGTAACGTGGATTTCTGTGAAACTCAGAGAGTTCAAATGTACTTGACCATTAGAGTAACAGATTATAACGATTCATGTACCTGCGAGCTACTATTAATCAACGATTATCATGGCCGACATCTCGTCGTTCTGTTTGACGTACGTTTAAGAGATACATCTTTTATCTGCTGAAGAAGATCGCCCAGGAAATCGCCTAATTGACACTTATTAATTGATTAATAGTCAACGCGGAAAATAAATAATAAAAGTTCGGTTTCGGAATGAGATCATGCAAGATTTTTCAAATAGTAATGTTCGGTTTTTATAGAGCCGATGTCAAAGATATTTCATACACACATTTATATATATATATATATATATATATATATATATATATATATATATATATATATATATATATACATACACATATACACTCCTCTTGTACTTGAAACGAAATAGGAAATTTTTAATTATATAAAAAAATAATAACATAAAAAACGATTTCTAACTAGTTTATTTTCAAGCAGTATAAATATTTGTTTCCAGCTGACAGATTTTTAAGACATATTACTAACTGCTAGAGTAAAGATGTGCTTGTATGAAGTATTGAATGATAATCTGTATTTTAAAGGTAGATACAGATATCTTGACATATTTTTTTGATTTAATAAGTCTTATATTTTAAATTATATTAGACTGTATATAAAAAATGAAATGTCTCTCAGTAATGTTTATTAGATTCTGTAATGTTATATATATATATATATATATATATATATATATATATATATATATATATATATATCTTAGTTTTATTAATGTATTTCATTTTTTTCGTTTAGGCGGTGCAGAAAACATTTTTTCTCTATTACTTTATAATACATATTTAATTTTATTGCTTTTTATTTTGTCATAGTCAGTTTCATGTTATCTATCGATCTTTCTACTTTTGTATGATTTATGATTTGATGCCGAATTAAGTCAGTTGAAACATACATACGAAATACGTTTGAGTTCTCAAAAATATTGCATAACTGAAACAGTATAATCTAAAAGATTAGAAAATCATTCATTTTAAAATACACATTTAAAAGTACTTAATATTTTTTCATAACACTTAGCATAACATGTTTTAAGTAATGTTTATAAATGTAAATTTAAATTAAAAAAATTAATGAAATGTGACACTAAGAAGCAGATGTTTATTACACGCTCTAGTGCTCACAATTATTGAAGTGTTATCAAAATTTAATATGAAAATCAAGGTTATATTTCTTACAAATTATTACCAATACGTTTGAGTGCATATATATATATATATATATATATATATATATATATATATATGCTAATATTTACTGATGAACTTAGATACATTGACCTCGTCTATTACAATATAATTTATTAATTTTTTTAATTTTATTCCTATATAAAATGATTACTTACTTTTCTGAAACAGATATTCAGATAAAACTTGTATTTATTTACATTCCAAATACTGTTTTTATAATGTAAAGTATGTTTTCATTTTATTTTTGTTATTAATTTTGTGAACAGGATGAATAATATCAAATTAATAAACAATACCTTTTAAAAGTATTTTCGAATTACAATCATAGCACTTTTGACAAAATGAATTGTTTTTAATAGAAATGACATATTTTCAATGCTAATAAGTAATTAATGATGAAAAAAATCAAAGTTTAGTTTAGACATTTTGATTTTTGATTCAATGAATACCACAACCTACACCATGCAAACTTTGATGAAAAGTTATAATTGTTCAAAATTATTTCTTTTGGAGTAATATTATTATTATATAAATAATGATAAATTCATGCCAAAAGACCCCTTGAAAAAATGATTTTTTTATTTCAAACTATGAATTTACTATAAAGGAATATATATATATATATATATATATATATATATATATATATATATATATATATATACAATAATCATTATTAATTAAAATAACTGTCCTGGATAATAGTCACATAGGTCATATTTATAGATCAAAATTCAGTTTTCATGTTCAATTATTAATTTAAAAAAACATTAATTATCTTCAAGGAAAAATAGTTTTTCTTTGAGTAAATTGCACATTTATCTTTGAATGTCAATCCGCTCTCTCTCTCTCTCTCTCTCTCTCTCTATATATATATATATATATATATATATATAGAGAGAGAGAGAGAGAGAGGTTTGTGTGTATATAAACAGATAATAAAATTAAGCATAAGTCTTAATACGGAAATTTAAATCACAATGTTGTACTATGACAAAATTTTGTCTAAATGCAGACACTATAATTTTGTCCTAAATTCTGAGTCAGCAAATTAGTTCTCTAGTTAAATTAATAAGTCTAGTCGGTTTTTATAAAGGTATTGATTCAGTTTTAAGATACAAACGTTTGTAATAATATCGCGCAATCGTTTAGCAAAAGTTACAAATGACAACGCCATTTAATTTTATGACCTGTATTTATATCTAAAGGCTTATCTCATATAGATTGCAACAATTTCTTAATAATATGTAATGCGTTCACATTAATTTACATCCTTTGAAAGAACATTATTATAATAGCTGTAGTCGCATGTTCAATCAAATAGTTTTGATATGAATCTGAAGTATTTTGATTGATTATATATATATAAACATTTAGAGTTCTGAAATATTTTAAATTGTTCTTTGAGAGAAATTGAAATATATTGTTATGTAACAAACAGTTAATAAATCACTATATTAATAATAATTATCTTACAAAATTTTTAAACAGGTAATTATATAGAACTAGTTATTTTTCTCAATCGATTTTTTTTTATAAGACATGTTATTTTTATTAACGCTGTTTAGTATAATTTCTAATAACAGTTTTACATATTTCGTAAATCACTTCGATTGTATATCTATTACATTTCTATGAGTCCTAGTTTCTTCAATATTTTCTATTTAATTATTTAGTTTAATTTTACATTATAATAAGTGTATAGTTTTAAGATTTTTGCAGTTTTATTAAACGTAACAAAGTTATATATATATATATACATACATACATATTAGTAGTATAATCGTTTTTTATGTAAAAAATACGAATTAAATTATATACAATATAGTTTATTAAATCTTATTTATTTCTATAGTTCAGCTTTGTTTATTTAGTCAAATAATTGATCATATTTCTGTTTTAGACAAGAGATAGTCATTTTTCTTTACATACTTTTTTATATTTTAGATTGTATTATTCTCAGTTTATATTCATATATGAGAAATTATATGTATATTTATTCGACAGGACTATAATCATATTTTTTATGATATACAAATATTACCTTTTTATGTTCGTTCATAATACGAATGATAACTAAACGTATAAAAGAAACTCAATTCTGATACGCCTCTCTTTATAAATAACCGATTCCGATTGACGTTTATATCATCATTATATATTATTATTACATCAATATATCTTTAAATATTAGAATTCAAATATATTGTCATTTAATAATCAAGCACGGACAACACGCACGCATCCATAATACGTGACTGTTAAATTTTATGAACCAATAATAATAATAATGTGTTAAATCTGTGAATGTCAGTTTTCAGAATTATAATTTAAAATAAATTAATTAGTTTACACTTAATGAACATAGCATAACATTAATTATATCACGGAATGTTGATAAACACGTAGCAATTTCAGTGGAATTTAATTCATGCCGTTATTAAGTTCTACAGTCGTAGAAAGTGATCATCTGGTGTGTTGTTATTTGTTTCAATTTAGTCAGGTTTTTTCCGTCTTTTAATTATAATTATAAATATTAATTTTGTATATTTGTACGAGAACATTTGTTGCCAGAACGAAATTAATTTTATGAACACTACATTAATATTTCTCATTTGTGCATTGTATGTTTCAAAAGATTATATACACTCGTATTAACTGTAAAAATAATTTAATATACTTTATCTTCCATGTATACATATACAGTTATATTCAGTATGTATATTTTAAAATTGGTACTTTGTACAGACTGAAAAGTGTTTTTAATTCTTTCTAATTGTTTGTAAAGCAACACGATTAACATTCATTAAACTTTATGAAGCTTAATATAATCGTTGAATTGGTTTGTAAATAAAGATAAGTATGTAGGATTTAATTTATGTCTTACAGGAGATTTAAGAAAAGTAAATTGATGTTTTCCATTTAAATAGATTATTTTAAAACTCTATCAAGGCCAGACGTCATTAAATATTCGAATTGATTATTTTCTTAATTAAGAATGACATTTCTTATAACCGCTGAATTCTAACTCGTATATTGGTGAAATAGTTTAATCGGTTAGAAACGTTAAGAAGCAAATGCTATTTGTAATTCAATTAAAATGAAATAAATAATATCGTAATTATTGAATACATTTTAAAATAAATCTAATTAGAGATAATTCTATCAAACTGAAAATATGATTTTATATATTCCACTTCTTTAATTTTTTTGTGGACAAATAATAGCTTCAATGATTCTTTTTAAATAGTTTTATAATAACCACAAAATCTAGTCATATAACTTTTATAACAAATTTAAAAATATATTTATTTTAAATGAAAATTTTAAGACTATTAAACAGATTAATAAATTAAAGTATAGAACAAAAAAGGAATTAAAATTATAATAAACAGAAAACCAAACAAAGACTACTGAAAGATTCAACATAGTGTTTTTTTTTATTATTTTTCACATACGTATAAATAATTAAAACAGCATTAATTATAATACTTAATTAATAATTAAAAATCAACAACTATTAACATTTTAAATGAGATTAAATAATGTACAAAAAACAGAACGAATAAATGATTTATAACTTTTAATATAAAATAACATTAAATGTGATCTGTCAACGTATATTAAATAACTCAAAATCTAAATTAACATTAAGAAAAAAATATTTTCACAGTCTGTATTAACTACGAACAGATGCACAAGTTCGGCACATTAAAGGTTCGATTACCGTTAAACGTCTCACTCGAAATAAAACCAAAATGACATAAGTTGCTGATGATATAACGTTTACTAGTTTTTTAACATACATGCTATAATATTTTAGTTGATCATAAATTTACAGAACGGTAGAAAAATAAATTATACACTGGACAAACGACAAAAAATTTAAAACGAATGTTCATTTCGTTCGAGTGCATTCACGAAAGTGTTGAAAAGTATTCTATGAGACGATTTTATCTGTAAAAACAGTTAAATGAACCAGATATTCTTTTTTAGATAGATATTTCGAAATATAGATACATAAATGTAAATAATGGTCATTTCATTACAGGAGAAATATTTAATTTCATTATATTTTTGTTGTAAAAAAGATTACACACTGTTAAGGAAATGATAATTTTATTACTTTATAATAAATTAACAGTTATGTTATTAAAGTTAAATATATTGATATTTCTTATTATAGACTTTTTAATCATAGAAGATTAATTTGAAAATTTTCGAAAAGATTTATTTTTATAATAAAGGTAGTGTAATAGGATTAATAACAGTTTATTCATCAATATAAGATTTATATAAGTTACTTTATATTTTATCCCCATATTGTGTTCACATCAAAATGACCCGGAATTTCATTAAAAAAAACATTTATTAATAATAATGTGATATAAGAAACCAAACAAAATAACAAGCATTAAAGAAACTAACCTAAAATTTGAACAATTGTCATTATTTATAAATAAACGTTATTGTTTAAATTTCATAATGTATTGTTATCTTACATAATAAGACTATGATATAATTTTATAAATAATCGAAGCATAACTGTAATTATATCATAACAATTTATAACAATGAAGATATTTTTGGTTGAAAAGTAACAATACTTTGATATAATGAGGTAAAAATCTATTTTTATTGTAAAGCGAGTGCCAGAGAAGAATAATGTCTTTTTAGTTAAAGTTTCAGTTATATTTTTTTTTATTTATTTTTTTTAACAGTATGCTTCCATTTATTAACATATCTTATTCTTTTTATGAACAGTTTGTATGAAAATCTAGAAATTTAAATGAAAGTATTGCTCATATCTTTTTTCACTTTATTATTCTTCGTCACTAGAAATAATTTTAATATTATATATATATATACACACACACGTTATTTTTTTTATATGATTATATTTATATAAAAATCGAAACATTTTGAAGAAAAATATTGGCTAAAGTCTGATTTTATCTTATTTTGTGTTTTTTTTCTATCTTAATTTTTAGCATTTGAGAACAACGCTATGCTCTATCAGTCATAATAATATTTTATATTGCGTTTTTTTCAATTCTATCCATCAAATATTTAAACTTGTAAAATTATTGAAAATAAATTCGTTTCAGTGATCTTCTGTTTGTTGTTAAAATGCGTTTGTAAAAAAATGTATTAAAAGAGGTCCATTAAAAATTTGCTTAGTTCTTAAAAGGAACATTAGTGATAATCATACAGAAAAAAATATGTTCGTCACTTCTAATATAAACTTTTAACAAAATACATATTTTATTATTCAAAAGCTTCTATCAACTTGCAATCAACTCTGTCAATAGTTCTAAGTAAATGTTGTTTTATCTTGTATAGTTATTTCAAAGTTCTTTATGAAATATACAAAGCATATGCTCTAATTTTTAAATACATAAACAAGCCAGAAAAAGTATACATGTAAGGTTGGTTATACGCTTGGTCGGTTCGATGCATCTTCGACGCCCACTTGCAAGACTTAACAAGTATTTTACCGACCTCTTGGCGGTTCGTATTTGCCATATATGGACTATTACAAACTGCAATAGTATGTCAAATACATACTTAGCGGTATTTGCTAAGAAATCTTATGTGATATATATATATATATATATATATATATATATATATAATGAAAACTTCGTCGTACAGTTTTGTTTAAAATTTATTTAATGATTAAAAAAAACATCCGTAGTAATTTACAGCACGGACATTAAAATAGTACAGTTATAATTTTAATTTATACGAGTAAGCCGTTCGAATTTTTTTCAAAGATATTAAACGTCTAAATATATTAATATTTTTATTGTTTTCATAATTTATTAAACTGTCGAGCGATTTGTTAATAAATATAAAAGTCTCTTTAGACAATAAATAACAAACACTATAATATAATATTTATTTTATTATCACGATTTGTCAAAATTGATTTAATCGAATCGATTTTATGAAATCAAATGAATGCTTTAACTGCTCGTTTCTTTGGAAATATGTATGTAGGTTTTAAATACGATTCATAGAAATCTTTTTAAGCTGATTTAAAATGTGATATATTTTGAGATCACATTTTTATTAAATGTAGGTGATGAATTTAAAATTGTATATCTTGTATATCCGTTGAGCCTCTTGTTTTCCATCGTAAATGAATGCCGGGTACTGAGACTTATAATTCACGTACCTCAAATTTGTTGTTTCGTCGGTCTGGATTTGTGCTAAAAAATAGATTGCGCAATTTAGCAAGTGGAACTCCAGATTACTAACGAAAGTACCCTCTTACTGACTTAAAAACGTTATGAATAATAAAATAGTATCTATATTTTTAAGATATTTTAAATTTTGCATTTTTCATTTCAATTAAAAACAAGATATTATTATAAAAATACTTCTTTACACACGTTTTTGACTTGTGCTTATTTTTTATATCCAATATGACATGAATATTTTATACTTATTAATTAATCCCCTAGTTGTTTTTAAAAAGTAAAAAAACCGAATTGATAAAAAAAAATAAGATTATCTATAACGTTAACTTGTTTATTTAATTTATTAATGTTAATTCAATTTATTAGTAAGTTAATTACAGAGTAAACTCTTAATTCATTGGGAAAAGGGCCAAGTGGTTAGAGTTAATCAGAAAATCATAAAAAAATAGTAGATGAATAATCAATATTACATTCATATTCAAAATTAACTTTAGTAATTACATTTTGATGTGTTACTCTTTCTCTTTATATATATATATATATATATATATATATATATATATATATATATATATATATATATATAATTTAGAAGAACTGTAGTCAATTTCTAAAGACCAAAAAGTAAACATTTCATGGAGATTAATTTCTTGGTAAAAAGATCACATAAATATTAGTTTCGCTTCATAAATGAAGCAACCACATTATAAATATGAATAAAAACTTTGATTTATGTCCAATTTAAAATTAAGGTGTAGATAAAAAAAACCTACGAGTATAATAAAATTTATCAAAACGGTCAACATTCAACGTTTCTTACTTCTCAGTGTTTATTTTTAGTTTTTGTCGAAAAATGTGTTTTAAATATAAAATATACTATAGTATTTTTTAATTATATATATATATATATATATATATATATATATATATATATATATATAAGGATATAAATAATTTTAAATTTAATTGATATCAATCTCTCGTTTCGTTTTCATTTGAACACAAATCAAAAAGTATCAAGAAATCGTTCAGAGTTATTATCCAACCCAACACCTAGACACTTCTAGATATTTCTTCAATCTCATTTATGATATCAGCAATTGTACTTCTATTTAAAAGTGAAAGTTATATGAGAAATGATACCGATCTATCAGTTCATAGAATTGTTTTTGCTCTCGCATATATATATATATATATATATATATATATATATATATATATATGTATATATATATATATTTGTGTGTGTGAACGTTTTATCGGAGTCAATATTTTCAATTCGAGATGTATTTACGATTATTCCAAACTATACGACTGAGTTCTTGCACCGTTCTTCAAAACCAGTTCCTCTTGCGTACTGGATCGTGTTTTGCCAATAATTAATGGGTTTCACTATATGATAAACTAACATATTGGAGTTACAACACCTGTGTTCAATATCTTTCTCAAAAACGCAATTGCGTCATGGATTATTGGCATTATTTCGGATTATCTTAGGTCGAAATGATTTTGGAATGATTTTTGATAAAGATACATGAAGGAGACAATATAATAAACAATTTCATTGAGAAATATTTCCAAATTTAATAACTGATTAAACTCTTAAGAAATGTGTTCGATATTAGTAGAGAGTAACAAATTATTTTAAAACAATAAGCTTTCAATTTGTGCTTTTAATATTTTATAATTTTTCCAAATAATAATTGTGGTTTTATAAATTGATAACTGCTTTGGCAATCCCTGATTTTTTATAACTTTTTTGTGAGATAAATTCAAAAAATACTGTTGTTAATTTTTCCGATTATAAACAAAACATCAAATAAAAATTAAAAGGAAACAAAATAACATTATTGAATTAATTTTTATATATTTCTTTTCACTCTGCATTTAAAATTATATAAATTGATATTTGGATTTACAAAATAATAATAAAAAATGAGATACACTTTAAAGAAAAGGAAAATACAGAAAAATAATTTAAAAGTATTAATATCTATTCTTTGTAAGATTACTGATATTAAAATATAGGAACAATTAAGTGTAATAAAGATTAAAAATACTACATATTTATTACAGAAAATTGATATCAGAAATTCGAAATTAAAAAAGAAACTTGTAAGTAGAACGTATTTATTTTCAAAAAATAAATACTTGTAGAATGTGAAAAAGAATAGTAAAAGAGAACTTTTCGTTACAATTTTGTATTTTATCTGACTTATCCAATCATTGACAACGCTGTTACTGTAATCTTATATTTCCATTCATCAAATGTCTTGTGGTATTGGTGGTTCTTACACGATATCCTTAATACAAGAACGCTGAAAGATTTCTCACGGTGTTAAGTCGGGATTCATGTGCTGTGCGGTAAACCTTGACACATTCTTGAGTGTCGTGTGTTAACCATTGCAATTATATTTTATTTTAGTGTATTTCCACGAAATAATATCTATAAATCATTAATTAGAAGTGGAATAAAATAATTTTATTAAATAATAGAGAAGATTAGTCTGATTATTGTTTAAACTCTTTCTTTTTCAAGAAAAGCTTAATTGGTTAAAGCAATCAGTAATAAATATCTAGATTTATATTTAAGAATATTTAAAATTTTATTTCGTGCAAGAAAAACAACCTATTTCCATATAATTTTATTCTAATAAACGTATTAAAAAATTCCAATCGTCATTAAAAATAAGATTGTGCATTATATATGACTAATTTCGAGTAACTGTTAGCGCCATCCGAATATTTGGCTGCACGTAACTTTATTAAATATATGTAGATATTTATCTGAAATCTTTTCGATGTTGATTTATGAAGACGTTTCTATGAAATGTTATCACTTACTCTCACACTATAAATCATTTATTTTGTAGCGATCTCTCGTCATGCCGTATTATTATTATAAAACTGTAATTAAGTCGAAATTATCGATAAGATATCGAGTTTGGATGGAAAACGAATCATTTGCATAAATATACGTATAGAGGAAATTTCGAAAAGTAACGAATTCTCGGTAATAGGCTCGTAAATACATTGATCTAACAGATTTTAGTACATGTTGCGACATAGTTGTTCTGTTTTGAAAACAACGATGGAATCATAATTACAGATAGAAATTATATATTATTACATTAGAACCGCCGTTCAAAAGCATCGAAACTTGATTTTTTTTTTAATGCACCTATGCAATTTAGTACTAGATTGTTGACTACTTTGTAATAATTTTTAATTTGTTAAAGTAATTTGAAATTGTTTGATCATAGTACTTAAGAAAATATTAATTATCTGAGACTACAAAAATATTTTTTAAACCGTTTAAATCGGAATTTATCAAACTTTACATCTCTGAACACAAAAAAGTCCTTACAAAAATGTTTAAACTTTCTTTGTTATTAGTGCTTCGTTTTCAATTAAAAGGTGATATCGTAATTCAATTACTATATATACAGTTTATATATATATATATATATATATATATATATATATATATATATATATATATCATAACAGTAACAATATAAAACTATAACATTAAAGTAATTAAATAAATGCTACATTTGTATATAAAGACAAATGAAGTAAATTGAAACAAATATTGTTAAGATAATTAATATTAAGTGATGCTGAGAATATTTTATTAGTATTATTATTTAGAATTTAATTCATTGTAACGTTTTTTTTTGTAAAGAGCTTGAAATACTCGTAAGAATTAAATTAACAAGAACTGACATAACAATGATGAACCTTTTTAGGTAGAGGGTGGTTTTAGTAAAATATAAAATTACACAAACTGATATATATATATATATATATATATATATATATATATATATATATATATATATACATGATTCAGCATAGCTGGACAATTGAATAGATAGATAGGCGAGTAGGTAGGTAAATAAAGAGGTTTTGTTCGTCGAACATATAAAATTTTATTGCTTATTCAACATTTTACGGTATCTCTTTATACGAGAGTATCAAATAACAAGTGGAGTTTCATGTTTCGCCGCCAATCGAATGGTTAACGAAAGCGTTTTGCATAACACACTGGACAATTAAACTTGTCAAGCATGCAAGCATGACAGCAGCCGTCCTTGTAGCAATACGTTCAGGTTTAAGGACACGGCTGCCTCCGACGAAGCAGACAAGATAGCAATCAATACTATATTTTGAAACCAATAAAAAACTAATTTGACCATTCATTAAAGTCTCGTAGTCGATTTTCTGTATAATATATATATATATATATATATATATATATATATATATATATATATATATATATACAAACATACATAATCATATATACATACATATATGCATGAACTTTAAACTAACAAAGTTTGATGCAGTCAAAGTATTTGATTTTAATGATAAATAACTTTATTATAAAAAATATCCATTAATCTGATATATTTATTTATGAAACGGTGTTAAATGTTTTGACATTTAATATAAATATTCCTTTTTTTTATTATAACATTAGTTTTGTTTACAGACTGTAATGTCTGTTATAAAATTTATATTGTTTTCTATTGTATAATGTTTCATTGCCTGTTTTATCATATTTCAAACAACTATGATGACAACTATAATATATATATATATATATATATATATATATATATATATATATATATATATATATATATATATATATATATATTACTGTTTAAAAGTTCCTTGACAAATGTTTATAAAAGCAATTTTTATAAACAGTCCTTAGTAGGGTTTTGATAGTTGATATTTTTTCTATTTTTGTTTTTCATTTCAAGTTTCATCTATTCTAGTCAGTATTTTTTTAATACAGAACTTTTAAAATCAAAATACAATAACTGTTAAAAATTATCCAATGCAGATTATATTGTAGAGCTATATAGACTTTTATAGACTGCAGTCGAGTGGCTTTAAAATATGATATTTATTGTACTTCTAGCTAATGTTGCAGACATTTTGTTTGAATCTTCTTTAAACATTTGACCAGTGTCGGTACTTCGTTCAAAACTTTCCTGTATAGATAATTCTGCGAACATAATTTTTTAAAATCTTAAAATAAAAATATAAAGTTAATTAAACAATTTTCAAGATAAATAACTCGCTCTGCAGTAAATGTTTACAGCCGGATATTGATTGAATTTAAATGAAAATGGTATAACATTTATCCCACGATATTAATATATTGATCTGATTACTTACTGACTTAAATTTATAGAATAAATGAAATAAAAGCGTGGATTTTTTGTAGCTGAAGAAATAAGATACAGACTGTTCTCAAAAAAAGAAAGATTCGGTAATGATATATTTTAGTCGATAAAGGTTACCTTGAAGGAGGCAAAAAAATATATTTATAACTTCTTGTTTTATTTATGTGTTTACGAATTTTTAAATTAGCTTCTTATATAAATATATATATATATATATATATATATATATATATATATAAAACTGAAATTAGGAATATTTATTGGTTATTCTTCAGTAAAATACTGAATGAAAAATATTGAATACTTGATAAACATTTCAATTAAAAATATCAATAGGATTTAAGTGAATGATTCAATAAATATAAATATGTAAATAAACCAGTATTTACATTGAAATAAAAATAAAAAAGATATTGAAAAAGGTCTAATGTTGAAGATCGTATAAAATTATATATTACGTATTATTATTTAATAATCGAAAACTTTTACACATTAGTAAATATTTTCTTTCGACAAACATGAAAACGAGTTTACGAACTATGTACAGTTATTTTCAAGGAGATGGTCAATATACATTTACTGTCTTATCAATCTTTTTTTCGTACCTGTAAAATTCTGAACAGAAATGAAAAAAAATAATCGATGATGTGTGGTGCAGCGTGCTGCCGCTCTGACATTTAACATTATATAAACAAATTGGGGAAAACCCAGAAGTATAATTTTAAAATCGCACCTGTTTATGAATTATGATTGCATTAAAATATATTTTTGATTTTTTTACTATGATTTTTTTAAGGAAAGCCAAACGAAATATTAAAGTCATTTACGTATATATGTATATATATATATATATATATATATATATATATATATATAATATGTGTGTGTGTGTATTATACGTAAATACATACAATTTGCCTTCATTTATGGAAAGGAGGTAATAAAATAATAAATTTAAAATAAAGTGTATCGTTACCTTTACGACATGACCATATTACTACAATACTCTTGAAACTATAAATATATTTTATATTCTTTTTATAATGAAGAAACGGGGAAAATAAATAATTGTCTTTAAATTACGTTTGGGTATAAATTTATTGAAAAAAATACAACGTATCGAGAAAAGAGTATTGTAATATAAGATATACAATAATTTAAATAAAAGTGTACATATTTTCTGCACATTCACAGTTATGCTCTATACCTTAGCGCTCTGAGGTGATGGAATTGCCATCAAAATAAGCATAATCATCAAAAATTATCAGTAATTATATATTGTAAATTTTTGTGTTTCACGAGGAAATAAAATAATTCATTTATGGAAAGTGTACATATTAGACAAATAAAATGGGGAAATATTTTAATAAATGGAAACTAAATCAATACAGATTTTTTTATAATTTTTCAGAGATAGTAATTTATAGATTTTTTTCTGTAAAATTAAATCTTTTGTAAAAAAAAACTAAGATCGACATTATTACTAACAACATTACAACATTTATTATCAACATTTATTATTAACAACATTTATTATCAATATTACAACTAACCTTTCTCTTATGACCTATATAAACGTTCTCTTTTAAATTAATTAGAATACATTTATAAATATGTGAATAAATCAGATCATATATATATATATATATATATATATATATATATATATATATATATATGTACCGAGTAAAGTAAAATTAATGATGTGGATATACTTAACTAATTATGTTTCTTTTAAATTATGCAAATAAGCACATCAATTCTTCGTTGGCCTAAACCAATATAAAATATGTATACAAAGTTGTACTAATAATACACTTAAGCAGGAACGCGCAATCAGTTATTACAATCACTTTGTCGCAGTCGTTTATCATCATAATGGCATCGGCGAGTTGGTCCATTGCACCAGCATTCAATGTTCACATTTCCCACAATCTGACCGCCCACCTGAGACCTTGACCGTTACATCGCATCAACCAATAATATACACTTAATAATCAGTTCTAGTCATCATACGAATTCCATCAAATATGCCATCGTTCACACGTATCTTAAGTAATAAATGGGTCGACAACGAAAAAATCGTGGCTAAATCTCAAGTTCAACGGAACGGACCGAAAAAAACGACTCCGTACGAAAACACTGTACACACGAATGTTGTGAACGGTTCTAAAAGGTACACAAAATAATAACGTATCGTGTAATATTCAAATGGATTTATGCATATACGTGCGTTTAGAACGATTCGATCACATGAATATATAACAAACAAAAAACCGTGTAGTACGATCTACAGGTATGTTATTTTTGAATTATTGAAGGTCTAATACAACAGGTGTCTTTAAAGAAAAGTATCGTATTTTTAAAATAATGAATATAAAAGTTCTCGAAATTTCTAACAATTTATATTTTACATTTGAATAGAAAAACAACAGTTTGATTTTCCGACATAACAAGTCCACAATAGATTATTGTACAGTTACTGAATGTTCCTAAATTAATACATAATTTTAAAATAACATTGAAATATCAAATTCAACTAATTATTATTACTAAGAAATTAATTAAAAATTATTTTTAGTAATTTTTACATCAACAGATCTTTTGTCTATGTTATTCGTATTAATATTTCTGCGAACCGCTGTTTTTTCCTACTTCTACCTATTTAGGTTCGGTGATTTGAGAAACATCGAAACAGGTCGAAATATGCAAAACAGATAATGAAGTACAAAGGTACACTAAAACAATAAGCACTAAAAAACAAGTAAATAATCAAATTTATAAAATTAAAAATATAATTGTATGTTTTTATACCTGTAACCCAGTTAATGTGTTCTTGTGTTTTGGTATCTTCGTCCTTTTGAATTATTCCCGTTTCTTTTCACTACTAGTTTCGGCACATATGCTTTCTTCAGGTAGGTTTTATATAACTCCATTTACTTTGACATATTAATCATTCTCTTACTTCTGTTCTAAAAAAAATTCTGATTAAAAATGTCTAGTCATCAATTATTAAATATTTTTGGTTGCAGCAACAATCATAAATGATTAATATTTAATTAATGAACATTTTGATCAGAAAAATATTCGTGGTTTATGAGGCGAATGACAAATTCATTTTCGAAAGAGAATTTAGCCACAGTGGCAAAACTATATTTTAACTTTAGTGATCTAAAATCTACCTGTGTTATCGAAAATTTACCTGAAGATATCAGGTGTATAAAAATTAGTAGTAGAAGCAGAAACACCAATGATCTAAAAGAATGAAGACAACCAAAACAACTCTTCTTTGTCATTTTAATTATTTGACAGCATCGGGCTGTAAAGAGTTTATTTTGATTCGTTTTTTTAAAGGTACAGCTTTAAAAAGACCAAGTATTTAAATCAAATTAAAAGATATAAAGTATACTTATTGATTTGTGTATTAAATAATTGAAAATTTATCTAGTGATAATTTGAATGAAAATTTATCTTTTTTTTATTTAATTACTTTTAGTTTAACTTTTATTAATAATTGTATACGTATGAAGTACAAGTGAAATTTATTATTCGAAAAAAAAACAAATAAATACTGATTAATAAAAAAAATGATCGATGCCATTGACTTGTTGAAACAAATTAACCAGTTGAAATTCAATAATGAAAAAGAATTCCTATTTTTATTTGTATGAAACACTATACGATTGTTTACAGCGATGTAGAGACAAAAGTACCATAATATCAAAACGGAATAGGAATTATATGCAATAATATTCTAAAAAGACCTCCCAACAAGTTTGTTAAGGCCAACAACCGACACTTTTAAATGAAGTTATTTATTATGATGTTTTTAATACATAAATGATGACACAAGTTAAATGACTGATAATTTGTTATTTATTTCTAGTTCATACATGATTTGTGTTTTATTATAACAGTAAATCTATATTTATGTTTAGATCGTAAAGTATTTCAGTTCAAGTCAATTTATTCACTCTGTTTGAAATCGTTTCCATTGTGTGTGTATCTGAAGAACATTACATGATGAAACCGATTTAATTATATCTTAAATAATTTATCTGTGGTACACTTTGTGTTTTTAATGTCGAATAAAATGAAAACTTCATTTGAAATTAGATCAAGTACTTTTGATTTTATAAGTATTTTTTTGTTGGAATATTCATTAGTCGTTCTATAAACACAGCTTAATAATACAGATTTTATAACTGAAAGTATATACAGTATTCATGAGGCTGATTATTTTTAAATTAATTAGAAAAAAATTACACTACAGTAATATTTTAATTGATTGTGATAGAACAGTAAAGAAAACGAATACTCAAGTATATTTTTGAAAGTTACATTTCAGGTATTTACTAATTTTGCAGCTGTTTTATAAATAGCACAAAAATTACGTTCAATAATTGGTTATTGATCAAATTTATACATTTTCATGCATATTTCGATAACGATTACATTTGCTTCCAATTGCTAATGATTATATAGTTCCAAAAATTATAATTGGGATTCAATAACAACTTTATATCATTTAATCTCGATATATTTCTTCGAATAGATTATTATTCCTTGTACGTGTATATTAATTAAAATCGTTCTAGAAATAGAAAGTCAGTTTTATATAGGAATTGAACAGCTTGAGAATTATGTTATTAATTACTTGTTAGAGAATTTATTTTCTCTTAGATGTTACAGAAACTGTTAATATATGTATATGTTACGCAATATTATATATATATATATATATATATATATATATATACATACAAACACACCCAGTACTGTATTATTTTATATATTATGAAGACTGAAAATATATTTCATAGGAGAATTGATTGTGAAATATTTTGCAAAGGAATTTTAGAAATATATCAAACTTTGACCAACTTCTAAATTTATACAAGATACAATAAAATTATACTTAGATGATAATTGTTTAAAGTAGTAATTAATTTTAATTGTTAATTTACTTAATAAGAATCAACAAAGTTTTCTTCTATGAATTCGATTTTTATTCCTTTTCAATTCGTATTTATTATCTCTTTGTTATTAATGTACGTTTATTTCCATTGTACAAAGCCATTCAACACTAATATCCATTTGACTTTCTATTTGTATAACTTAATATTCATTTGCTATTAATATTTCTTAACAGCTTTATGCTTTGCATAGTAATAATCAATTATTTAAAAGATTTATATTATAAGTGTCCTGTAATGTAATTAATGGATGTAATAATTCATGTAAACAGAACTGTTAAGATATAATATGTTTTATTTTCAAATCCATTATACTTCTGATACTTTTTTCATTCAATTCATTTTTTTAATATAACACTTAAAAATCAAACCATACTGCAATTTTTAAACAGGTATAATGAATAAAGGAAAATATGTCTTAATTAATAGTGAAGTATACTAAATAGACACTTTTTATATACATACATACACACATTTTTTCTAAGAAAGGAAGTTAATGTATTTCTTTAAGTTTCTGACATTTGTTTTATAAAATTTTACACAATACTTTTATACATACATTTTATTTCAAATGAGTAAATGTTTATACAGCTGTGACCTATTGTGGGTAGTTCATTTTTTTAAAAAATATTAATTACCTAACTTAAAACTTTTATAATGGTTATTTTGTAAAATATATAACTTTAATAAAAAAAGTATTCAACAATTTTTATTCGAACTTTTGGATAGTTTAATATTACTCTTTCACTCTAAAGTCAATACATTGTAATTAATTGAGTTTTAGTTAAATCCGAAATATAATTAAACTCAATCCAGTGTTAAAATACATTAGTCAGCAGTATACATAAAATTTACCCGTTGTTATATGAATTTTTACAAGCAATAACTAATACCTTACAGTTTAAATGAAGCGCAGTTACGAAAATAAATATAGGTTAACATAACTTTTCTCAAATAGTACTTACTGTAAAGGTATTGTCAAACGATGACACATGACAGACAACCATAACATACCATTATGACATACGTACGTAGTAGAATAAAAAAAACAAACGTATAATTAAATTCCTCAAAGTCAAACACTACACGTCCGACAATTCGAAACGAATGAAGCTTACACGTACTGGTTTATTTTATATAACCATACTTGTGTAATCTTCTAAATCGCTTTCAGGTAGAGCAATATTCGCAATATTATAAATAGATTGACTGCCTCTAAACGGTCGAGTGTTTATGACCAATGGAGAGTTGTACATGATTGCATATTGTCCAGAATTCAATCAAGTCAGGTCATAATTTATCTTTAATCAAACGAGTGCATTACATCACACACTTTATTATTTCTAATCAAATGATGGCAGCATATGTGAGTATAGGGGATATGGCTTAATACATAAATGGAAGGTGGACGCTGACCTGACCTGAATACATTGTGTACTATTGACAGACGAAAACATTACTCCTTGTTTGTTTCATGTATGATTATAGTGTTTTTTTTTATTATCATTTATTTCGTGCTATAGAAAATATCAGTAATAAACATTGAATAATATTTTGAAATCAAAATATTTCTATTAGATTCTATTTTGTATTAATTGTAAAAATGTCAGTTTTTAATAATTCATAATAATACAAAAAGAAGTGTTTAAAATTAATTGTAAACATAAATTAAAAAAATAACATATTTTTATATCGTGCATTGACAGGCTGTCAAGCTTTTAACAAGTTGTCCAAAAATAATGAGGATTAAATATAAATAAAATAATATATAATTTTTGAAATAACTTTGTCATGTAATAAATAATTAAAACACGATTTATTTTAATAATAAATGACTTTTAAATGAATTAACATTGATAAATTGATAGATTTCAACAACTTGTTCAAACAGGTCTTTTAATATTAACTGTTTTCTCAATTTACCAAGGCAAAATATCAGTTGCTATTTTCAGTAATTTATTTCCAAAAAAATATGTTAAAGGTTTGCTGTAACTTAGCTATTTTTTAATAAAGTAATTTTAATTTTATTTATTTTCAACAATAACTAATATTTATTTCCATAGATGATGTTTGTTCTTTTTAATAAACAAAATAATTACATTTATACTAGAATTTAATGTTGATTGCTCATTGGATCATTATTTTTATTGATATCTGTAAGTGATTTCAATGCTAGGTTATTTTTTATGTAGTAAAACTATTTTCAGATTCAGTTGTATGTTCTATCAAATTAATTAGACAGAATTAAAAACCTACTAAGTAGATTATTTTAGTTCGAAATTATTGATAGATTTTCAAACGTTTTATTTAAAAGATAAATTAATTGTGTTTATATTACAAATGTTTTGTTTATTACTCTGCGAATGATTCTATTTACTGAACTTTACAGGTAATTTCAATGGAATGATTTTTTCGAACTGAAATATCTAAATATTAAAATCTTATTAAATAAATATTTCCATTGTAAAAGTATTTACGAAATTTAAAATAATTTCAGAAGTATAGTTAAGAAAAATAAAAAATATAGTTGTCTATTCAAATAATTTAAAAGTGAATTTGTTTGAAGCTAATTAAATAAAATCATTAAATCGAAATAAGTCATTACAAATAAATTAATTAAAGTAACTGTTTTTTGTTTTGAATATAAATATCATTTATTTGCAATGAAAATTAACAACATCTATTAGGCCAAAAATTACGGTTCAAATAAAAGTACTAAAACTTACAATCTTCTGTACTCTTAAAATATTACCTTCTTTCTTTTTTGGTAAAAGAATTTGGTTATAAAGTATTGATTATTAATGAGTAGATTTAGTTATGATCAAACTTCTGTTATCAGATTTTCTGTTTTGAGAGTTTGGAATTATTACTGTTTTTATTTGAAATTGTAATAGTTTGTTTTATATTCATTTCATATAATAGAAATTTAAAAATCGTCGAAAAGTGTTCACGTTTTTATTTTATTAAGATAATTATTTTTATCCTGCTGTTCTAATATTTTCATATTTTAAATTTTGAATTCTATTATTTGTACTCTGTGCTCGTGTGTTGAAAAAAATATAAAACAAATCTTAATCTTCGTTAAAGATTCGCACATTCCACAAACGACATAATCGATTATCTTATCAACTGGACGACACTCTTCAATTTTGCATAATTGTTTCTATATCAACAAATGACAAATTACGCATGAAGTAATATTCATCTAATTATAGTTATTCAAACTTCTGAATACAACAGGCTATAACAACTAATTTCACGGTCTAGCACCTTGTCATATTGCGGCTAGGTGTGAAATAACGTTCTCGTCTTTCAAGATTAGACAAGATTCGATACGCTCATGCTTCTCTCTCTACCGGTCAGATTAATATGCGTGTAAATAATACCTTTAATTAGAAAAACGAGTTAAATAATATACATTTCCATTATGAGGCGCGTTTGCATTAAATCACATGTCTTCGTGTTAAATTCCTCAACGGATATTGTTAATATATCATCGTGTTTAAGGTATTTCAAACGATTTCTAAAAAGAGTATTATGTGAACTTTACTCAGTTGAATATACGACATACACACACACACACACACATATATATATATATATATATATATATATATATATATAATATACACTTGCAGATTTAAATTTAAACTGACTTTTAAGTGACGAATTCAAAGTAGGTAATAAATAATCAAATTTGCATCTATTGATGTTCTTTTATAATAAAAAAAAATATTTTTTTACATTCATATAAATTTTTAGATAAAAATTATTTAATTTGTCTGTATATATTTTTTAATTCATGACATTTTAGATTATTGTCAAAAGAATAAGTGATTTTAACCTAGATTAAGTGGCAATCCCTTCATTAATTCAATTTATCTTATTCTTTGAATTTGTGTTTTAATTTGATATCCGTGATTAATTCAGTACAAACAAAGTAACTAAAATATTTATAGAGTTTATTATAAATGCACATAACTTCTAAAAAATGTATCGTTTATTTACAAAAGGAAAATTACTTTATTGATGCAGATATCGTTGCAGAAAATATTTAATTTTATTTTTTTAATCGATGTTTAATTTTTATATAAAAAAATCAGTACGAATATTTTTGTATATTACAGTCTCCAAATTATTTACAAAAGATTTCCGTTTCAAATAACTTCAAATTTATTTAAAAAGTCATTAATTATTTTTGACATCTATCCTAATATATCAAATTATAAATAAGTAAAAATATTAAATGATAATGATCCCACGGTGAATTTACTGTTAAAAGCCTTTATCTCTTATTGAATGTTACAATCGTTAAAAAATATTTTATCTATGTATTATTAACTGTATATACATTACATATTTTTTATTATCTATAAAAGAAACTGGTCTGCCGCAAAACCCTTACAAAAACCACTTAACCGTTTTTCATTTTGATATTATTTAATGACGACAGAGTAGTTTATCGAACCCAATATATTCAAAAACCTGTTGCTAGCTACCACTTTTCTATGCCGGCGATATAAATCTACATTTGTTTTTGTTTAAATTTGTTTCTTAGATTTTTATTTATAATTTGTGTCTATTTTTAGATTTACTATAATAAGATTATATAATTTATATATACACATATATATATATATATATATATATATATATATATAATGTTTATTCTAATTATAAAAAAAGGAAACGTTTAACAATATAACATAATTTTCTTAAAAGAATTCATTATTCATATTTTTCAAATATTTTTTTAAATTCTTTTTAATTTAATTGTTCCTTTGTTATTCTGCTACGTTTGTTATTCAATTCGATATTTTCTAATCTTTTTTATATTTATTCTAGTCAGTAATTTCAATTACCAATCTGTTTACTCTTCTTGCAATATGTCTCGCCCATTTCATACACTATATTTATTGTACCATTTTGTTTTCTTTTTCACCATATTATATTTCCTATATCTATTATTAATTTATATATTTCGGTCTCTTTTCTGTTGTTCTTGTAGTTTGAATTATTTCGAGTTTTCTGTTTTCCATTACTAGTTCAGCATGCGTACGTTCTTCAGGAAGGTTTTATATATTTGATAACAGAGTTATTTAAAATCTACCTAAATATCACAAGTACTGAAAATAGCAGTGGAAGTTAGAAACATGACTCAACGCATCAATAAGAATACAGGCATAAAAAAATATTTTTTTTCTTTGAATATTTAATTTTTCATTCATTTTGCAACTTTCATTAGGCGATAACATGTTTCATACATATATATATATATATATATATATATATATATATATATATATATAGAGAGAGTGAGAGAGAGAGAGAGAGAGAAAGAGAGTAAGGATATCAGAAAGAGCATTAAAAATGTATGGGAAAGAAGGGTACTGAATCGTTCAAAGTAAATGAAATTGAAAGAGACGTTTACACAGAAGTTGTCGGCCAAAAAAAATAGAAATGGTATAATTTTACTAATAAACACATGAAAAATAAGTTTCTACAATTGTTCGTAATTAATTATACCCTTATTCAATATATTCTTATAATTGTTATTAATTATTGGAATCTCATAAAATAAATCAACGTGTAATTAAAATTCTAAAAAAAATATTGTCATAGTTATCACTGTTTCAATATACACACTGCAGAACCACTTGACTTCGAATATTAGTTTCAATAATCGTGTGAACACTAAACATACAAGTTCAAAAAACTCCGTGCAAGTTCAGGCAATGAACCGTACATAAATGGATAAATATGAATATATATATATATATATATATATATATATATATAACCCGGAAATGTACGGATAGATAATAGAAATACAATGTAAAGTTGAACAAACAACATAATTTTGAACACGGATATACCACTATAAACAATGCACTTCGAAATGATTCTATTAGCATTGGAGTGTCAAGCATCTGATCATACTGACGAGTATGTAAATTTATACAACAGTCTTTCTTATATTCGTTTTTTTTAGTCATTTCGAACTGAAGGCCGAACCTGCAACCAACAAGGTCAGAAGCAGGCCATTGCCTTCTTATATTTCCTCTACAGCCTCTCAACAATAGTAGCTTAGATGTTTAGTATCCGTTGCTAATAGTACTAGCTACACGTTTATTGAATATTTATTATTTGAATATTGATAATATTTACTAATATGTATATATATATATATACAAAATTAGAAATAAAATTATTATGTACACATACACGCATTTAAATGAATAATTTGTGTTCAAATATTATGTTTTCGTATAAGTAAAAAAACATAGTTTAAAGAAAAAATAAATAACCATCATATTATACAAACAATCTTATGAATGAGAAACATTCATAGAAATAAAAATTTTAATCTGTTATCGTGTAGGTCTTGACATGATTCAATTTACACACCTGTGTTTTTTTGTACGATTCGAAATACCTACACATTCTACATATGCATAAAATATACAAGTGGTTCCTGAAAACGCTGTACTGTGAACTCTTCACAATCTCAAATGATTTATTGAATAGAAACGTAGCGTAGGGAATTAGGTATTTTTATATTCATTTAATTTATTCGATGTGACTATTAATATTATGTTTATTTTTTAAACAGTTGAGTCTTTATTAATAGTGTTTATTTTTATCTTATGTCGAGGTGTTTAAAAGAGTCTTTGATTGTTAAGACATGTCTGTTTAAAAAAAAACTAAACTGAATATTAATACTTTAACCATTTTGATATTTTTTTACAACCGAATAAAAAGCCAAATCAATAGTTTTGTGCCTTTTATGGTATATGGAGTACATTTTATTTTCACTATTAGTAAATGCATCATTCAAGTCTTCTCAGATTCAGGTGTTTTCACAAAATCACTGATTGGTAAAATGAGACATATAATATTTAATATATTATATTATTACATACTATTTTAACATTCATATTAAATTCGGATTTGAACTTTTTCGAAATACAATTTGTATTCCACACTGCTGAAACGTTGCATAAGCGTTTTTGAATCTTATTTGTTAAAATACATCATTGTTTTTTAATGATTGAAATACATGAGCATTTAATACAAAACGAGTATAAATACAAACTAGAATAATTATAAATAAGTAGGTGAACAGATAGTGAAATTTTATTATATAAACAAGAACGTAAATGTTTTCAAAAGTGAGTCGAATAAAATTGTTCATTAATTATAAACTCATTGCTTTTTTGTGACCATAATCCGATTTTTCAGTTCCCTATATCTTTTTTATATATGAGAACATTCATTTTCTCATAATTGCGTAAAAAATATTTACATAAAAATTAATTATATACATATTTATATATTTCTAGTTTCATTGACAGTGAAATATATTTTTGCATATGCAGAATATAGTTAAGCTATAAATTAATGATGACGTGCATATTATAAATATTGTGTATATGCGTATATATACATATATATATATATATATATATATATATATATATATATATATATATATATATATATATATATATATATATATATATATATAATACAGAGTCGGTTTTAGAAATGTCTATACTTTATATTTGAATATGGAAAAATATTTTGTTCCACAGATATATATATATGAATTCATCAAATATTTTTATTAAAATGTTTTAATATAATGTTTGTACTTATTCAAATAATGATTATAATAGTTAAAATTGGTAGAAGAATACTTTCCTAAGTTATAGGAAATTGTGTTACACAAACATTCCACTTCCACTCAAACAAATTTTATGTTTAAGTGGAAAAAATAATTGTGTGTATCTGCTTACTATAGAAAATTTTTTCTATCCTGACTACCCGTTAAATGCAAACTTAAAATGGCGATTTATTTCTTTCTAAATAAAAAATAAAGAAAGAAAAAAAGAAACGCTGTCAGTAATTCCATTACAACTTGCTTATATTACTAATTACACAAATATGGATATTTTTGTATTTATTAATTGGTAATTTTATGAAAAAACAATCCAAGATTATTATAAAAAAACGTCACTTTTTGATTCTGTGCACAAAGTATTAACGGTATGATATCAAATTTGTGTTAAATTATTTTTCATATTAAAAAAACATACAAAGAAACAACAAATATATTTAAAACAAAATCCGTCTAAAAACATTTTAAATTTATTTCTTCACTAATGTACATTTCTTTACCAAAACTGACCTTAATTAATATTGTACAGTTTTGGTTTCAAAGTCATTAAAGAATATATTTGTCTATTTTTGGAATACAAATATTTATTTCTTATTAAGATTCAACAAAAACAATGCTAATGATTTTTTTTTATTCAAGAACAATTTACATCCATTCAAATTTAAATGATTGGAAGCTAGTATATAAAAAAAGAAAAACTTGTATAAATCGTGAGCGATCATTAATTTCAGTCTAAGATTCAGTTTAGTAAACATTTAATTATGTAAGATAGCTGTAATGAACCGTCTATAGACAAAATAAAAATATGTCAAAAAATAAGTATTGGGCAAATAAGTCATCATTAGCTCTGAGTGGTTTCACAACAGAAGTAATCGTGTTAAAAAGCACGAACATTTATATATATATATATATATATATATATATATATATATATATATATATATATGCGTGTGTGTGTGCTTGTGTGTATAATGGATCCAATTATATATTTAACATATATGATTATTTTTCGGTATGACCGTTCGTTAAATATCTTAAAATCGATATTAGTTATAAGTATCGTACCGTTCTGGGGCTCGTGCTATTGGAGATAAAAAGAGCGCGAAGAAATCAGCACCTGATCCATGGAGCCCGAGTGCCTACGGCCCCCGTGACCGCTATTTGTTCTCTAGGCCACGACCACACAACTACATATAAGAATAGCAGTGATGCCATCGTCGAACGGACTAATGTCATGCCAAATGGATCAAGCCGGATATTAAACATTATTTATATCTAATATATATATATATATATATATATATATATATATATGTGTATGTGTGTGTGTGTGTGTGTAGATATGTATACACATTTGATAGTTTTTAAAGATAATATAATGAAAAATGCATAATTTCGTATACCGTGGCACGTCAATGGTCTCTATGTACAGGTTGAAATTCCGTCGTGGAAAAAAGAAGACATTTATATTGAGATAAATTCACATCAATCACAATGTTTAATCTGTTTATTGTACACAATAAACTAAATAAATAAATCTATGTAGGTGGAACAAACTGAAACATATTTTGAATTAATCTCGAATCTATACTAGAAATATATAAATGTTTTACATAAATAATGTTATCACGTTGAAAAATCTTAAATAAATTATTACTTGTATACCCACTTTTATAAATAAATGTCAATATTTCGTTTACGTTATGGATTGTGCGGATGGTTTGAGGTTACATATTTTCTTTTATTATAAAAATCACATTTTATGTATAACTGCTATATGCACGGAAATTCGTTTATAAATGTTAAATTTAGAATGATTACAAATGAATAAAAAACTTAAAATATATTCAAAATATTTATAAGGTAAACATTCGATATTTAAATAAAAGTGTTCGAGTTCGATGTAACTTTCAATTTAATGTCTTAACATCAATTATTATT
>CM068321.1:25916359-26276359 GCA_034766995.1 Acanthacorydalis orientalis | reverse complement strand
ATTTCATTTTTCTTGCTTAATGACAGTCTGCAAAAGACTCTAAACCTAATTAAACGAAATGGATTCTAGTTCTTCAAACATAACTCAAACGAACAACACATGTATATGTTTTAAATGTGATCTAGACATGAACAAAGAATTCTTTACTAATGGTCTTTAATAAATATGAATATTACCTTAATGTTCTTGTAACGTATAACCTAAACAATCAATCATTAAACAAAGAACTTTTTTTTCGACAGCCTCCATTCAAATAATATTAATAGTACAATAATCGACAACAAATATTAGCTTCATTACAAAACTACCATTTCGACAATTAAAAGCTTTACAATATAAATTACTTACGATTTTTTCTCGTGTTATAAGTAATTAACCACATTAGCTGTTTATGTGTATGTTTGTGTAATAATATCTAAGGCCAGTACCGCAGAAATTAACATTTAATATCACATCTCACACCGAACTGTAAAATATTATATTTCATTACATATTTTTTTTGTTCGTATTCTTTTCGTTCTCATAATATTCGTTAATTTCTCATTTCTGCAATTATCCGTCGCGAATAAACATTATTAAAAATAGGAGTTAATAAGAAACATGGAAAAAAAGTTCTAACCTTAGGATAGTAAAACGTACAAGAATGTTATCGTCAATAATTACATTAAACTGTACATTTTTCATTAGTATTTCGTTGCGCGTCGTATTTTCCTGAGAAGTAATATTAGTGTCAGCGATGTATAAGCACGTATTACAAATAAGTATATGTTGGCCTATGACCCATGCAGGATGCTGTATTAATGTATAATTCAAGCGTGTTTTATAAACCGATGTGCCGTTATTTTAATAGGTTTATTTACATGCTGTTTCTAAGTTTGCATGTATTGTACAGTTTATTACCTTTGTATAGAAAATGAAACTACTTGTAATAAAACTAAAAACTACCGTCAACGTAATAGATACACACTATGTTTGATTTCAATCTTCACTTTTTTTTTGTATTTACAAACAGATGTTTAACTATTTGTGTACGAAATTAAGCTGTGTTTACTAATAACGTATGCAATTTGTACATAAACACACACACACACATGTATACATATATATATATATATATATATATATATATATATATATAGTTATTTATTTGTTCATAAATTATTGACTATAGATGTATATTTAAATATTACGGGAATTAAACATTAGAATTTAATGTATTAATTTTTCAATATTAACATAAAAAGAACGGTTTCAATATATAAAAGAAGTCATCTGATTTTTCAAACACTTTGAAGATCTCATCGACAACCAATTAACGGCAATAAATTACTTCTAAAAAACAAATTGCATAGCCATGTTTTTTTTTTGTTTACTGGTCGAGGATCTTCTTTTTTGGGATATTTATAAAATAATTTAGAGAATGTACGGTATTGTTTAATGAAGTCAGAAAAGCGTAAATTAATAAACAATATATTAGGTTTTATAAAGTGGTAAATGATTATAATATGAAAGGATTTGTGTTGATATAGAGAATGTCAGTAATTATAATTATAATATTTTCTGTACGTGTGTTTTTAAAAAAATGACGAAAAATATAAAATCGTGATTGTAACAAAAACTTGTTTAATTTTTTACGACGTTCACTGAATATTCACTAATATTCAGTGTTTTTATTATTTTATTATTTCTTTTTAACATATACAGCTTCCGTAATATAAATTTGATGTATGTGGCTATTTTAAACGACCCGTGAATTATATCAACTATCCGTTGAATAAATTGAAATATAAACATAAAAAGCGTGACTTTTATTAGCTTGCCATAATGTTAAATCGAAAACTAATAAATTATATTGTACCTTGAATGTCATTCCAATATTTTAATATTAAATAACAGTTTATGATGCTTCACAACTGAGAAATGTGAATGATAGGACAACCAATTCATTTTTCATTGACAATATTTCATATATAAAAAGTTGCCTAAAAGAAAGTCGATATTTTTTAAATTGGCCATAAAATATTATATTTTTAAGATAAAGATTTATATGATTGTTAGTTCGAGAGTATCCTCAATATACTTTTAAACATTAATTCAAGAGTAATTAAGAATTTACTTGAAGATCATTTTATGTTTAGCTTAACAACACACTTAATCGAAATTTAGACAAGCTTTATGCTCTTAGTTTTGTGTATCGATAAAAAAATAAAGTAGACTTTTTAAAAGAAAGCCCCTAATCTCAATTTATTTCGATGATGGTTAAGTAAAATTTCTCTGTAACGGTATAAATAAACATCTAATGTTTGAAATAATTGCAAACGGTTGAATTCTCTTTTAAAATTTTAAATATAAGTAATAAACATGTATATGTGTGCGGTTAAATAATTTCTAAATTATATTTGTCGTCTATTCAGTTAAAAGCATTATTAATGAACGAAAAAGTTAATAAGTTCTTAAAAAATCGAACATGCATTAAGTACTTGAAATAATCGTACAACGGATCAATAATGTTTAATAATTACTTTTAAGATCTATAACGTCTGTCACTTTTATAGCTGTTCGTAGCTGAATATGGAAGACAAGCCAACGCTCCTGAAATTTCGTAATAAAATATTATATTTGGTACTACACCACGACTGTTACAATGTAATAGTAGATAGTTTCAACAAATTATTCTTTTCCTACGCGGATATTTGAATGAATACAATCTAAAAATAAAACGTTAACATCACTTACGGTTTCTGTTTAATTGTTATTTTTATAGGTGTATACATTTTAATAGATTTCTTTTTTTTAAAGAAAAGTAACTATTTTAAATTATTAACTGAAATATTCATTTTACAAAAAAGGACATAACTTCATAATAATACTTCATAGTTTATTACTCATTAGTATAATTGTCTTAACTATAAAACTTTTACTGACTTTGAAAAGAAATACGCATAGTTATCTTTAGCTATAAATAAAATTAACATTAAAATTTATAATGAACAACTTTTGCATATTTCTTCTGTTTAATAAATATGTTAACGATTAAATTCCTTATTTGATTTTACTATAAAAATATTGAATGTTTAAAAATATTCAGAAGCATTTGAATTAATCAATTCAAATATTTATTCACTTGTGCAATATTATTAATTGTACAAATAATCGTATAATGATCTTTGATTTATTTCATAGTTCTTAAAATTTTTAATATATATATATATATTATTTATAAAAAAAAACAATTAAAATAATATTTTTAAGGAGTGGGTGTTAATTTGAAGTTTATTTTCTAATTACATTATAATTATACTTTATTGTCTCGATGGTTGGTAGTTCGCTTTTTTTATTAGAATTCTTAGTTTTTTTATAAAAAAATAGAACCTGTTTATTTTTAATATTTACTAATTTTCGATTTGATCAAAATTTAAACTTCTAATCAGTATTTATCATCAAACAGGGATAAAAAATATTAATATAATCCACTGAAAAAGGTTTTAAGTTAATGACTTTTTTAATGAAATCTCATTGTTTTTAATGGTATAATTAATGTACATGAAATTTTGGCTTTTTAGAGGAAAATTTAAAAGGCTGTATTTGGTTACAAAATTGATTTAATTCCTTGAAGTAATTTCTAATGATTTGAGTACATTTTTCTCAATGATTTTAGTACATATGTTCTATTTTAAAAATTAGTTTTTAGGCACGATATTCAATACAATTTTTGACAAACTCTTTATCTTCAATAATTTTCTTCTTATATTAAGTATCAAGAGACTTAAAAAAGTATCAGTGAGTTGTAGATAAGCCGAGTGAGTAAAAAGATTTAATGAAATTCTGTACTGGATTCCTTCATTTTTATGAAAGTCATTTCTGTGCAATGCAAGGTCGGGCATTATCGTACAAGAATAAAATTCTGTTTCGATTAATCATTTTTAGTTATTGTTTCTTTAATTTCTGATCCATTTCTATAATTTTCTGACAGTCTAATTCTCACAAGTTCTCTCTTACTTTACAGTGTATACTTTTAATATATTTTCCTCCACAGCTACAATTATTGAATATTTGAAAGAAATCCAATGATTTTCTGTTTATTCTACATTCTCTAATAATATTCTTTCTCGATTTTTCTTCAACTATTTTCAATTTTTTGGTTTATATAATATGTGTGTTTAATATTCAACAATTTTACATTGATTCAATTTTTATTATATCATTCTATCTTTCAAGTTCGCTACTTGATACTGTTTTGATTAACTTTCATTTACTTATTTTTTTATTATTATGATCATTTTTACAGTTCACATTATAAAAAACAAAACATTTCCAATATTTTGTTTTCAAATTATGTAAAAAATATATAATACCGTATTTTTTAATTGATTACTGAAGATAATCGTTTAAAATATCAAGGAAAAAAGAAACAGGTGCAAAAAACATACAGTCTCTTCTTAAAATGCTACTAAATGTGTGTATTTCACCCCTTTGCGTTTTTTTTTTTATATAATCATGTATCTTGTATGCAATCTTCTTCATGCTTACTCTTAATCTTGTAATACATGTTTGTCTTGTAATATGTCTAGATACAAATTAATAACTTTGTTATAAGAAATTATGACCTCATAACTTTTAAAAAATATATAGTTACAAATGATTATTCTTTGCATAATAACAGTGTATGAAGATTAGTCGACATTACGACGAATCTATTTTTAGTAATCAATTTCTGAGAACGTAGACAATTGATACGAAACTCAATCAGACTACTGTCATTAACCCTGACTCTACTATCACTTTTAAATATTTCCGATATCAATAATAAATTTATTTATATATATATCTGAATCAACAGTTACAACGGTATTTGAAAACTGTATAATCAGAATTGTATGTAAAATACAAAGATAAATATAAGTTACTCTGTGTCGGCATGTCAGTTATCAAACACATTTTAAATGACTTTCTAATTTTCATTCCATGAAGTCTAAATTACATTCTGTCAAGTTGTTGCAAATGTTGATTACAATTCGACCATGAACTTAAGGCGCCATCTGGGTGCGAACGATACAATAGTTTCAGGTGTAAGAGAAGAAGGGGACTTCAGAAACGAATCTGTCATATTATCGTCAACTTATTTCCTAAAACTATTTTTATACGTTTGTAAATGTACGCCTGTCGCAGATGTTTGTCGTTTAATTTAAACAAATACATAAATTCATTAACACGAAAATTCGACGAATAAGCAATTACTTATGACGAAAATACAATAAATTACGTACCTTTACGGTTATGTACCTTGTAGATGAATATACATATACATAAATAAGTTGGAAAATATGCAAATATTATATCAGTTGTAACTGTTTATGTGTGTATATATATATATATATATATATATATATATATATATATATATATATATATATATATATATATATATATATAGATAGATAGATTTAATACAATATTTTGTAGAAAACAATTAACATATTTAAAATTGAAAAATCATCGATTTTAAATTAAAAATTATATATTTTCTACTTTTATATACATTAATTATTAACTCTCAAGAACTGTTGTTATTTTTCTTACTTTTATACGTTTTCAATCAAAAAAAAAGTATATTCTTTTTAAAAATAGTATACAAATAGATATTTCTTCGAAAAATACATCTTTCAACTCATATTTGTAACCTTATATTTGTTCTTTAAAAATAGTAACAAAAAAATTGATTTAAAAATTCATTTTTTAATTTTTCTAATTTTCAAATGACTAAATAGCCAATAAAAAATATTTTTAAATTTTTATAAAAAAGTACAGACGATGACATTTTTCAAATTATATTTTTTGAAACATATACATTTTAAAGACAGACTAGTAGATAATTAGACTAAAGAATATTAATTTTTCATTAATATTAACACCAAAAAACTATTTGGTTTCACTATAATTAAAAGCTTTATCAGAGTATATATATATATATATATATATATATATATATATATATATATATATATATATATATATATATATATATATTGTTTTACCATTGTTTCCTTTTTTATCGCCTTACTAAAAACTTATATTATTATTATATAATATTTTTCATAAGGAAATATATTCTGAAATGAATAAGGAGTTTGCTTCGCTCTCTGCATTATGGTCTTTAATTATATCAATATTTCCTCCAGAGTCAGGTACACTGTCTCAAACATCTTCATCGTAGTCTTTTTTTTCAATTATTCCATTTATTTCTTCTGTTAACGTTCTGAGTTTTTAACATTAAAAGTACAGACAAAAATTCAGAAAAATATTATAAAGCGTTTACTAGTTGACCCAACAACAAGCACATATCGTTTATTTCCAATTTTCTCATAGTAAACACTGAAATTACTCTCATAAAAATATTAGAAAAGAATAATTAGAAAATACATAAAGTAGGCAAAGAAACGAAACATAGACATGAGAATTATTTGTTATTTTTTTATATATTTTTTGTTATATATTTAATTTATTTACCATTTTTATTAAATATTTATTATTAGTACATCCTTTTCTATATTTTTCTACATAATATTAATTTCATTATTTCATAATTTTTTAAATGTACGGAATTGATTATAATAAGAAACATGTTTTGTAATTAAAATTTATTTAATAACCATAAAAAAATATATTTCTTATACATAAATTATTTTTAATATACATTTTACTTTTAGAAATATATACGCCTTAAAATAAACGTGTAAATATAATTTCGAAATAAGATGAATGAATTTAAAGTTTTTTTTCAACATCTTAAAAAATCTGTAGGTTATAACAATACTCCTCCACTCAAATATAAGTTATAAATATCTTCCATGCATACCAACAACATATAAATGATTTTGCTGACATCTTAATCACGAAAGAAATTTACTAATCACCTAATTATATTCGTTCTTAAAAGTATTATAAAGTATTTTGTTTGATAAGTATATATTACTTTATGAATTCGTAGAAATAAAGATGTACTTCAATCAGTTTTTATTTAAAATTTGAGTAGCTTTTTTTTGTAACAGTATTTTACATATTTATTTATTTAAAAAAGTATGACATTTAAAATGAATATTACATCGTTATGTTTTTGTCAAGATAATTTATATGAACATTTTTGTAATTTTTTTATACAAAGTATTTTATTATACCTTGCATGTTTTTTTTAAAAAAATGCAGTTGACATTCTACCTTATGCATTTAAATATATATATATATATATATATATATATATATATATAAATTATTACAGGCATATTTTTATACAAAGGCCGTACTCTTCCGGGTTCGCCTATTATTGATTTCAAGGTTAATACATTGACTGTGTCGGATCATGCATTTCATAAATCATTCTTAATTTTACTATTTCTGATATGCATAACAATAAGGATGTTATAAAAGCACTAACTAACGCATATTGAAACTAACAACCTTGCTTTTTGAATGTCGATTGTATTTCGGTACCATTTTATTATTGTCTCTGGATTTGAGCGTAGGTGAATGGTAAACGTACGTTTACGGACCTGTAGGCTTTAAATACAACAATAATAAATTGCGGTTAAGTTAATAAAATATGTGTCAGCGACAGAGATAATTTGTATAATTAGTCTTTTAATAATATATTATTATTTTTCATATAGGATTGTTGTTTTGAAAGTAACATTACGTGTATGAAGAAATTTGTGCTTGAAAAATTGTTTTGTATTATATATTCATATTTTATATATTTTATTCTATTTATTAATATATATATATATATATATATATATATATATATATATATATTCTATTTTTATAAACAAATATGAATATAAGTATGTACTTTAAAGCGATTTTATGCCTGAAGGAAATAGGAACTGAACGAAAAAAGATCATAGTTACTAAATATGTTTTACTTGAATTTATTAATAAGTATGTATTATTTCTGGAGAAATTAAGAAAAGAAAATAATAGAACTGAATTCATATGGATAAATTATTTTCATATTTAAAGATTCAAGATTATTACAAAACACAATTTACATTTCATGCATTCTAGTTGTCACCTACGAAAGTGAAACATACGTATTGTGTTTAGAGTTCTATATACTTGTTGATACTTGGGGACTCCTGTTGAAACTTGTAAAAATATTTTTATTTTAATACAATTCATATGTGTGCTGAGTACGAATACTTTTAATAGAATTTATATTTTTGAATAGAAATAGTGTATAAAGTTTAGGCAACGTATTACAGTTTTCTTTATCGTGGAAGAATCTTGTTAATATTATAAAAGAATCTCATAATAATCTAAACTGTTCAATGAGAATAGTTAATGAGATTAGTTAATGAGATCGAAGCTAAAATGAAAGAAAAAGCTTATTTGATGCTAATGAAACCGTAAGTCGATTAAAGTGGAACAGTATTAGATCCAGATTTGTTAATGAAAAAGCGTTATATCAAAAGGATTCAAAACAGAACTACTCATTTTAAACATATTTCAAATTGAATAGACCAAACAAAATCATCGAAGATTTCGAATAGAACAATTTGGAGGAAGAAAAACTCACACAACTTTAGTTTGTGTATTTAAATTATTTAAAAGATATCCAGCATAGTTGAATTTTAATCAATTAAAATAATGAAAAATAATTTTATAGAAAAAATGAGTACTGTTTAAAATTAAATTATATAAGTATAAAAAGTAATCGAACGAATACTGATTTTTACAGAAGCTCTCGTTCTTGGAATGAATTGCATCTCTGCATGTTAAATTAATTATCTTCATCATTACAAGTCTTTAAAAATATATTAAAGAGAGAAAGTAATAAAAGAACACTCTTATTTCTTTTTGGAACTCCTGTCATAAAAACATACATTATAAGCGCGTTCATATATATATATATATATATATATATATATATATATATATATATATTCATATAAGTAATTTATACGTATTATTCAATTAAGATTATGTTCTTTTACAATCCAGTTCCTTCATATGTGTTTTTCATCTCTTAATGAGAGAAATATCGTTTTAATGGAATATTCTCAAGCGTTTGGCATTCATACTTTAGCGTTTCGAATTAAGGGATGATTCGAACCCAACTTCACAAACAGGGTGTGTCTTTTTTTAATTGATAATTTGAGTTCGGGCGCTAATGACCTTAGCTGTCGAAACGCCCTAAAACCTCAATAACCAACCAACCAATCCATACAAGTACACGTACGTGTGACATCACTTATATGTTTTTATTGGTACAAACGTATTAAGTAATTGTATTTCAAGGTTGTCCGTGTGATGCATTTGACCGCGCCGTGTACGAAAATGTTTTCTTAATAATTTAATTAACGATATTAATCAAATATTTGAAATGTACAATAGAATTAAAGTGATTAGTCACCATATGGTGGAACGGTAAACTCCAGTGATTGTAAACCGATTCAAAGTGTGCCGATGATGTAAACAGCAACTTCAGGGCGTGAGAAAGATAGTACCTTTATCGTTACCGTTATATAATTATGTCTGACAATACATATCTGTTTTTACATATATCACATCGATAACGTATGCTGTGTATTATGTTTTACAAATTAGCATATTGATAATCGCAACGAAATGGCAATTAATATATTGCCTATTTCGGAATGGACGAAACAAGTATCGCGATGAAATAAGTATGTACACAATCATACATCCATCAGCTATCCAACTATCACACATAACACATCTGTATGTATACGTACATACATATGTATATATATTCAATGTTATAATTCTTAACATGAGTAATTATTTGTTTATATGAATTTTATTTTTAAAATATAAAATAAAATATTTACTCATTAAGAATAAAGATTTAAAATAATAGATTTGAGTTGGCAAAGGCATCAGTGTTTTATTAGTTTTCTTAATAAAATTATTGCTAAGAATTATTTAAAAATAATAATGGAAATGAAAGTGTTGGCCAAGTATATCTTCTTGTTTTTAATCTGCTGTATATTCTCTGTCACTATTAACAACTTGTTTTCATTGCATTAACGTTTTTTTTTGTTATTTGTATACAAATTGTTTTTTTTTAAAAAAAATACTGCCAACTGAGACAAGATATATACTTGTTTGCCTTGCGAAATAATAAATCCTCTTTTCACTCACCTTTACCTTTTAAAATTAGGTCAAGTTTAAGGATCGTACTTGACGCGTTCAGTAATTATTACTCTTAAGATTTTGGTTGATGTATAAAAATGTGGCGTGGTTGTTAAATAGAAATTATTCGTTTTTCGTTGTGAAATTGCAAAACAGAGAGGTTTTAAGTCAAGTTCTATAAATTTATCAGTCAATCCTGTTTGGTAATTAGACTGGTGATCTTATACCTAAATTCTTTATCAGTATCCTTTATATATTAATTCGATCTCATGATCTGCTAACACTTTCAATTATAACCGAGGAAAAGTCATATATGCGTATCAATATTACATATTTACAAAAAATAATTGAATAAAAGAAGTATAAAATATTTTATCATTAAATTTTTGATAAACATTCAATAAATTCGTAGTGTATATAAGATATTCTATTTTAAAAAGATTAGGTTTTAAAAAAGTGTAATTTTGAGATATTACGATATTTAAGTTCTGCAAAATTTAATCTTCAAATAACATTAGAACGAATTATATGTGATTTATTGTACATTTTATTTTTTTATACAATAATTTTACAACTATTGCATACCACAACGTGCTTTCAATAATCAGAAATGCATTTTTTTGAGAAACAATCCTTTTAAACTATAGTATGGACGTACAAAATTTTATCCGCAATCTGTAAAACACCCATTTTTATGCAACAGAGTTAAAATGTGTTAATATGTATTTAATTTCCAAATAAATATTCCATTATTTTCTTTTGTAGATGTCTTAAATAAGACGACCACGATGGGGACGGTGATGGATAGCGGAAATGAGACGCTTTTCTCAGATGATTCGTCATGTGACCTTCAGGAAACATCTTCCACATCTGCGTGTTCCAGTAACGCACCTGGTATTGAATTACATGATTCATCCAAGTGTACTGCACCGCCGAAGATCTTACCCTACAGTGGTGTTTTAGCTAAGGTACTGATCATGATAAACATGTCATTTTTTTATAGAGCATTTTGGAAAATATTGAAGTACTTTTTTATTGCATAATTCTATTTATAACCGGGAAAAAATCAACAAAATCAAAAACAAATTTCATTTTAATACTTTTTATCTGACTTGTATATTTTTATACAAGTATAATTTAATGAATTAGAGGATATATATATATATATATATATATATATATATATATATATGTGTGTGTGTGTGTGTATGTATGTATGTATATAAGATAAAAAGGACGCCGAATCCATCATTATTCGGCCTGTCATACGGTGTTTTTAGTCGTGAGAATCATTTACTGCCTTAGATCATGTATCGTATTGCAGAGTCACGTAGTGTATAATGCGATCATTGTCCAGCATCGAATACAACGGCGCCTGCAGGCACCATCAAGTTAAATTATTTTTTTTGTATGTTTCAATGTAGTGTAACAAATAGGTAAACGTATACAAGGACGATTGGCGGTCCACTGATGTGGTGACTTCAGGCGTATCATTCCTTTGCATTGGATTATTTAAAATTTAGAGAACAATGTGCTATTAAATTAATCTTCGATATTTATGACCATTTTATCTTTGATTATTTTCGGTGAAGAGTTTTCCAAACTAATATATACATATATTTGTGTGTGTGTGTGCGTTTTTTATGCATGTTCGTTGTTAAGTTGATATGAACGTGCATATGGAACGAATTGACTTGTCGGAATTTTGCGATAATTAAATAGTAGAGCTACTAAGGAAGTTTTGTGCAAGAATTGTATATATATATATATATAATATATTATATGGTGCAAAAATCAATCAACATTTTTTTTATAAAATTCTGTTTCTATTATAATTTTTTTTTAATATAAATTATTTTCCTGATGTTGCATTTGATAAAATCATTAATTAATAAATTATTCAATAGACAACAAACAAAAAACATCCACACATAGAAATTGCATTTATGAACTTTACTAAAATCTTTTTAGTATTCCAATATAATCGAATGAATTATGCTGATTGACTTGTGAATCATCTATCTATTCTATCTATCTATATATATATATATATATATATATATATATATATATATATATATATATATATATATATATATATGTATGTATGTATTACTCATTTCCATGGTAATGCTTATCATTCACAGAGCGTTAACTTAAAAAATCAATAGAAGATATTTATATTTTTATCGAAATGCACTTTAGCGTAAAATAGCTAGTAATCAATTGTACATTTTTTATATACCCATGGATTAATTAAGTTATGTGTTTTTTTTATATATAAAAGAGCATTAAAATATCACGAAAGTTTATTATAAAATCTGTACTGTAGTTTTAAACAAATAAACTAATTCTATGTTACTGAAAATTTATTTTAAAATCGATATTTTTATTAATAAAATATTGAATATATTATATTCTGTATTACAACACTTGTACATTTTGTGTAATAATATTTGTTTTGCATATTATTCTTATATCAAGACATGATTGCATTAAAATAACACAAATTACTTAAAAGTTAAGTTTAAAAGAGATTAATAAAAAATTATGCTTGTGTAGCTACTTTTCTCAAAATGTTTGTAAGTATGTGAACTATAAATTATTCTTGTAATTATAATTTACTACAACCCTCAAGTTTTATACTGAATTCTGAATCAAAATGCAGGTTACAAAATTACATTTTAATTTTAATCTGATATTAGCTACATTATTCACTTCATATTACCGCTGTTTTCCTTTTATAAAAAAAATATTCAGACATTTAGAGTTATTATAGCGAGACATAATAAATCAAAACTATATTCCCTCTTTATGTATATATATATATATATATATATATAGAGAGAGAGAGAGAGAGAGAGAGATAAAGATAAAGAGATTGACAAAAAATTTATTGAAAACTTGCAGACTTTCATTTTGTATTATTCTTTGAATTTTACTTTCACAAACGAATTAATATTTCGAACGTTACAAAATTTTTGAAATGTAATTACAAAATTCAAAATTTAAAATGTATTAAAACGGTTAACATTTTGATTTTCTTAAGAAAAAAATAATAAATTAACTATTAGACTTCTTTACAAAATGATATTTTAATTGTTGTGTGGTGTTAAACCATTTGTAACAGCGGATTTAATCGCTGTACCAAACTATAATTAACACGATGAATCGTACATTAAAAAAGTATTTTCATTTAAGTGAGTAAATTATTTTACTTATAAGACTGATATTTGTTTCAGGGAAAAGTAGTAATTCGTCCAATCGCTTTTAAACCAGTTTGTATGACTCCATCTGTACGATTCGGTAATTCCGGCGAAAGATATGGCTCAACTCCGATTCTTCCACGTGCCAGTTCGCACATTGCACTTTATGGCAGTAAGTTTATTTATACGATTTTGAATATTTATATATATATATATATATATAATATAATTTATTGATTTTTATTACGTTGTTGGGGATTGCTGTTCTTGTTGGTGGCTGAGCCGTTTAGACATCTTTATCGTCAGTTCAGTCAAGTTTCACATTTGACATTTAATTATTAACAGATAAATCTAACCATTATGTTCTGTAAGAAGGAAACATTATGCTCACTCTAAGAATCCCTTAATTAAGCTGGTTATTTTTATTTTAAATTAAACTATCTGTAGATATGCAGCATTCTTCGAGTTTCTAATAATAGCAGTTTACAAAAATTAAAAATTGTATAATCAAATTATAATGATATGAATCTATGAAGATTACCTAAAAATGAAGGATATATCGATATACGTTTCACCAGCTAACAAGAAATGCAGTCAACAAGAACACAAAAATGATTATTTATATTGGATATACAGATAAAAAATTAATATATAAAATATACTGATTTTCAGGCAATACCGATCTTAGACATCATGGCAATATGAATTATTCATTAGATAGAAAACTTTTATCATCTTGCACATCTACATCTTCATCTCCACCTTTGGGTATGGCATCTTTATCATCTTTACCTGTACTATCTTCGGGAAGAAAAATGAATTACGATAGTCTTGAAAGCGTTAGAAAATCACCTACCTCTACAATTAATGGCCATGTTAACAGGTACATATTTCTTGAAATGAAATAAGATGATATTTCAAAGCACATATTTTCATGATATTAATCAATTTCTTATAATAAAAAAATATAAATAATAATAGTACTAATTAAAATGTTGATATTCCAGAAACAAATTATCTTTCGGCTTATTATCAAATGCAAGTGGGTGCAGTATGATTGATTTGACGCCATCGCCTTCAGATTCAGGAATATCAGAATTAGAAGCAGCGTTACGTGACCGCGATTCAGAACTTGCTTATCTGCGCCAGACTATGGAGCATAACGAACAGGTAATTTTCCGCGTTTATCAGGAGAAAGAACGTGTTTGGGAACGGGAACTACGTAGGATGAAATCAGTACATGAGAATCGTTTACGAGCGAGTGCACAAAAAGCTCATAAGTTAGAGCAGATGTTGATGATGCAGACATATCAACTGCAACAGGATAAAAAGCGACTATGTTCAGAAAACGAACGACTATCTCAAGAATCCATTGATATACGACAAGATATTAATGTGTTGAGGTCACGTCTCGAAGAAACGGAATGGGGGTTGTGTCAGAAAACTGGAGAAATTTCACTATTGAAATCACAGCTCAAAGATGCGCAGGTTTGTTTAAAATTATTGTAAAGTAAATTCTTTCATTTTATTGTGATTCATGCTGAAACATTTTTTCAACTGACAATTTAATTCTTTACCGATCCTTTCTATCACTTAAACGAACTGCATACTTTTATATTTTTTTTTTGAGCAGAAAATTAAAATCAGTTTCATTTTATTATATATATATATGTATATATATATATATACATATATATATATATATATATATATATATATATATGTGTGTGTGTGTGTGTGTTTTTAGAATGAAAATACAACACGAGGTCATGAATTACTACAACTTCGTAGTGAATATAGAGAAGTTAAGGATAATTTAAATAAAAGAACTGATGAAATAGATATACTGAACCAAAATGTTACAAAAAAAGATATGGAAATAAGACGACTACAAGAAGAAGTTCACCGATTGACAAAACAGTTGCAAAAACTCGACGTATCATTGAACACAAGTCAAAATATACAGCTAAGTGTCACTGAAAACGAGAGAATAAAAACAGAACCGAGAGAATTGTGCGAGAGTTTATCAGAAGCGGATAAGAGTGACACCGATGATATAGAATCGAACAAATCGTTACACATGTTTCACATAACACAGAACTATTTTGAAATATACGGCACAACTCTTTCAAAGGAATACGAAACGCCGAAATTAAACGAGAATATTTGCACAATACTCCAAACCCAGTATCCAGAAGTGACAGATTATATAAACAAAATCAATTCGAAGATGAGAGAGTTCGAGAAAGAGAGAGTCACTTGGGTAGAAGAAAAAGCGAAAGTTTTGAAGTATCAGAAACAGCTGCAACTGAACTACGTACAAATGTACAGACGGACGCGTGCTTTGGAAGCAGAGATTGAAAATTTAACGCTGGACATGAAATACGGCGGCGACAGCGTTAATCAGAAACTGCCGACGCTCGATTTGAGACAACCCGTTGAGATGTAAAACGTTCCGACCAGTCAATAAATTTCGTTAAGCCAGTACTTTCCCCTGTAGTTGGACTCTACATTGTGGGTAAAAGATAAGGTTTCTCAATAAAATGATTCTAGCCTAATATGATGCTCGACAATCGCTCTTTTTTGTATTATATTTTATAGTAACTACAACAGACAGCTGCTAAATATTGGTACCAATACTAATTGCAGTCATGTAACCAACGTAAAATAACACTTCATTAATTTTAATTGAGTTACGAATATTGGGGATCATATATATATACATATTTCCTATGTGTGTATATATATAAAAATTTATATATACAAATATATTACAAGAATATCAATTTATTACTATCTTATCTTTTTACCAATTCAACGTTCCTACATTAGAAATGCACTGTTATACGTATATATTTATTGCTGTTACAGGTATGTCATATTTCAGTTTAATTTTTTCATGTTTTAATTTACTGTTTTTTCGTATGTACTTCAAACTGTGTACATTCTGCTGAGATAATTTTTATAAAAGCTGCGTTAAAAAGAGAACGAAAATACGAAACTCTTGAACAAAATGCAATAAATGATTAAAATATATTGATTCATAACATTATTTTTTAATTATTTTATCGAATCACATGTACAGAAACAAATCTTCGTGCATACACTTTATATGTGTTTGTGTAATCGTTAAAAATATGCATGTGTGCGTTTATTTTTTACAGATATCCTAAACGTATATCCCCAAAAATTATGTATGTACCAAGATTCTTACTTTTCCTTACATTATTTGTTAATGTATGCCCGATCAATGTGATGTATATTAAATTATATTTATTTTTCATTATAATCTTATTTACAATAAATGCTTATTTGAATAATTGTATTGTTATATTCTCTCTTATTTTTTTGTTTATTAATAGAAGGAAATCAGCACAGTATAAAAAAGAGGTTAAAATCATGAAGAGTTACGAACAAATTAAGTTTGAAGAGTTCAGTAAGTATTCATTCTTGTCTAAAATTAATTCTACTGTTTTAAAATTACTAATTTTCTAATTTTATTAATTTAATTTTTTCTTTTAACACTCAGTCTCTTCAACACTGAATCTCGGAAAAACAATAGCACATTCAAAAAAGGAAGAATGTATTGTTTGTTTCTTTGCTTATAGAAAAACAGATATGAAGGCTGTGATGTCTACTGTGAAACTCTTAAGCGGTAAACATTATTTAATGATATCTGGAGTTAAAGTTTTTTGTAAGAAGTAAGAGGTCAAATATTCTTATTTTACAGGTAAAATAAAATTAAACTTCTTTATCGTTTTAGAAATTTTTTTTTAGTATATTATCTATTGAAATTTATTAATATTCTATAACAGTTAAATAAAACTCATTATCAATGATTTTGTCTACAAATTGACAACACAAAATCCTGAACTATTCGGAGGTTGTGCAGGTATTTCTCGTATATTCATTCTACATGTATGTTCTTCAAGTCTCTTCTTCGCATCATTAATATCTGTTATATTCTCTGCAGACCACAAACGTTCTGCAACTGCACTCGCTCTGGGCCAAACTCTTGATAACACATTTGTTGGATCGACAGCTTCTGCCCACATACAAGCTTCTCCTCCCATTATCAATTGTTTTTGTGAATCCAATTTTACGTAATCGAAAGGTTCACATTTATAATATTTTTGCCAATCACCACCGTTTGATAAATGATCCAAGTACCAACAAGATGACAGCAATGCTCTAAAACCTGCTTCAGTTACATCGGAAATAGTTTTTGCTGATATCCATACTTGGACTACTGTATCTAATGGCATATTAATTTTATTTGTGAAAACTTCTTCCCAAACAACAGAACGTGCTCTCAAGCTTGTTGCCATGTCAATCAATTTCTGAATGTAGCTTTGCTCCAGATCCTTGTATGATAATATGTTGTTCTTTTCCATATATTCGTTTATTTCAGGGTTGCTCTCCCTAAAAAAATGAATAATATTTATTTATAGAAGAAGTAATCGATATAAATGAAAATTTTGTAAATATAAATTTTCCTTCCACATTTAAAAAAATATGTATGGAAAAATAATAACAGAAAAACCATACAAATTACAAGTATAAAGAGTTTATTGTTTAAACTCTAAGGCTGGACTTTCTTTCCTGATTGATTTATTTTTAAAAGTTGTATATTTTACTGAACATATTTAAAACATACTTTTTTGAGAAACTACTGATTATTTATGTACACAAATGATAAAATATTTATTTACACTTTCGAAGTGATTTTGGGACGTAATTTTAGCAATAATTGTCTACAATCGATTCCGACCTGCAGTCTGTTTATATTTCTTACATTTGAGTACTTAATAAGTCTATTGAATTAAAATATTTCATAGAAAATAAAAAATATTTATATTATTTCTCATAATAACATGTTTATATATTATTTGTTAAAAATACTTTTATCAAATAGGGCGATACAGCTAACAGGTCACCGATATTACATTTTTTGACACGAAATAAATATTTCATTAATACCTGAATTTAAAAAAGGTAAAAGAAATTTGTAAATTTATATATATATATATATATATATATATTCTACATCTCTTATTAGCTATTAAATTAGTAATTAATCCTTATATTGAAATTCAAAAATATTTAAATGAAATTATATTGAAATAAAAATTAAAAAGAAATCCGAATGAAAAAAAATAAAATAATGACTAATAAATGAACATTTTGTTTTTAAAACCCGAAATTAAAAAAAATGATAATTGACATTAATCAGTAAAGAAACCAATGGAAACTATCTGAAATATACACTTTCTTACCAACATTCGAACTCGACCTCATCAGCTCCTAAATGCGTGTACTCTTCTGGAAAAACATCGATGATTTCTTTCATGAAATTTTCCATGAAATCATATGTCGTATTCCGTGTAGGATTCAAAGGACCATATTGTCCACTCGGAGTCCCTTCTTTATAGCATGCTGTTAATAAATCTATATATCCTTGTCCCCATGATCTGGTATGTCCTGAAATTTAATTATATATATATATATACATATATATACATATATATATATATATATATATATAATTTAAAAACGAATATTCTAAATATAATTAATTTAAACAATTTACCAGGAGTATCGAATTCAGGAAGAACACGTATTCCAAGAAGTGTAGCATATTCGATAATTTTTTTAACATCATCTTGCGTGTAGACCATTGTCCGATGGTAAGCTCCTTCTTTACTAAAAAAATATTTATTTTGGTTGTTTCAAATAGATCCAAAATAATATAATTTTAAGCTAATCAATTTTTTAAATACTTATTTTAGGCTACAAAATAAATTAAACGTTTTGATAGAAAAATGTCACTTTATATCTTTTACTGCTTATATATACATATATATATATATATATATATATATATATATATATATATATATATATATATTATAAATGTTTTTGTAATGTAAAATTATTTATCACCTAAGAATAAAGTCAAATAATGTGATTTTTTTCTCTAAATTATTATTCAGTAATTTGATAGCCGTTGTTTATGACTCTTCTTAGTAAAAATAGTTAAATTAAATATCAATTTACATTAATTATACATATATAATGACATCAATTAAAAACCACCTATCAAATAATTGAAAAGAGACTTATAATATCTTATATTCTTAATTCATAACACGATAGATATTACAAATACACATTTTTTACCTTAAAAGTGGATATGTTGTACTTTCGTAAGGAAAACTTTGATCATCCACGATGTGCCAATGAAAAACATTCATCTTATTGTATGCCATAGCATCAAGCATTTTATACAAAATATTCATTCCCATAAAATGGCGTGATGTGTCGAGTAATAGACCACGATGGCTGAATCGTGGAAAATCTATTATACTCGTTCCATTGATAATTAGCTGTAAATATTTTTCTAATATTATTGTTTGTAGATTTTTTACACGTACATGTTTTATAATATTTCGTCACAAAAAATTAAACTACTAGTTATTAAACTTAAAGTTTAGTAAATAGTTTAAAATAATAACTATTTGAGTAATGACTAAACACACTATTTATATTTTGTTTATATACTACATTGTTTACAATATTTTTTTTGATTTTTGTTTTTATTTTTATTAATTTTTAACATTTTTAGAGATGAAATTGTTATTGTTAATTTATATTAATTTATGTTCCGTTTCTACTACATTTTTCTCGAGTATAAATTTTCTTTTATTATATTTTACACATTTTGTCTTCCCTGGCACTATCTGTGAATTTTCTTCCTCTTTACCTGATATATTATTAACGAGAGGAAATAATCATTGCTACTTGTACAATAAAGATACCGCATAGATAAAAATCAAACAAAAAAGAACAATATGGGTACACAAATGTAAATAAAAATAATGTCACTTTAAAGATGTTGCAATATTATTTTAAATCATAATAATTTATACAATCATACCGTTTTTTCATCTTCATGCAGATACATTAATTGTGAAAATGTTTCAAGTCCTCGAAGAATTCCCCAAATTGAGTCACTTACAAGAATAGCTTCTCCAGAATTAAAAGGTGTGCTCACATTTAATTCATCTATAAAATAGAGACATTTTAAATGTACCCAGGTACGAAGTGCTGTACTTAATTACTTAATTATTAACATTTAATTTATAACGAATGCTACTGTTTGCTAAAAAAAACAATTCTTAATGATTATAGCAGTCATTAATTATATATTTCTTTAACGCTTTCACTACTTTTCATTAAATTAATATATATATATATATATATATATATATATATATATATATATAATAAAAATATATATCTTACATCTTTCATCCATATTCATTTTTGGTAAGTCTTCACATGGCTTATTTAATTGAATTTTTAATACTGTTAAATTTCCATCAAAATTTTTATCCATTTTCAATTTCGTTAAATCATCTGATGATAATACATGGGATGAATCCTTACTCCAAGGTCCCATACGTGTTATAATTCGATCATATCTGTATGTTGCTTCTTTTAATATTGTGCAGTTATAATTAACGATCTGAAATATTTTATATATGTATATATATATATATATATACATATATATATATATATATATATTTATATAATGTGTGTGTGTTTATTAAATCAGTGAAAAATATAAAAACGATTACGTTACATAAATATATTTTACTAGTAAAAATTTTAATTTATAATGAAAATAATTGTATATAAATAGTTAATATTTTAATTTTAATTTTTGACTTCATAAAGTAATTGCCAATTAAATTATATTTTTGATAGAAAACGAAGAGTTTTCACAGATTATATATATATATATATATATATATATATATATATATATTCATGTGTATGTGCGCTTATGGATTCATACATTACCTCAAATACAAAAACACTGGACTTCACAATCATAAAACTATCAAATTTTATTTGTTGTTGCGGTTTCGGCCATACTTCACCTTGTGTTGCTTTAACTGATGGTCCAGGTTCGACGATATATCCACTACAGAATATGATCAGTGTGACAAAAATGAATAATACGAACGATGACTGCATTTCGAAACAGATGGTCGTGAACAATTACTTTAATTTCAATTTGTATGTCCTTTAAATAAATTGAGATAATAAGGTATATTAACATTTTATCAATTATTTATGTTATCTTGTAAGTACATACAGATAGTATTTTGTATTATTTTGAATATTATTTTATACGGAATTATTATATATATATATATATATATATAGTGTAAAAGGACAATTACAGTATAAATGAAATAATATCACTACACACTAAAAATATACAAACTCTCAAAAAACAATAAATATACGCAAATAAACTAAAAATATAAGAATAAAATTTAAATATTCATCAAATAAAACCTTGTTAATGGACAAGTAGAAACCCACTGTGCAAATAAATTATATATTCGTTCTTCGTTTTACTCCAGATGTATTCTGTCAATATATGATTATATTTCGTATTAAAAGGTGATAATTATAAAATGTCTAACTACCGTGGTTAGCTGATTATAAACTATTATTATTTTATATAAACAAAATGTCACAGTTTTCATTCGACTTCATTGTAGATTTCTAAACATATTTCTCTTCATCTTATATATTGACAATTTTTGATATTTTGTTATAAATATGTATGTAAATTAATATTCACTTATTTATAATTTGTTTATAATTATATTCTACAGTTAATATTTTGATTAGTAAATTGAATACACTGTTTCCATAGCAACAAACTTTCATTCATAGTAAACTATATCTTTCAACTTTTTTTACAAAAAAAGAATTAGGCTGTTAGATTAAATCTCAGATTAATTTAGAATAACTATTCAAATTAAATATGTAAATAAAAAAAGAATAGAATTAATAACACTTTACTCTTATTGAAATTATATTTCTTATCTGATTGAATCATTATATATATATATATATATATATATATATATATGCATGTATGTATGTATGTATATACATTGTCCTCAAAGCAAAAAAAAACATATTGTATTAAGTATTATACTTTTGTTCTAGTTTTCAAATATGTAACGACTCTGTTTTCATAATTGAGAACATTTCTTCATATATATATATATATATATATATATATATTCATATATACGTATTCCGAGAAATTTTAGCCTGATAAGAAGATTTTCTTTTGAAGCATTCAAACTTACTTGGTGCTGATTTTCATCCCAATCTTCTCTGTTAACTAGGCTAGATAGAATACCACTCTGTCAATTACTACACATCCACCGATGTATCTCTTGGAATTATTGAATCAATCAAAAATTCACTCACCATAATAAGGTAAAAACGCACAGTACGATATAATTTTTTATTGTTTAATAAATACTTTTTTTTAAATCTTTAATTATATATATATATATATATATATATGAACACTCCGTTAATTTGACAAAAATTAATCCGTTTTTCTGTATACTTCTTTTCAAGAAACTTCTGTTTCTTCAAAACGGAACCTTTTTGTAATGATGTTTGTATTATCATTTCATTTATATATAGTGATCCGATATATTTACTCAACAGACTTGAACTTTGGAATATAATGGAATATTTGTAGTTTCTATGAAAAACTCGTTTCATTAATGTTCCTTTTTCATTTAAATAGTAGTTTTTATAATGTATAATCTTTTAAACATTTTTTTTTATATGTATGAATTGATTCAGAATAATATCCTTAAAAAAATATAATATTCTTTTATAATCCAAACCTGTTTACAAAAAAGTCCCGGTCTTTATTTATATCATAATCAGTATAAATACCTTGACGGAATTTTACTTAAATACTGTTTGTTTAACTGGTTGTAACAGGAAACATTAATCAATAATAATTAATAAAAGAGTATTTAATGAATTTCCGTTATCATTTTAAAACGTGAAGTTTGTCTTTATGTGTAAAAATAATATCGAAATTATTTCTCTCGTTTTATTTTTTATACATATTTATATTTTATGTAAAAAAATATAATTTAAATACATTCAAGAATGTTTATTGATAAAAAAATACATTTCTCAATGCAAACATTGAAAACAGTATAACAAATTAAATACAAAACCCGGCTCTGTTAGGCGGTTGAGCTGGAATTTTTCTTAAATTCATTCTACATGCATGTTCTTCTAATCTACGTGCTGCATCTTGTATATCAATAACGTATCGAGACGACCACAGTCTTTCAGCCACGGCGCTAGCTCGAGGCCAAACCCTTTGTAAAACATTCGTCGCATCGACAGATTCAGCCCACATACAAGCTTCGCCGCCCAAAATCAACGATTCTTCTTTAACAGAATTAACAAAATTGAACGGTTCGCAATAATAATATTTATTCCAATCGCCGCCATTACTGATATGATCGAGATACCAGCAAGAAGATAACAATGCTGGAAAACCAGCCGCAGTCACTTTTGATAAAGTGTATGCTGATATCCAAACATGTACCACCGTTTCTGGTGGCATTTTGATGCCATTTGTAAATACTTCTTCCCAAACAACCGAACTCGAATTCAAACCGGACACCATGTTAATTAATCTCTGGATGTAGATCTCTTCAAGTTTTTCATACGCCTTGATATTATTCTTGTTCATGTATTCGTTTATTTCAGGATTGGTTGACCTGTAAAATAAATATTTTTTACATAGACTTGTCTGATTATATTTTTATCGTATATATTTATCTTACCAGCAATCATATTCAACTTCATCTCCTCCTAAATGAATATACGCGTCTGGAAACGTAGAAATAATTTCTTTCATAAATTTATTCATAAATGTATATGTCGTTTCTCGTGTCGGATTCAAAGGACCATATTCTCCACTAGGTTGACCTTTTCGATAACAAGGGGTTAATAAATCGATGTAACCTTCACCCCAAGATCTGGTATGACCTGAAATATTTTTAAATAACATATTTGTTTATAGCAAATAATAATGAAAATTATTTAGCTTAAATAAAATAAAAAATATTCTAATATTTTTTTACACTTTCGAAAATATTTATAAATTTATTTATATTAAAACTATATATACCAGGAGTGTCAAATTCTGGAATAACTCGTATCCCGAGTAATCTTGCATATTCAATTACATCTTTGACGTCTTGTTGTGAGTATATGAAATTAGGATGGTATGCACCTTTTTTACTGGAAAAAAATAAAAGTGTAATATATACATGTATATCTATGTATTACAAATGTGTATATATTTACAAGGAATTCATATATAAGAACATGGATACACTGTAATATACACATGATAAAATCTATTAAATAATTTCTATAAAAAAATTACATTCATACAAGTAATTAAACAAGAAATGGCATATTTGATTGTTAATTATTAATTCTTTTACTTGCGCACATCTTCCTTTATAACAGTATTTTTCATTCGTATTAAATTATTTACAAGATTAATAAATTTTTCTCACAATTTTCATAGCAATTTATTTTTAATTCTTAACACGCATTTCCTGTCATTAGATTCTTATGAAAAATCAGATAATTTTATTATATATATATATTGACAATGTACTGATTTTTATTTTTTTCGATTCAGTGCCTCTTTTAACTGTTAATTTCTAATACATTATCTAATTTTTCTATCCCATCAATTCACTGGTTTCTTTGTGATCCATTTTATGTTTATTTCCAATCAATAATGTCTATAAATATTTGTTGTATTCGTATTCATTTTTTTTTATTTTTTCTTGTCATTGCTAACATATATGTGTATTTGTTTCGTTGTGCTGTCTTGTCTGTGAATTATTTTTACATTCATGATCTATGTTCCACTTCAAACAGCCAAGACAGATTGAATACAATAATGGAATATTTTCTTGTCAACCATTTTGTTGCACCATTTGTTGCCTTAATGCAATCTCTAATGCTTTCAAACTACTTGCAAATGGCAGAAATAGGTAGCGATATGTAGCCATCAGCTTTTATTCCAAGATATATATTGAATGTGGAGAGGCATCCGATTGGACAATTTTTGAAAGTGTCGCAATGCTATCATCTGTTCGTTATTATTTTTTAAATTTTTCAGTTAAACACTATATATATATTTCAATTAAGATTGTATCTTATTTAAGCCTTATATCAAATTTACCTTAACAATGGAAACGTTGTACTTTCGTATGGAAAACTTTGATCGTCCACAATATGCCAATGAAAAACATTCATTTTATTATAAGCCATCGCATCGAGCATTTTATATATTATAGGCATCGGTTGAAAATGACGAGACGTGTCTAACAGAAGACCTCGATAACTAAACCGTGGAAAATCTATTATGTTTGTGGCATTTATGAGCAACTAAAACAAATATATTGTTAAAAATACTTTAACCAAATGTTAAAATCAATTTAAAAAATTCTGATTTTTAAAAGGAAATATTTCTGTAACACTTTACCTTTCTTTCATCTTGACTCAAATATATCAACTGTGTAAACGATTCTATTCCTCTCAAAATACCCCAAATCGAATCACTCTTTAGAACTGCTTCACATTCATTATTATTCAGTTTTATATTTAATTCGTCTGAAAGAAGGTATATTCATTTTTAATTAATTAAACAATTGAAATAAACAATAAAGAAATCAGTCACAAATTATAAATAATTAATAATAATAATTAATATTTACATCTTTCATCCATATTCATCGAAGGCAAATATTCACATTCTTTATTTAATTGAATCCGTAACGAGCTCAGTATATCTTCATTTTTTATTTCACTATTTGCATTATTAGGACTTTCTGTTTCAGGTAATGGGTTTTTCACGTTTCGTTGCCAAGGAGCCATTAATAATAGGATTTTCTCATATCTTAAAATTGCTTTTTGTAATATTGAACAATTATAACCAGAGATCTAAAAATTTCCAATTTTAACACAATTCAGATATCAAATAAATTAGTCGATAACGAAAGGTAAATATAAAAGAATATAATAATAAATATCTTCAATCAGTAGTGATATTATATATATATATATAATTTATTTAATTATCTTATCTAATAGTATATTTAATTATCTGATCAAACATTTTAAACAGACTTTAATAGTTATTTAAGTAATTACATAATATTTAAATAACAGAACTAATTTAAATAATTTGTGGTTTTACTATAATTGATAACAAATGAATAAGTTTACTAACGAATTTAATATTTTTATTTTAAATTATTTAAAATCGTATTTTACAGAGTTTTTACAAACATCTTGTGAATATGATTTGGTGGCTGGTTGGTTATTGGGATGTTAGGGCGCTTCGACAATTAAGGTCAATAGCACCCGAATATGATTTGATTTCATTTAGTAATAACTTACTTGTAACGATCAAAATTTATTGTTTTTCATTGACATTTTTATTTTAAACTGAAATCGTCGTTATGAAATGAAGTGTTAAATTTGAATATGAAAATTGAACATGAAAAATTCTTGATACTAAATAGGAAATTTATTAAGAAACGATAAAAATATCATAGTAAAAATAAAAAGTTAAAATTTAAAGCAGATAATAATTTTTTATCTCATGATATATTTAGAATTCATTTCTTTTTTCGGTCGAAGACAAATTCAGTTTTGATTTTTACTATATAAAATGGCATACTTACATTGAATATAAACGAATTTGGATCTACTCTCATAAAAGTATAAGATTTGGTTTGATTTTGTGGCTTTGGCCATATTTCTCCACGTGTAGCAACCACAGTTGGACCCGGATCAACAATAAACCTATAGCTAACACAAAACTGGACACAACACACAACAATAAAAAAAACAAACGATTTCATTTTTAATTTAAATTTCAATTTTTATCAAAACTTTTATACAAAAGTCGATTTATAAACGATCACCGATTTTTCTATATTCAAAATATTATCAAATACGATTACAATAAAAACACACTGTTTATTTTTTTAAATGTATGTTGAAACCTCTTTTCATATAAAACAGATCATACGTGTGATTCATTCATGTTGAAATTATTGATTAGTTAGTGGGTGAATTATGACTGTTATTAGACTAAAATAGAAGAAATAAACTCAATTGTATTAAATGAAGAGAGCACACAGTACGAGTTGTCTAAAATTTTTTGAATGGAATATGTTTATTGATACAATGTACATCTGTTCACTGTTTCATGCAATGATGTCATATTGTAATTATAGCCAATATATATACATACATACATACACACACACACACATATATATATATATATATATATATATATATATATATATATATATATATATATATATATATATATATATATATATATATATAGGTGATTCAGTTTAAGCTTCCACATAAAAGTATTAAAATAGTAGTAAAATAATAGGATTTTTTTAATTTTTGCGTTTTTTTAATACTTTCATTTGGAAACATAAATTGAATCATTCTCTCTCTCTCTCTCTCTCTATATATATATATATATACATACATACATATATATATATATATATATATGTATATATACAAATAATTTGTATTATCTCATTATAAAATTTCGAAAACTTAAAATTGACCAAAATTAAAAATAAATTGTCTCTCGTTCTTCGATTGTATATTAAATAGTAATATACTTAATATATGATATTACTTCTGTGTTTTGTTAATCATATTTTTAAGTATATATATATATATATATATATATATATATATATATATATATATATATATATATATATACATATGTATGTATATATGTATGCATGAATATATGTGTTTAATTTAAGAAAGAACTCCTTTACTTCTTGTGATGTAGATCATTAATTAGGTCAAATCTCTTTATGACATTCTCTGTATTCCAGTTAACTTGCGAATTGTTTATTCTTGATAATAAGAGAAAACTATAAAACATGCGTCATTAAATGAAAGAAATTTTAAAAATGTATTGATATGAATATCTTATCATATTTGCAACACAGTTCAATTATAAAAAATAATAACAAAAAAATACATTACAAAACATTATAAAAAGAATCTAATAGAAATAAGTTATTGGGTTCAAAATAAAATACGAATTTTTAATATAATAGATAATTTAAATCAACTATGAGATTAATAAAATGAAAATATATTTAATTGTAAATAAAAAATACATCTTATGTTTGATATATACAAAATATTCATCTAAATTCTTTATTTTTTATTTCATATCAGTTCGAATAAAAAATACGTTATATTGACACAAATATTTACTTTAATTGATTGTTTACCAACGGGGAAGAACTATGTATCATTATATTTTAACAGATGGAAAATTTACTTGGATTTACTAGTAAATATTTTTTTATTAAAAATACTATTGACGCCCGGATATGTAAATAAAACGACTTGTCAAATTAATTAGCACAAAGATCACGATATATTATTATTTCATAGTAGAAAGTTAGTTATTCTGACATTGACGTCTTGTATTTTCAAAATTGTTTCTTTATATTATTTTTATTTAACATAAAAGAAATGTTTTAATGTTGAATTTAATGTTTTTAATTATATATACATATATATATATATATATATATATATATACAGCCTCAATTTTTTATGCTTTTATACAGTATATATTTTTACGTTTCTATTAACAGAAAAAATAGAAAAAATATTATAAAACTTAGAAAGCTCCATTTTATTTGGTATTCGTTGATAATTTCTCTCTCTATGTATATATATATATATATATATATTACAATTAATATGTCATTTTTTTATTGCTCTCTTATGATATATTTTAATATGTTATTTATATAATTAAAAATTAATTTATTGATATGTATTTACGAAAATTAATTACTGTATTATGTTAATATTTGAAAATATGAATCAATCAATGACAATATATATATATATATATATATATATATATATATATATATATATATAATCTTATGCGAATTATTTATAAAAAAAATGTAATCAAATGAAATATAATCTAAACATAAAAACAATTGAGTATTTTTACACCTATTCAATGAACATAATTATTTATACACGTACAATAGTATTTTTTATATAAATAATAAAAAGAAATATTACTTTTAAAATAAGTAGTTCGGAAAATATGTATTTTTTATTTGATTAGTGTTTAAAGGAATAACAATAATTACACATATTTATTTTATGTTATCGAAATTAGATATAAAATAATATGTACTTAAAAAAATGATAACTGATTTGATTAATTAATGAAAATATATTTTAATAATGATAGGCATTAAGTTTATTAGAAATACTTTTGAACCTTATTTTTTTTTAATTTTTGTAAATAATATTTTTTGTTTTGATATATATGTATATATATATATATATATTTTATATATATATATATATAATACATTATTTTTTAAAAAGTGCACTATGATATTGGCTGCATGTAGTGATACAAATATTTTAGAAGAACACGAAGAAGAAGCGTTTGATTTTTTTTTCCATCAATGTTTGTAATAGTGCGAAATCTATCTTGAGAAGCAATGGAGTCAATCTTTTACGTGTTGAAATTATCTGAAATTGAAAATTATTTCCAAATTAATATGCATTTTTCGTCGAATTTGTGTGTATTATTCAACGATAGTTTTGAATTTCAACAAAACGTTTGATATTTGCCAATAGATTTAATTAGTGGGAAATTCACCAATATATCGTAAAAGGGAGAACGATAACAGAGTCCTCTTTTGTGGAGTGAAAGTTAATCAAATATACTGTGCTACATTTCGAGTACTAGTTATTTCACGTGAAAAGGTGGTGTGTGGATTTGCAATATGGACGAACAGTGGGGTCAGTTTTTGAAATTAATTTTTATTTCTAAAATGTCTACAATAGCATTGAATTAATATTTAAACATTTGCTATTTTTTTTTAGATGCAGACGATTTCGAACCGAACGTGGTTATTCCACATGCCACGACCGCTGCAAACAAATGGGAAGGGGAAGATGAGGATGACGAAGTAAAGGTATGTGCATTCAATAAAGAGTAAAAATAGAAAATGTATTTTCTAATGTACTAGTATTTAAAAACATAACTCAAATAACATAATTTCTAAATGTCATAACCTCATTCATGATTGAAAGTGTCGACTTTTCGTTTCTAAAAGTTTGTCATCACATATTTGATCATCAGTTTTTAAGTCTTGATCCTGCTGAAAACGTGTATTAGATTTAACTTTCAGTGTACAAGGTTTTTTTTAATATGTTTATATACAATAGATGTTCATAAATATGATTAAAACATCCTGAACGATTGAAGTATTTCAATCGTTTATAGTTACACGCATTTGTTATCGACATTAACAGTTACCATTTTAAAACCGGATATTATTTTAATTTCATATTTATGTTATCCAGTCAATATAATAAATAATCTCAGCAAAAGTCAATCTCTTAAATTGGCTAAAGCAATGAATTATATGACCTTATGTAATAAATATATTTATTTGCATGTAAAATATAGATATTTCTTTATGTTTATTAAATGTACATTTATTTTAATCTAAGCTTATTAAAGACTAAAAAATACTAAATCTAAACTGCAAGTTTACTAGTTATAAATAGGAACAATGTAAATATGAAAAATAACAATACTCAGATCGTATCAAGATTTTAAAGTGAAGAAAACGTTTAATAAATTTGTTTAGATGAAAATTAGGGTTTTTTCTCATATAGTTTTTTTGGATTATAGTATTGTATGGATGTTAAGTTTTGAAAGTAATGATTATGTAAACTTTATACCACATTTTCTTAAAAGAAAAAAACTGTGTATGTCTGCATGTCGTATATGAAAAGTGTGATACTTTTGGTAAAATTATAGCTTGTATTGTTAAAGTTAGCATTGTATATATACTAATAGAAATTTCATTAAATATATGATTTATATGATAATAAATTAGTTTTATTAATTATTGGTTTTATTGTATTTTCTTTTATTTTAAATTGGTGTGTAATATACGTTTAACAATTGTTTCATTAATCTAATACATCTTTTTCATTATTTCAAAAGAGAACATTTTTTATTTATAGCAAATTTAATGGTGTTTCAAGAGGGCATTAATTCTCATAGATAAATATATTTCTGAATTATGTTTTCATGTATTATCAATGATATGATTTTACATTTGGTGAAGTTATTCTCTGTATATAATTCTTTAATCTGTAAGAAAATAAAATTTATTTGTGACTGTTCTTGTGTTATTTATTTATTTTATGTTATTGCATGTGAAATATTAATGTAATATTATATGTTTAATATAATTAATCCCATTAAAAAGATTATATTTAACCTGCTGATATTAGTCCGTATTTTAAAAGTAAATATTTATATTTTTAAATATATAGTTATAAAAATGTAGATTTATTTATTTCAACCTGACGTGTTTTGTTTCTTTATTCCCATATTTTTTAGGAAAGCTGGGAAGATGAAGAGGAAGAAAAAAAAGATGTGGAAAAAAATATTGAAGCAAAACCAAAACCTAAATCCAAGAAAACAATAGCTGAAAAAGAAGCAAGTATTTTTATAATAATGTATGATCAGTGCTTGTGTACTGTGTGAATTGTGTCATTATTTTTTTTTGTCATTGTCTACATGTAGTTATATATTTTATTTTTAAACATCAAAGATTATGTAAATTATTATGCTGTGAATTTTATATTACTTTAGAGGCAGCAATTAGAAGAATTACAACGCAGAGAAAAAGAACGAATAGAAGAAATGACCCCCGAAGAAAAACTTGCTGAAAAACTAAGGAGACAAAAGTTACAAGAGGAATCTGACTTAGAATTAGCCAAGGAAACATTTGGCATATCTGATAAAGTTACTGGTATAGATAAAATGAATCCTATAACTAAGGAAGAGTTTACTGAATTGGCTGATACCCTTAGTAAAAAGCTGAATACTTATGCCAAAAATCCAGAGTTTCCTGCATTTGCTGAAGATCTTATTAGAAATATTTGTGTATCACGTAAGTTCTGTGAAGAGTTGTCTGGAGGATAGTTTATACAGTTTAATATTTATTTTAGTTACTTCATCTGATTTGAAGAAATTAAAGACAACAATAGATAATATGTATTTAGAAAAACAAAAGGTAGAAAAAGGTGATAAGTCTAAAAAAAATAAAGGAAAAGGAAAGGCAAAATTAAAAATGGATGGAGATAATGTAAGATTATTGAATATAAAATTTGAGAACCGAGAAATCTTATAATTTGTAATTTTTCTTTCAGGCAATCTTAAATGAATACTCTGCTTACGGTGATACTTACGATGATGTTTATGACGATGTTTATGATGATTTTATGTAGCACAACACATCGAAAATATTATATTTTTAAATCAGCTATTAATATGACTTGTATATTTAATAAAAGCAAATTGATAATTAATATTAACTGTATGCGTTCAGGGTATCGTTGATGCTCATTGGATGTGATAAAAATCAAATGTGCATGAATATTTTGTTCAGTATATTTAAAATTTTAATACTACTAAACTATTTTTACAGTATATTTTTCTACTGTTATAAATGAACTTATTGGCAGAGAAGTTGTTTGTTGGAATAATGTTTTTGATTTCTTAATAAACCTTTATGTATGTAATGTATGCATTCAATTGTACTGTTGATACTATTTAAAAAAAAAAAAACAATCAAACTAGGTTGATATATTTAGTGTTACTTTTGTGTATATGTTTTCAAATGCAAATACTTATGATTTAATTTTTGTTATGTGCGTAAAGTTACACACTTAGATGTTAATAAAATGACTAGTATACACGGTTAGCAATTATTTACAAGTATTCAGTTTTAAATTTTAGTTTTATATTAGTATTATTATATAAAGCTAAAAGTCAGGGACTGTTGTATGCAATAAACAGTTGTATGTATGTATATATATGTGTGTGTATATATAAAAATGTACATATATATATATATATATGTATGTATGTATGTATATATATGTATATATATATGTATATATGTGTGTGTATGAAGATATATTAGTATTTTATAGCACATTCATTATTTTTATAACAAATTATATCTTCTAAGTCAATTTGATTTATTCGGTGAATATTAATATTTTTTTTTCATTAATTTCATTGTGTATTCTTGATTAATTGTGATCGTTTTTATCATTCCAAATTGTAATAATGTGTGTTGGACAAACTTACTTCAAAATGAATTTTATTACTTCCATATGGGCACTTAACCTGCTATTTCTTTTTCTTCCATTTATTTATATAGGTGAAAGTTGTTTTGTTTTGAAAGAAAATAACATGTAAATAGTAGCTGCAACAATATATCAAGTTATTGGATGTCCAGACTATACAAATTTAATTTCATCAAAAATTAATTAATTTCTCAAACTTATATATTAATAATTTTTCAGAATTTATATAAATTAATAATGTATCATATTTTAAAGAGTTTTTAACATTTTTTTACATATGTGTTTAAAAGGCTAATGATATACTAAGCAATTGTAAAAATTCAACTTAAAGTCAAAACCACAAGAACTCCACTCGTTTTAAGTGAATAAATGCTGTGGTCTACAAATGATTGTTTGCAAATACTATTGTATTTATTAGTTTATACAATAATTCTTTTTTAAGTGAGCCATAATCTAGTTCGTTATAGAGTTATACTTCATAGTATGTTTTCGAATATAGATTCTGGTATTTTTAGTCATTTATATTTAAGTTAATAATGCTTACTGAACTTACTATCACATATAGTTGTTTGAAATTATATTTATTATTAACTAAATATTAAACCTAAATATACTGGCTCTTGTTTTTGAAAACAAATCCTATTTGCATGTATATGATTTGTTACTTTTTTGCAAATCAAGTTTTAATAAAAGGATTTTAAAAATGTAGTTTTACCTATTGAAAAACCTTTAATTATATTAATCTAAATAACATTTTCTGTATTCTATAGTCGTATATTTATAATAAAAAAAGTAATGTTACACTTGTTGAATATGAAATAAAAATGCAATTATTATATTTGACATTTTGATATAAGTGTTATTTATCGAAAGGTTTACATATGTGAATGTTGAGATTATTTGCCATTTGATTATTTTATTAAGTTTTTAAGTTTTTTAATTGTTGAAAAATGAAAGGAAATATGATTTTATTATAATAGAGGAAGTCGTGTTTCTCTAAAAAATATTTGTATCTATTGTTTATATATATATATATAATGTATATACACATTCATTTTTGAAATTTCAGAGTAAATAATTTTATACATTTCTCCCGTTAGAGTGCAGCACAATGTCAAGAAACATGGATACTAAAACGTCTAAAAATAGTTAACAGTCAAAGTTTCAATACAATTGTCGGACATCATAAATAATTAAATAAGTCTAAAACATCAATAATATTATTTTGTATAAATTTGTTTCATTGTGAGTGTTATAAGGGAACACATTTTTCGAATAATTCGTTAAAAATATATTAAGAACCTCAACATATTTACGATGGTCAAGTGTGATACATTATGTCAAATTTTGTAAATAAATAGACTTAATTTTCAAAATCAAGTGTTCATTACTATACTCGTATTATATAAACTAAAAAGTAAGGTATATACTGCATAAGGTAGTTATGTTTACATTAATATTTTGATGTTTTATATATATATATATGTCTATATATTTTGTACAAATTTGTCTAGTGTGATAATATGGCACATTCAGATGGTGCACAAGTTAGTTCATTGCCATTACCTCCTGCACAATATATAAATCAGTATACAGACGAAAATGTTCGAAGAGGCAGAGTATCTCGGCCACCACCACCAATACATGATACATATTCTATGTTTGGAAATGCATTTAATGCGGATGAAAGTATTATAAGACCGTTAGAGAGTCAGGTACATATGTTAACAAATATTTGTGAATAAATTTCAATAGATAAAATATTTATGCTAGAAAGCGCAGTTCATATTGGTTATTAACTAATTTTAAAGAAGAAAGTGCATGTGAAAATTTTGTTTTTAAATAAGAATTGTGTTGTGAAAATGTATATTATTTTCCTATAAAAATATGATCCTTAATTAAAATACTCCAGGTATAAAAAGTTAATTTAAAATAATTCTTTTTTAAGAATAACTATTTTTCAATTCAGTCTACATTTTTATTAGTTAAAAGTGTCAATATAAATTTATTTTTAGGGAATCAAACGACTTTATCCACAACATTTTGATCGCAGAAGAGAATTAAAAAAGCTAAATCATTCTCTTTTAGTCAATTTTCTTGATTTAATAGATCTCTTAGTTCAGTGTCCAGATTCACCAAGACGAGCAGAAAAAGTAGAAGATTTAAGTTTACTATTTATCCACATACATCATTTATTGAATGAATTTAGACCACATCAGGCTAGAGAAACTTTAAGAGTTATGATGGAATTGCAGAGAAGACAACGAATAGAGACAGCTCACAGATTTCAGAAACATTTAGATAAAGTTCAGTCAATACTTCAACATGCCTTCCATAGTTTACCAGACCCAGATGAAGATTCTAAACTTGTAATAGAAATGGAATCAATTCAAGAAGCAGATTTGAATGGAAAAAAGGATGATAATTTGGGTTCATGTTATGATTTGGACAGAATTATGTGTAATATTATCGATTCAATGCAATAGTGTAAATAATAAAATAAATTATTTTAATAATTTCTTACAGTTCAAATTTTTATTAGAATTTGTATTATTTTTGTATGAAAATATTTAAAGGATTTGATGCGGTTTTATTGATTTTTTTTTGTGTTCACCATTTCTACTTTTAAACTCAGGTAATATTAAAAGAGTGAAAAGAAACTTGTGTTACTGTCTTGAAAACAAAATGTCAAAATAAATTTAACAAAATTTTGTAAAAAAGAAGAATTAATAAATATAAATTGTGATAATGAAAAGAAAACGAATAATAATCTATGTCGTTTAATTCTATACAAAACAGAAAACTAACATTTGTGAAAAATATACACTATGGTATAAAAAATATTTTTCTTTCCATTATTTGTTTTATATAATAACATTTTTTCAGCATATTTATTACTTTATCCTGTCTGTATATCCTTTGCCATTTATATATTTTTAGTGAGTAATCTCAATATCAATTTGAAATTGGTATTTTTTTATTTGCTATTAAATATTTTTAACTCTTAAAGAGTTAAAAAATTCTAAAATTATCTAAACAAAACTCAAATTGTATATCAATTAGAATGAATGTTTGAAACAATAATTCTATTTCTTATTTAATTTGAGTTTTGTTTATGTTTGTGTGTGTATTATTAATGAAAAATATTCTTATATTCAAATATTAACTTGTATTGAAAATTGGAGACATTCAATAGTTTTGTGTACATTATAAAAATTGGGCATACATAAAATATAATTTAAAAGGATAAATTTTTTTTATTTGGATGAGGTATTACCATTTATTGTAAATGTTATCAGTTTAATTCCTTTCTTGTACCAAAGACCACAAATACCTTTTTCATAATTTAGTATCTTAAAATTTATTTCGCATGTGAATTTGGAAATATTTATCAAAAGACAAATATTTTAAAATTAAATTGGATGTACAAATGTAAATTACTTTTATGCACTTGTACTTATCCATTATATATGATTTCATCTTTATTGGCACTATTGTGTACATCTTTGCAGTTTTTTTTTTTTTTTTATAAATTGCAACACTAAATTAGCGTCAAGTTTTACTAACACTTAATATTTAGTTGGGAATGTTGCAGGTCCGCTAGTCCCGTTGATTATAATTATATTTATTGTACAGTATTATAAAATGTTCTCTCAGTTATTAAAAATAAAACTGAGTTTGGTACACAAAAAAATGTATAAAATATTTATAGTCAGATATTTCATTGATTGGAGGTAATTTTTTTAGTCACTGCAACATAAGGGTTAAAAACTGAACTTTGAAAGTAAATTATGATAAATTCACATGGATACATATGTAGATTCATGTGTAGTTTCTTGGAATTTATATTTGAGTCATTAAAAGGGTTAAAAAAACTATAAAATTATATAATAAAAAGGCACGTCTTATTAGACATTATTTGTTTTTAAAAAAAGAGTATGACCTGAAATAATCTAATTTTTATTTTGGTTAATTAATTTTTTACTGCATTTGTTATTAGAATGCGGTTTGATTGATTGTTACTTAAAGAAACGACGTATTTTATTCGTCATATTAAATTATATATAAAACATACCACAATATTTAGTACATAAATATATCAATTTTAAAAAAAATAAACCAGTTCATACTATTATATTGTGAGTGGTTTACTAATTATATACGGTGCATGAAATTATTCCAAATTGTGTCTTAATAGTTTTATGTATCATTTTTTTAAATTTAAATTCAAAATTAAAATTTATTATTGTTTTTTAAAAAATATAATAGAATTAAGTAATATTTAACTTTAGTAAATGCGTCTGAGAATCGGTTTTAATGTAATTCTTAAATAATTAACAAATATCGAAAAATAAAAAAAAATTTTTCTTTGTAAGTGAATCTTCACCCATAAATCACAAAGAAATCTAGTTAGTGTTCAATAATTTATCGTTGACAATTATTATTATTGATGCAAATTTCGATGAAGGTACAATTATCGTCAGATTTATTTTTCTGTTCGTTACCCTTTGAGGATGATGATATCATTATCGAAATGCAAGCCATTATCGATATGATCAGTAATCCGTAATTGAACATTTTGATTAAAAATATTTTTTCTGATCAATCAAATTCCGAAGCATACCAACGCTTGGGATGCTTAATAAAATTCATGATTGATTTGTATTTGATTTAAATAAATAGAAACCAAAGTTATAATTTAGTACTAAATATCATTGAAATATCCTTTCTCTTACAATTCAGTACGTGTAATTGTAAACTGTAATCTTTAAAAATTATAAATCGTTAAAATATATACTTTTACTTGCATGTTATTAACCAAATCTGAAATAGTTACGTTAAGAATTCATTGTTGAAATTATGTATATATATATACACATAAAATTATATGTATGTTTATACATCTTATTGCAATATTAAAATGGCAAGCTAACAATTAGTCACGTTTATGATTTATTATATTATTTTATTATTTACCGATACACGTATTGTATAATAACATATAAGTTCAAGGGTTAAATTGTTTTTTCTAATATGGAATGAATAAGGTCAAACTAAATATTTTTAATGCATTCTATGAAAACCTTCTATTTGTAAACAGAAATTGTACCGCCTCGATCATCCCACAGTATTTAGAAGTGTGTCAACGTTTTCATCAATGAACGTAAATGGATTTTCAGACAAGGATTTTGTTAAAAAAATTAACGAAATAAAAATGTCATGATTATGTATTAGGAACATTGATTATTGAGGTTAAAACAGTAAATGAATATTAAAGGAAAATGGAAACGAATAAATTAGTAATTTTAATCTGGTAGATTTAAATGGCCATATTTATAAAACATTTTTTCTATAAGATTTGTTTCTCCTTAATTGCAAATTAATAGGAAACTTGTTTTTATTTTATTATTATTATTATTATTATAGTCGAAATTTAAAAAAAGGGTTTAAATAAATGGTTTGTGTTCTGTAAAACTCAAGCCGTTTATCTTAATTATTTTCCACTCCTCTAATCTTAAATTATTTTCCTTTATTGTTATTTTTTTTATTTTAGTATGTTTTCATAAATTTGGTTATTTTTTTATGTAGATTTGTTGTTTTAATGTGTTTTTATATACTTTATTGATCGTAGCTATCTCTGCCTGAATGTTTTTTTTGTTAATTTGTTTTAAAACAATTGCTTAAAAAGAAATGTCAGTATTTTAGAATTAACTTTTGGGTGGTTTTGTGTAATTTTACAACTATTCTCATAATTATTTCTGACATAAGTAAATAAAATAATTATTGAAAAAAACTTAATTATTGTTTTTAAACAATTATTAACCAACAGTAGATGTGTTAGAGACAAAAGGCGGAAGATGTATGCAAAGAGCAGTACGTATTCACTTTTTCATATTTTTACATAAATTTGATTTCAGTTTCACACAAAATTATAGTTTATAGTCTGTGAAACAGTTTTAACGTTTTTCTCACATCTAATGCAGATGGAATGAAAGAAATTGTTTCATTTAAATTGACATGTGTCAATTTCGTTGATATTCTGTTGATATACTTATACATTCTTCTCGTACTATTCTTTTAATGTAATTGAATTGCTTTTTATAGATCATTTTTCTACTAACAAACATCGTTTTTCTGTTACTTGAATAATGATTTAGTGAATGGTCTTTGTTTGTTTTTTATAACGAAGAAGAAATTTTGTTGATTTTAATACACTAACAATGAAACCAGAAATATTCAGTTGAACACAGAATGTGGGAATAATACGTATTACTTAACTGTTTTTATGTACTTGAAAATTAATGTCATATTTATATTAATATAAGTAAGAGAATGAGCAAGTATTTATAAAGTATTATTTAGAAGTATGAACTCTGAATAAGTTTAAATGCAGATTGAACTAAACATTCTCTTTTTAATTAATTCGTAAACAATTCTCTTTTTTTCTAGTTTTAGAAACCTCTTTTTAATTTTAAAACTTATATAATATTATCTTATTATTTGAAGGAACTTGTATTTTCTCTTCGGGTAACTCCAGAGTTAATTTAGTTTTTCCAATTTTATCCCTATTTTGTCATTCGATTCAAAGTTATCAACGAAAAAACATTAATTTGTAAAAAATAGGCAAAAAGATACTAATGCCTATTGAATAAATCATTTGAATTCTCACCCACATGTCTTATGAAATCTCTTGACAGTGTGAATTTAATTTCTATTCAATAAAATTCATATATATATGTCTATTCATTTTATTACGAAGAATAAATCATTTGTTATTGTAGATAATAGGACGCTTGATGTATGATTTCAAGTTTCCTTTGAGGAATAACCACAGATATTTGAGAATGAAGCGAAATGTTTCGCAAATAGACATTAACATACATAAAATGTCAATTTTGGCAACAATGATTTAAACTGCTGGTAATCATTTTGATATGCAAATTAAGTTTGTCGTTTGAATTTCGAAATGAATTGATGTTAATGGGTGTATGCATTTCTTGTCGGAATTAAATACATTGACACATACATACATTGTTGCTTTTTTGGGGTTTAAGGGTGCGTCGAGATTTAAGGTCATTAGTACTCGACCATACATACAGATTATATATATATATATATATATATATATATATATAATGTGATTGAATATATTTAATTATAATTGGTCACAAATTATTACAGATTTTTTAAAATTACAATTAATTAATATTGCACGTAAGAATTATTTAATTTGATTTTGTTATTTTAAATCGGATGCTTTTTTTAAAAAAAATGTATATTAAAATTATCATTTCATGTATTTTGAGACTTGCCGTTGATATGTTTTTGAATTTAGAGATCTGATTTGTATAAAATTTACTCGACCTTGCGCAAGCTGGTTGAAATTGTGTAGAACAAAATTTTCAATAATTTCCTTCTGAGATTGTTTCATAGTGTTGATTATTAGTGCGCAATAATATTAGTAACAGAAATACTTTTTATACAAATTACTCGAAAATAAATAGATGAAATTAGTGTAAAAACACTTTTCTAATTGATTTAAAAAAGATAGAAATTCAATCAAACAAATATCAGAAATGTTTAAGAATTGATATTGTAAATAATTATATTCTCGTTTTGATATTTTCTGATTATGTAAAGTAGAAAATGCCTTTATCAATTCAATTTTTGTATTATTTACTTAAAATATAAATTTAGTTCGGTCAGGAATATTTTATTTACTTCACTGATTTTTTAAGTACTAGACTGGATCCTCCCGGGTATGAGGTTAAACTGCGTCCGTTTGTTTTCTATGTAATCTGAATGATTTTTTTTTTAATTTATACATATTTTAAAAAAGAAATTATTTGAAAGATTATTGACTTTTAATGCATCTCTCTGCAATACAGTAACATATTTCACACATTTTATTACTTTTAGTCTCTTTTAATCGATGACTTCCATTTCGTAGACATTTTAATTGTATAATAAATCATATTAAAAACATTCGCTTGGAATCTGTGACTCAATAGGATTTCATATGTATAATCGTGACTCTTATATCACATTTTATTCAAAGCGTATATTGCATATTAATATCTTAATTTGTTTTTAAAAGAATACTTAATTTGATTAAAAAGTAGTTTACGTCATTCAAATTTAAATATGATTGGTTTTATGTGCACGTAATTCTGTATATACATTTAAAATACTTTCAGTATGTTGTTTAAAATTAACTGTATAGAAAAATTACATTAGAATTTTATTTTGAATAAATAAAAAAAATATATTGCAGTGATCGAAAAAAGGCCTGTCAAAAATGAAAGTAAAAACGACCGCAATTTATGATTTTTAGTACAATAAAGAAGTACATGTGAAAGAAGTTTGCTTTCTAGACTTTTATGGCAATTTTTAAAGGCAAAATAAATTTAACCAGTTATATTTTTACATAAATTCCTATAATGTACATTAATGATGATGATAAAAGCTTGGCAAATTGGGTAAAAATAAAAAAAAATACAAGAGCATCTAGAAATGTAAAATGAGGTCCGTATATGTACTCTTTGTGATGATATTTGAATAAAAAATAATTGTACCTGTTATAAAAGTTTACGTGTAATTAAAATACACAAATAAACTTAATACAGCATATTTTAAATTTTAATGAATTACTAAAAGTATGATTATATTTAAAGACATACTTTTTTGTCGTAATCTTATGTTAAACCTTGAATTAATTAAATCAAAAAATATTCTTCAATATTCACCAAGAAACTGTTAATAAAAAATATGTATATATATATATATATATATATAATGCATTTAATTACTTGTTGATAGTTTTTATACACAAAACAATAATGAGAATCAAAAATGAATATATATTGTAGCCAGGATAATGCTTTGTAATCTTGATTAAAACATTATTTCTTATAGTACAAAAAAGTATTACATGTGAAAAGACACTGTTTAATCATTAATAAAAGAACAGCTTTACCTTGTACTACTTGTACTTAACAAAAACGTAAAATAAATATCTTCACAAGTTTTGTTTAATTTTTGTAGATAAAATTCAGTTTTAAAAGGTAATTTGATGCCCATGACAATACAAATAGGCCTTGAATTGTATAAAGTTCGTTATCCTTTTTACATAAACATTATCGTGGTTTTTATTGTATTTTTTATTTTATCAATTCTACATTTATATTATTTTCATCAACTTAAGAAATATATATCGCATATAAGCAATTTGTATCTGTATTTTTTGAATACAACTTTGATTAAATATCTTAAACGGAAATCATCTGAGTGAATCAGATAAATGACTATTTTATAGTTTGTGTAAATTAATACTTGTAGGGAAAACCTTAAAATAATTTAAAAAAAACTCGTAGGCAGCCAGATCCGTTTATTTGGCATGCAAAATTAATAACAAATGATTCATAATTTTTTAGCATGATCTATGTTAGATTTGATTTTAGAAAAAGAAAGTTTTCGAATAGAAGGAATGTACAGATTTTTACATAACTATGGGTAATTTGAAAGAAAGTATCCACATGACGATAGGATTTGTTTTAATTTTAATATGCTTTTTGGTACAGATAGTTCGAGATACATTTAGGCAAATGATTTTTTATATTATTTACAATATAGTCTTGACAAATTTATAGAATATCCCGGATATATTTGTTAGTCATGTATTATTGACATACACAAATTAATTTTTCACTCTCCTACAAATCTATTTTTTTTCTAATCATACTTTAATGATTGGTTTTTGATTCTTTTTGATTGTTACTTATGTGCATTCATACGCTAATTTCCTGATCCTCAGAGTGTTTAGATACAGAAAAATGTGTATTATTACAGAAAATTGAAAAATATCTCTGTAACTTAAATAAAAATTACATGTTTTTATAATGTTGGATTTGTTTCAGAAAACTTATAAAATTTACATACGTTATAAAAATCTATGATTCGTTTTATACAAGCTTTTTTATATTTCGTGCTTCATTTTCTTTCTCTTTTTCTCTACATACATATATATATATATATGTATATATATATATATATATATATATATATATATATATATATATATATAATGTGAATATAGATAAATATGTACGTTTTTCGAATTGAAATGTACTTTAGTAGACAGTTATTCATGAATGACATAAAACTAAAACAATGAATTTTTTGATGCCTCACTCACACTGCGATACATAAATGAGTCAAGTTGATGAAAAGAAATATTCTGTGTACTTATGAATTTCTATTATTTCCGCTCGTGTAGACTGAATACAAAATCAATTGAAATATAATTTTTAGTTACGTCATACGTTCATAAAAAACAAATAAAATGACGGATATTATCGTTTTTAATTGTCGATATTAATTACTTGTTCCTGTCATAGTTTACCGAGTCTGAACTTGGTTATGATATGAAATTAAATAAAGATTGTATATTATGAAGTATAGTTTGTGTCGACATATTTTTTTTATAATCAGTTTACTATTTTTGTAAACTTTTTTTTTGAAAATTTTCCCTTCTAAAAACATACATGAACAATCACAAACTTGTAACTTAAAATATGTATTTTCCTGGATAGAATTTTAGATATATGTATTTAAATATATAAAAAAACACATATTTAAAGATACATTGTAGATAATAAAAATTGATTCATTTATTCGTTCAGTTAGATTTTCGGATTTCAATATTAGATGTATGGTTGGATGTATACTCGTTGAGAATATTTCAAGAATAATTGAAATAACAAATAGTGTATAATACAAATATCGACCATAAAATTAATTTATGAGAGAATATATGATTTGATTGCAAGAATTGAGGTTAATACTATAGATATATACTTTTTATATATTAATGAACGAAAAGAAAGTCTCTAGTAAGACATTAAAGTACTATACAATTTACTAATACACAGATTATTCATAATTTAGACTTTTTCAGAGTGGATCTTTTCTAAGAAGAACGTGCATACTAATCATTGTTTGATTACTGTACAAAAAAATGTTTTCTCTTCATAATTCATACAAATTAATTTTTTTAATTGACAATTCTATTTAAAAAAATCTTACTTGTATTCTTGAAATATAATTAAATACTTTTTTACATAAGAAAATATTTGTCAGTAAATCCGATTCATGGTGAAAGTTTAATTAATGTTTTTATCAGTTCATTTAATTTTTATTGCTTTATTATTAAGCACCACTCGCAAATTCTCGTCTTTTACACGTTTGTTTACAATTCACTTATTGCTGAAATTAGTTTCGGCCGTTTCTTTATTTGTTTGATGTATAACTTACCAAAAATAGTATATAATTTATTATTGTTCTAGTATAGAATTAATAGATAATTGATATGCTTTTATAGAAGAAAACCTTTTAATTTACTGAACCATAGATTTGAAATAAAAAAATATATGTATATATCGAATACTAGTATTTGTAGGTACATATTTTTTATAGTATGTAATTCAAATCATTTCAATGAATAAGTAAATGGATATAGAATATTAGAAGAAACGTTATAAAAATTTTTTTTATTACTTTTACTTTTTCGTCTATTCTGTATGAAATATTTCTTACGTCTTTTTAATCAAATTATTGTATGAAGTTTTTTGTACAGAGAATTTGTGTTTATAGCGTATTTGTGGTTACCGCGTATTGAAATTCGTACAATTAATTTTTTATGTACTTCTACAAATTCTTTCGCCTATGCAAAATATGTAACGTTTGTTATATAATGAAATAAAATAAAATGTTTTGTTTCCTGTACTCGTCGATATGTGCGATCATTAGGGCCTGAACATAAATAATAGTAGTAACACTTTCTATTGGGTACTTAATTAATTACTCCTTATTTAAACCTAAATAAATAATGTATCAAGTTTTCTAAAAATTAAATTTAATGATAAAACACAACAGGAACTAAGTTGCTAAAAGCATAGAATGAACATATAGATTTAAGTATATGTTATTTCCCTGCACATACTTATTTTTTATTCTTTTATGTTTTTATGTAATCGAATTAATCATACAATCTAGATTATTTATTATCACAAACGAATATTGAGTTTCCTGTAAATAATACAATATTTTTCTGATCAAAAAAATAATGATCATTGATTATTTTGATTTTGCGTATTTCTATGAAAATTTTTTGTACATTCATTGTCCTGAGGATAATGATATCCCTATCGAAGTGTGCATATTAGTAAAAGATCATTAATCAATTATTATATTTGATATTTTTGATCAGAAATTGTTTGTTTTCACGTTCGAATTTAATTTCTAAAAATGCATTTAGCCATAGTGTTAAAAACTATAATTCCTTTATTTAATGCACAAAAATCATTTCAAACTGTTGATTATTATAATTTTGCACATTAATAAAAAATTAGTTGTTACTAATTATTTTTCTAATAATGAGAATATATTACACTGTATGATTATTTAAAAAAACTTGTTTTACATAGTGTTAAATAAATAAAGGATTCTTTAAATGTATTTATTATTTCATTATAAAAAGATAATTAATTAATAAATATATATTTATTATACAATGAGTTTTGAAAACTATCTGAAAAATGACGTCAGTGAAACGGGTTATTTTTACTTTTATATTGTTCTTATATGTTTTTTTTGGCATGGTTGGCATATGATATATAGTTTATGGTTCTAGTGATGGTTTTTAATGTATTTATTTCATATTAATAATTTTTACTGAGAAATGTATAGAAAATCTTTAATGTTAACCACATCCTGAAAACAAATCAGTTACCTTCAAATTAAATTCTATTCAAACGATTTTAACATAATATTTTATGTTAAAATCGTGAAAGAATTAAATACCAAATCAATTTATATACAATTGCAATGAAAAACTGATAAAAAATATTTAAGAATCCATTATTAAATTTTATGTTGATATAATATTACTTTCTTAATGACAACGCGAATTTATTATATTGTGGCCTTCGCAATTATTGGATTTTTGCATATTTTTACTTCCTATAAATCGATTATTTCTGTCTTCCTATTATTAATATTTTACTGTTATTGTAATTCATTTATCATTGAATTTTTGTATAATTGAAAAGGTTAAATTAAAATTTCACCTTATATTAACTGTCGTCTACAAAGAAACATTTTACTAAATTTTACTGTTAAATAAAATTAAAGTGCAGGCGCTCTTAAGGTCAAGTTAGTGTTTCTAAGTTAATTTTCTTATACAAGACAAAATGTAATATCGATTAAACAACATAATCGATTAAACAAATAATGAATGAACTAAACATTTGTGAAATATCAATACGGAATTATATCAAGATATTCGTTTTTTTAAAACATTTTAGGTGTCTTTAAAATATATGAAGGCATATCAGAAATATGTATTATACAAATCTGAATAAATATAACTCATAGATTTTTATAGGTTATGAGAAGCGCTTTATAAAACGAATTTCTATGATTTGTACTTAAAGCAAGTTAGTTATTTCACTAAACAAAATCTGTGTAATAAATATTTTAATAGATTTATATATTTTTAATGAATCATTATTAATTTATTTTAATAATTAAAATGAACATTTTTAAGAAATACATGGATGCTTAAAACGTATATTTCTAAATACGACCTTAAATTAAACATTTGTGAAGTTATTGAAGCTAATGATGATTTAATTATGTTGTTTAATTGACATTACATTTTGTCTTGGATAAGAAAATTTACTTAGAACCATTAACTCGACCTTAAAAGCGCCTGCACTTTAATTTTATTTTACAATAAAATTCAGTAGAATGTTTTTTTTTGTAGACAGTTAATTAAGTAAATATATGTACATACTTTTTATTGCTTGTACTTTTATATATACACGTAAAATGTTTGTTATGTATTTTTGTTCTGGACATGTTTTCAATTTTAAATTTATTTTTATGAATGTCAACATGAAATGTGTATAGCACACACACTATATATATATATATATATATATATATATATATATATATATATATATATATATATATATATATATATATATATATAAATCAAAAAGAAAATACAAGTAATAAAATTATGAATTCGTTAAAAATATTTGGATAAATAAGCATTTAAAGTATGATTGCGTTTTATGAAAACAAGAATAAAAATACAATAAAAGTCGTAATGGTTTAGATCTGTTGATAGTTCAGAAGTCAGTCAGCATAAAGCCCCTCATACACTCTTTCAGTCTTAAAATTTATAACTAAACATGTGTGATCGTACACTTACTGAATTCTGAACCATCCATGTCGAAACGAATTCAGATTATTGTTTTTATTTTAAGAACGAAAAGGAATTAAAAAGTGTAAGAGAATGAAAAATTAAAATAATATGCATACTTGTTAAAATGTATATTTATTGGCAAAATTTTATGACTAGCAACTTGTTTGTTTCTATTACAACAGTTTTTGGGTACTCAATTAAATTCATAAATTTGTGTCTCAGGATGTTAATTGTTTGTATACATTTTTGATGCAAATATCTATTTGTTATTGAATAGATGGTTCTGTGAGCTGATAAATGATGTAAATAGATTATTAGTAGTATAGATGTAATAGATTATTAGAAGTATTGTTTGGAGCCCTCAGTAAGACCATATTATACAGTTCGGTTAGTGGAGTTTCACTTATTGGTATGCCTTTTTGAATATTCTTATTTTGAATATTCTCATTATCTTGAATATTTTTATAATTTTTATTAACTCCGCCAAAGCCGGTCCCAAGCCCGGTTGCAAAAGGAGGAGGGGGAACTAATAGTGTTTATTAGTTCCAAACTAGGTTAAAGTAGCATTTTTCTTATTTGATTGAAATACTGTCTTATAAGAGAAATTAAATGACTTTGACGGCTGATATTATCTTTTACTGTTTAACAGGAATACGAAAAATATCTTGGATGTTTAATTGGATTTTTAATGAACATAATAAAATCGAACTTGAATTAAACTGATTTGAAATTTTCTTCAAAAAACAAAGAATTATAGAAAAAAAGTATTTTTAATTAATAAGGATAAGAAAAAAGAGAATTAATTTAATACTTTAAGGTAACAAATATTATTTATTTGCAAAATAATATTTTTATTTTTTAGTTTTAAGAAATATAGATATAGAAAAATTATATTATTTATTGTTTTTTTATTATTTTATTTTTTCTGTATTTTGTTTCTCCACTATTTCATTTATTTATTAAAAAAGGTAATGTCGTTACGGAGAGTTTTACATTTCGGTTAAATTTACTTATAGAAATCAATCGACACAAAGTGTTATTTTTTCAAAATATTCAATAGAAGATTATTTAAATATTTTGATTAAAAGTCTTGTTGATTCGTTTCTGTAGGTAAATTCATTTGTGGTGACAGATGATTTATAAAAATTATTATAATTATAATGATAACTTGTTTGTTGTGTATTTTTATACATGGGCGCATTTTGATGGTGATTCCATCATCTTCGTAAAGAAAGTACAAATAAATCTGTAAGATTTTTTCATGTAGGCTGATTAATTCATTTGTGTACATTAAATTTTATTGCTATTAAATTTTTACCACTGATTGGTAAAATATATATTACAAATATTTTTTTATTAAGCTTGTTTATTTTCCGATTTGTTTGTAACAATTATTATGGTTTGAGTATCTATGTATTAATATATATATATATATATATATATATATATATATATATATATATATATATATATGTATATGTATATGAATTCTCATTGGCCTCTTTTTATCAATTATATCTATTTGAAAATGTCACATTGTGTGTATAATTACTTTAACATTTTAAATGTTTTTAAAGAAGCATTTTTTTTAATTCCAATCGAATTTATTTTAATTTTATATTATTATAATAGACATTACATATATATATATATATATACATGTTGAAAAATCGCAAATATACATTTTGCTACCATAACTGACATCTATAATTATTTGCGAATTAATATTTGGCATTTAATATCGTTCGGTTGTTGTTTCTACAAATAGTTTTTTCACTCGTGTTTTAAGAAACGTTTTTTCTTCGTATTAAAATTATATAGTATGAACTATCTATTAATGTTTGGGTTTTCCGAATTTAAGTTAGCATTTTTTTTCTATTAAAATACGTAGAATTATTTATAATACATCTCGTTTACTTATCGACGATTTTTTGTCGACTGTTATTCAAATTGATTTCTTATTGTTTTCTTCAAAAATTTTAAAACGAATTGCGGTATATTTGTATTCTTACATTTTTTTTCCTATTATCATTATATAAAGGTCTTTGTATTTGTCTGATCAAAACGTTTATGCATATAAATATTTATCTATGGTTTGACAAATTATGTTGTAATTGTAAAACACGATTTACCTTAACATATTTATACCATTTAAAAAAAACTTTCATTTTGTCTGAATTTGCATAAAACCTAGTTCTTCTTTAGAATAGTTGTTACATAAAACAAGAAACAATATATGAATTGAAGGTTTCTTTTACATGACTCTACTTCAAGTCTGCTAGTTTGATGGGAAAATAATTGCTTTTTTTTTAAATTCATTGCTCCAATTTGCATTGTCTTGTATACATTTTTGTAATAATAACATTTTTTTTAATTAGTATCATTTTTTAATTCATTACCTACTTGACAATGATTGTAAACAATGATTGTTGGCAATGATTATAAACGTTTCTTATATTTGCTATTTCGTTTTCTCTTTATTTGCTCCTGTGTTTTAGGTTTATAACTGTATCACAGAAGTATTGTGTTACATTTTATAAGAGAGAAAATTGAAAACTATAGTAGGTATTTATATTTTTCTATATAGATATCAATGTTTAACACTATTATTTGGATGTAAAAATAATAAAAATAACCATATATTTATATATATATATATATATATATATATATATATATTCATTGATCATACTACGATTTAAGAATAACAGTAATCACATACGCACTTTTTCATCATATATTAATTTATTTATATATTTTGAATACTATGAATATATTAACATTACATATAAAACACATGTATTTACTTCCTAGATTATATTATTTTTTTCAAACCCTATAAAGGTTAACGGTTTTCAGGTATAATTGATTACATTTTATATATATATATATATATATATATAAGTGTGTCTATCTGATACTTGCAGAGGAAAATTAATGTAGTACTTAAAACTGGTTTGTCTACAAAAAATAAATCGTTTTAATCAATGTGTTTTCGAAAGTGTAAAATGCGTGATCCTTAGAGTCCTTGAATACAATTTGAGGTCATTAATTATCATAAATACCTGGAATCACGCGTATCGTCAAATTGTTTGTTTTGAGAATAAAATATATAAGCAACTGACACACTATATACACGGAAAATTTTATTTTCAGATACATTATTTTTAACATTAAACATTAATTGATAAAATAATAAATTATAATTATATTTTTGATTTGTATTTCATAACTAGGATTTATTTTAAACTCATTTTAAGTTCAAAATTCTTCTTCTAGTAATACTGAAGTCTAGTATTAATTTATCTTTAATTATCTCACTGATTGTTTTTTATAAATTGATTAAATACCATTTGCACCTTAATATTTCCTTTTATCAAAATGTCTATTAATTAGTTTTTACTTATTGTATTACGATAATTCTTATTTCGATTCCTTGTGTCTGCATCTTGAATATTAAAGAATTGGTACTGAAATACATGGAAGCAAGCAAAATAAACAATCAATTATTTTGATAAAGACATTTTTATGCTTCGAGTGATGTTATTTCATTTGTCAAATTGAATTAAGCTATAGTATAATATTTTAATTACTATTGATTAGTTTCCTTTGATAATTCAAAATTAATAATCCTGTAATAATTCAAAACGAATATCTTAAATTTCCCGCATACTATAATCCAGGATTTACATATTTTTTATTTATTTTTAAGAAATAAATTCATAAATCAATAATCCAAAATCATTGGACTTTCAAAAATAGATTTTTCGCACAGCCCACAAACTATAAAAACATTTTTAACCAGAAATGTTCAGTAATTAATTAGTGATCAGTTTTAATGAGGAAAAATCTAAAATCTATATTGCGATAAACGTTATTGGATATTTAACTTCTTATCTAAAAAGATAACAGTTTCTTCTGTGTGTCTCATTAATTCTGTATTTTTTTAATTTTGTTCAAATCTGATCTATAAATTCGTTTTATACAAAAGAAAATATTTTTATGTCCTTATTTTATAATTCTGATGATAATATTTTTGTAACTTTATTTCTGAATTCTAATGATCTGAAATTATTTAATGTTTTTTTATTATATTTTACTAGAAAAAGACATTTCAGATAATAGTGTTTTTTTTTAAGAAAAAAAAACTATTTTTGAAAGCTTAATCGGAAAAAAATGATTTAATACAGTACTGTATGCGATTATTCTCTTAATATAACGGTTCATTTTGAATAATAATAATAATGTGAAGGAAATTATATATATATATATATATATATATATATATATATATATATATATATATATATGTATACAAACTAATGTCGATTAAATATTCATAATTTACACTAAAATAAATATATAGAAAATAAGATTATTTGTTAATGAAAGTTAAATTCATATGAAAACATTTGCATAAAAACTGTTCACGAAGTGCAGTTTTTTATAAATTAAATTAACAAACAAAAAAAGTGATGAACTTTTTGTGTTTCTGATCAATTTGTATAAACTTTACTTAAGTTATATTATCTCTTATTGAAATTTTATTGTTTCTGCGATAAAAATATTTTTAACTAGTTTTAGTCTTGACGATAAACATTAAATATGTTTGTATAGAAGTATCTTTTTTATAGTTGATTAAAAATATTCGAATATCTAAGATCAACTGATAAAAGATAAAATCGATTGATAAGATCAATTAATTCACGATTACGTTTTGTGTATAGAAATGGGCTCGTTTTGTATTTCTACTATTTATCCATTCTTGTATTATTGTTATCGATTGATAATAAATAAAAAAATCGAATGAGTGAAAGTTTCAAGCATGTATCCATTTAGATTTCAATGAGTATATAACAGAACACTGATTCAATCCAGTATGAAAGAGCGACTTCACAGGTCGGCTATTACCATACGCTACTCAACAGCTGAAAGAATCATGAGATACTTGACATTAGACCAACGAGAGCTCTTATCCAACATTGCAGTGTCTTAAAGACGATCGCGCGCGTACACAAACAAACAAGCTTTTGCATCGCCAGCAAAAACAGTTTGGTTTTTTCGTGGATTTGTGCGGATTTTGTTTTTAAATTTTACAAAGCTCGAACACTGAAAATTAATTTTATGAATTTCGTAATTATTTAATATTTTGTTTACTGTTTATTTTTTTATGTAACTTTATACTCTCAATAACCTTCAGTAACACTGAATGAAAATAGAATTAACAATGCGTGAAATATTTATTGTAACTTTTTCCGTTATTGTTTTTGTTCGGAGTGCGACCGTTCCTGAAAACCATTATTCGACACGATATGATTATCTCGATATGGATATGATTTTGAATAGCAAAAGACTTGTACATAATTATGTTGATTGTATGCTAGGAAAGAAACCATGTCCACCGCAAGGAAAAGAATTGAGACGTAAGTTGTGCATTTTAAACATTGTTCTGTTTAATTACGTTGACAATTATTATAAATTTGAAACCAAGTTGTTTTTAAATTTTCATCCACTTCTAAAACTACATATTTATTGACATAAATATAATACGTTTCAAAAAATTTTTAATATATATTTTCTGTGATAACACACAAATAGTGTATTAGAATTTCTTGAAATATTTCGAAATTGACAATTTGAATACACTAAATTACTTTTGAAATTTTGGCAAGTTACTTTAATTTTTTATTTTATTTTTATCTTATTAAGAAAGTGTATATTAGATTATTTATGAACTTTATTGGCATTCTCTTTAAAGAACGAATAAAGATTTATAAGTTAGTTGAAAGGAATTCATGTTTTATGAATGAAAAATCTTATTATAATTAGATAAATAATTATTTAATCGTTTTATATATTTAATTGCATGTTTAAATTTCTTCATGTTATGCTAAGTAATGCATAAAAACAGATATAACATTTATTACGACCGTATTAAACTAGAAATGTAGGAAATAAGAGAGAATTTCAAATTTTTGTAAAGAATTTTTATTGTTTATTATTAACATGTAAATATTTAAGTTTTTCATTCTCAATTTATATATATATATATATATATATATATATATATATATATATATATATATATGAGAATAAATAAATATATACAAAGGGATTTAGATACGTAGATAAACAGATGAATGTGTGAATAAAAAGGAAGGAATGTCAATACATGTTTGTTTTGATGAAAGTATAAATTATTCATTATCGATACTGAACTATTACATTACCTGATTTTTAATTTTTCCAGTCCAATACTTTTTATTATGAAATTAAGAATACAATTGCTTGGAGATATTTAAAATTCAAACTTATTTTCTAAATGATTTTAAAAGTAACAAACAATTGTATCTTGTGGTTAATTTACTGCATAGAATTCAGTATTGTGTTTTAAGTTCAATAAAATAAATAGGAGAATTAAAACATAAATAGTTTAAGAAATATATTTGATTTTATTTTAATTATCGGAACATTTTATCTATCTGTATTTATTTAATGTTGGTTTTACAAAAATGATGTATTTAGAATGGATTTTTCTAATGGATCCATTATATATACAAGTGGATTTTTGAAATATAAGTTCCATTTTTTTGTTTAATTGGTTATCTTTTCAAAATTTTAATTCTAAATTCGATTTTTATATTTTGATAAAATATTAAAAATAAAGTCATATTTTTTATAATTCTTAAAGACGTTTGTGAAGTATTTTATGAAATCTGGGTTCATTTCTTTCAAATATTTCATTGTTATTGATTTAACTCTTCACACATGAAGGAAATAAATTATTTTCCTACTTTTAAATTCATTTTTCTAAGTAATTTTTATTGAATCGTGTCTGTGATATATTTGATTTTTTATATTTTTATAATAAATCTTGTATAACTAATTCATTTTCGAGTATATTCTTCTGATTTCTTTTGGAATAATTATAAAAAACTAGATGTTTTATGCGAATCCTGTATGTCTTGTATGAACAAGACGATGAAGATTAGATATTATATTTTATATTTTTTTTTGGATATGGATGTATTTTTATAAATAGAATTAGTTAAAAATTATTTGTCATAGGTTTCCAGAAATGCTACATAATTAATATGATATTTATTAAATATATTTATTTGACTTTTCTTTCCTTAAATTTAATTCACTAATTATGTTTCATTGATGTACTTTATTAAATTAATAACATATAACTGTACAGACTTTTAATACAGATATAAAATGTTGTCAACAAAATATTATCTCGATTGTTCAATCATTACATTCTATATTAATACAGTACATGTTTTTAATTGCTCCACCTTATTATATAAAGAAAAAAAAGTAAATATTTAAAAATGTAAATATATATATATACATTAAACAAATTGATCGCACATTAGGACTATTTTAATTATTTACACAAATTAAAATTTTTATGTACTTTAAACAGTAATTAATTGAATGAAAAAAGACTAATTATCATAAAGACGTAATGGAAAATATGATAACTGATCGTTTTATATCAATTAAATGTACAAATAGGATTTCGTTAATATATATGTTAATTATATATATATATATATATATGCGCACACACAAAATAGAATAAAATTACAGTTAATGTTCTTAGATATTATAAATTCATAATAATATATTTACAGTTTATCTCTTTCTCTTAATTAAAAAATGATAACAATGTGTTATATCGCATATTTTTTTATTTCTGAACTGATAAAAAAAACTTAATAGCTAATAATTGATCATTTTATATTATTTTAAATGAAAATAATGTCACTTATTATATTTTTGTTTTATTGCTTAGTAATGTTAGTCATTGAATAATTTATTAACCTAAATGAAAGCATAATTTATTTGAACATATCATATTTAGAAAAGGATATCAAGGGTGTTATAATATAAGAGTGTTTGTACAAATGAAGAATTGCAGAGAAAATAAATAGGAACATTTTAATGTTCGATTTTTTCAATTAACTTGATATTTATTTATAGATAAAATGCTTAACAGATTAGATTTTACAACACTTTGCCTAAATTCGCTTTCATGAAATAATTATTTTCTCATCCCACAAATCACAAAAAAATTTTTAATCAAAAATGTTGAATAAATAATTATTACTGATTTTTTTTGGCTTGTGAGGTAAGAAAATAATTCATTTGTGAAGATTAATTATTAATATAATAAAATGATTTTAACAAAAATGATTTATATGCTCTTCGTTAGGATGCTCTTAGTATGTTTAATAATATCAAGTTGACAAAACGATGTATTGTCTTAAAATCAAATTACTAATATTAAATAATTCGTTATTATTCTATTATCTACCTGTCTTGAGGCTGTTTTATTGAGAATCATTTTATCAAACCTTTGAGGATACTAATCTCAAGTTCTTGTTTTTTTTTAAAACTAATTAAATCCGTCGTCATTGTCAGATAGATTATTTTCATTCTATTCAAATTTCTGAAAATTCTGTAAGTCTACTCAAATCAAGCGAGGTTAAATTAAACATTCTATTTGACTATTATATACTTATAAATTTTATATTTTTTTAGAAAATAATAAAATAATTTCTATTTTAATAATCTATATTAAAACATTCGTTCATAATTTGACATTTCGAAACGAAAATATTAGAATTAAAAATGCTGCATACTTTACATTACGAAATAATCTATAAAAAAGTTAATCTAAAAATATTTGTCTTACAATCTATATTTAAATCATTACATTAATTTGTCCATTGGGATATCTGCGTGTTATGTTAAACGCTGTTCAATTCTTAGAATTGCATATCAAGAACTCATTTGGCTTCAGTTTTGAAGTGTACTTTAAAATCTTCAAATGTGTATTCTTAATTGCAGTTTAAATATTTCTACTTTATATTTAAATACTTCTCCCCCATACATATATATATATATATATATATATATATATATATATATATATATATATATATATATATATATATATATATATATAATGAGCTTATTTACATCCTTTTAAACGAGTTTTATTATTTACATTGGATATACTTTTCAAAACAATCATAAATGTAGGAATATTTTTCTAGATGTATTACAAAATTTTATTAAAATGGTCCTGTAGTTAATTATCATTTATTTTGATATGCAAATTCACTTATTGTCTGTAATAACATTGTTTTCCTAGCTTAAGCATAGAAAATATCTCATTTTGTTAAGTCGAAGTAAGGAGTGAATTTTATCTAGTCAAACCATTACAAATCTTCAATTCATATCAGATAATTCCTGGGTTAAACTTTAAAACATTTCATTCGTTTGTAAGAAAGTGATTTTATATATATTTTTTTCATATTAATTCATTCGCTTTCAATAAAAATGCGTGTATGAATTTATACTTTACTTTTTCATTTTTTTACATTAATAATAATGTTAATTTATTAACTGTATCTAAATTAGTTTTTACAAATTAGTTTTTCAGTTTCAAATAAACCAAAAAAACTTGATCTGATTGAAAATGTTTAATAGTTGATTATTGATCACTTTTGCTTATTGCTTATGCTCATTATCCTCAGAACGATAAACCACAGAAAAAATATTTTTCAATATTTAAGCGATCTGAAGATAATTGCATTATTTGTGATATTGAATTTAGTCACGGTATTAAAAATTATGTTGTAATAATATTACATTCCATATTTGACAAGCGAAGGTAACATTCTTTCCTGTGGACTCAAAATGATGGCATTTTGAAATACACATTAACGTATCAATTATAGAACATATTAATAAACTAAATGTTATGGCGTATTTATTTTTGTATTATCTATGAAAGTAACTTAAAGGACAGTCTCACAGTCTTAAATTTATTATTTAATGTTTAAATTTTTTGTTCAGTGTCAAAAAAAAATTATCTTGATGGTCCTAGTACTGACAAGTCACTTGAATAGCTATCTCCCACGACTAGTTTCGAATCTTGAGCCGTCCATAACTAATTTGTTAATATACAGTATATCGAAACTACTTAGGGATGTCTTCAAAATCAAAATTAGTTAACAAATAATGTATGCGATTCATCAGGATCAAAACCTTTAAAATAATACAAAAACAGACGTTTATAACTTCAATAAAAAGTGACTAAAATTTCTTTATATATATATATATATATCAACATTTTATACAAGTTCTAATTTAAATATCATTATGAAATAGGAGTGAACTCTAATGTTCAACATCGAATAGTACTTATAGAAGTAAAAGCGTGAATGATGCAAGATGAAACAATAACTATTGTTATTTATGTATTCCATTTTAGGAGTACGAGTTCAATGCTATTCGTACAAGAATTTATCTGTCTATAGATCATATTTTATTTAAAATCAACGTTTGTTGGCACTTTTGTGCACACACGCACTCATACAAACACACACACACACACACATATATATATATATATATATATATATATATATATATATATATATATATATATAATAAATTAATTATTTAAAACAGCCGTGTATGACGATAGTAATTTATTTACGAAGTAATAGAGATGTTTATATGTAAGGCATAGGCCGAGTAATGTGTTTTATTCAGCAGAAATAAATTACAAAATGTGAAACGTCTATTAAAAATTCAATAGGCTACAGAAAAATTAATTTATATTCTTAGAGACACCTCGTATGTATCAATTATAGTTTTGTATTCACGTTACGGCGTCAGAATCAGTTTTTACCTGATATAAAATTGTTTGTTATACATTTATATATTTGCAAAGTTAAAAAATTGCAGCAATAAATAGGCCGCTTATTTTTTTTATAATGGCCTGTAGTTTCATTCGCTTTCTTTATATACATTAGAAATTTTTGTATGTCTCAAATAAACATTATCCATCATCAAATACTCATTAGAAATAAATGATGAACTTTTAACAACGTATAAATGCAAAAAAAAATATAAGTAGTTCATTCATAATTCGTTATCGGTATAAAAGTAGTTGTAAATCTTCTCTGAAATAATAATTGACAATGATCTTTCAAATTCATTAATACTATATTATTATAAAGTAATTTATAAAATATGTAAAATATTCCAAAATCAGCTACTACTTTTCTTCGATATTGGTTAACTTAGTAATTTAAGACTTGTTATACAAAAGAAAAATTACACCATAACTATCAATTATTAGAAAGAAAATCAATAACATTTAAACCATTAGAGGATTGAAAAAAATCATTATTGATAGTTTATTATTTGTATTGCAATGTTGAGGTTTTCTCTATAATTTAAAAATATTGTTAGTTGTTAAAACTGTTTATTAAAAAAATATTTATACTATGCAGTAAAAATATTCATAAACATTAATTAATTTTAGAATATGCACATCGAACTACTTTGGACTTATTTCAATTTATACATCTTTTTGTATATTATTATTTTGATTGGAGAGTAACAGAGTTATTATTCAAGAAAGTAAATTATTCAAATTGCAAATAAATCCAAAAATTTAATTTTTTATATTGTATATAAAATTGGTAAATATTCTATTTTCATATTATCCTGGTGGGATGTAAAATAGATAAATTTGCAATTTTTTAATGCACTAGTATACAGTAGATGCAACTTTTATTTTGTAACATCAATAGTGTAGATGCAGATATGCTAAACTTCACAAACGCTTGAAAGAAATTTTGGAGACATATTTGAATCAAATAAACATTTAAAGATAGAAATTGTATTAAATATAATAACACTGATTCAATATGTTAAACGGATATTAGAAACTAGATACGGAATTAAAAATGTAAATGACATAAAGCTAATAATAAAAATTGAAAATAAATACATAGATGTAAACATTCTTGAACACCTTGAAATATACATATGAAACAAAAAATTACATATTAAAAGAAAAAATACATGTGCCTTAACTTGTAGCGAAGAACGGGCACTCAGATGATACAAAAAGACAACTTTCTTAAGTGTCTGGAAAAAGAATTATGTTCTGTATTACAGATTGATTGAAATCTGAATATTAATAAAATTTCAGATGCGATCAATTAGCTTTTTATCAAGATGAAGCAATCGACCTGACCTGACGACCTTACATAACGCGAATCTCTATAAAATTGTAGATATGACTATTAACTTAAAAACAACATAATAAAACGTCGATTTAAATAAATTAATCTTTCAATAAATCTAAAAAAATGATCCTGAATACTGTATATATTTCTTTATTGAGAGATATTAAATGAATAAATTATTTTTGTACTTGCATATGAAAAGTTAATTGTATGACGTTGTTTATTTGATATTAAGCAAAATTCATAAGGCTGATTATACTACATGTAGAAATAGATACATGTATGATATTTTTATAACTGTACAGATATTACAATAGTAAATTATCTTTCCAAAATGATAAATTGTTAATAAGGAATGTGATTTTGCAATGTATGATATTATATATATATATGCAAATGACCTTAGCAACATTTAAAATAATTTAATTTTTTTCTATGAACAAAGTAACAGATGTAAAATGTATCTGCCATAAATTCATAACTATTTTATTGATTAATGCGAGTAAAGTTATTATAAAATTTGTTAATAAGTTGGTTTATAGACTTTCTCTTAACATTTATAAAAAATTTAAATATACACGTTATTTTCAACACAGTGATATTTAATTAGGCAGTATATTTCAAAATAATTTCTCAGTAATAATACAAAATAATAATATTATTGCATCTAGTATTCCATTCATATACCCTTTAATCAATCAAAGAAACATATACAGAGCAAACCAATCTACATATTGTTAGTTAAAAAAAGAAAAGTATGGTATAAATAAAAAAATCTGTTTTATTTTTTTTTGTAGTATAAAATCATCACAATTTTGTGTCTGATATTTGAAAATGATTAAAATTTAAAGAAGAATTGTATAACCTTTTGCAGTTTATAGGAAACGTGTAATTTTATTATAAAAAAAGTAGACAAGAATTGATGTCATTTTTAAAATTATTATCGATATGAATATTTTATTAGTTTTTTTTAACGAATAATGTTTTATAATGAATTTTCTTAAATTTAAATTACTGCATCGTTTTGAAATATTCGCCAGAAAAAATTAACTCTTATTTTCAATTCTATGCATGTATTTTGTAAAGTAAATGTGGATATTATATATATATATATATATATATATATAAAATTTATTATTGTATCTTAAATATTACTTCATTACTGGACGATTCAATATTTAATGATTAATTTTTAAATTAAGAGATTTTACAATTTATTTTAATTCGAACAACCCTGTGTCGTTGTTTTTCTTATATTTCGAATTCATTTTTTAATTTCTTCATACTATTTGTTAAATGCCCTCTTTATGGTTTTTTTTCATAAATGAATTCATAGTTAAAAGTCATCTAATGTAATAACAGACTGAAAAGCACTCAATAAAATTATAAAAAATCTGGAGTTTGAAATTCTAATTCGATTCTTTTAGAAAATTCTTCCATTCTCTGACAACATTCGAAAAACTACCTTCATAAAAAGAACCACTATTATCTTGAAACAAGTGTTAATTCCTTCAAAACCATTTTAAATTTGTTAAAAATGAATCTCATATCGCTTCTGCCAGTGACTAAGAATTGTAAATTTCTGTCTATCCAATTACTTGTATCGATTAATAACAGTCTTCATGTGTAAAATCCTACAATAAAAGTTTTATTTAGAGATGAACATATAAATATCATATTTACAGGAAGTAATATCAAGTTATTTTCTTATAAATGTCTGTAGATTCTCTCCATTAATGATTGTTAAAGTAGATCCGTGTTTTTTATAAATGAAAAGAACATTTAACAAGATTTTAATCTCCGAAAAACGTGTAATGAATCATTTGATTGTTTGTAATATTTTATAAACCATTCTACTTGCTTTTATTCTTTTTAACTCGTATTCATTTTATATTCTGCAAATATCCACTAGTTTAATTGATGATTCAACACACAAAGTCACGACATAATAATTAAATATGAATATTTTTCACTTGTACATCTTTTGTGTCGCATTTATTTATTTTTTACTTTTTATTTCAATTATATAGGATTGTTTCATGAATTTATTAAAAGATAAAATACATTATATATATATATATATATATATATATATATATATATATATATGTATGTATGTATGTATGTATGTATGTATGTATGTATGTATAGGTGTCTCATGAAACGTAGGCATATATTTCATAAACGATTATTTTGCTTATTTCTTGCAAAAACGTTGAAATAAACTTAAATTAAAATCTCAACTATAGGCAGATCTACAATCATTTGAAATTCAAGTTTCTATTTTTTTTTATAATTCCTAAAAGTTGCACTGAAAACTTGTGTTATTGTTATCATCAGGTTATACTAAATTTTTCATATTTGTAACTGATTACAAACGAAATATAGAGATATCTTCTATTTACAAAAAAAGTACTTTCCGTTTTTATATTTTATATAAAATTCTGATATCTTCGCTTTGAATATCTTTACCTCTTGTATAATATTTCTATTTTTTTATCTTCCTATTATTGAAATACAAGCGAGCATGTGTGTATATATATGTATATATATATATATATATATATATATATATGTCTAACGTGCAGAAACTTGAGGGTCATTTTTTATATCTGTAAAATCGAATTCAATTCGTGAAAAAATATTCAATACCCCAACATGTTTTTCATTTAATTATTTAATTATATTTAATTCGTTTCTCCCTTGCTTTGGATTATTTAAATTGCATTTTGTTTTGATATAAAAACACATTTAATTATAAAAATAAAACCTGCATGAACTAAATATATGTTATGTAAAATAATATTAACGTTTCATCTTAATTATTTAATTGAATAGTGTAACGAAAATAACCAAAAACAAAATATAGAATTCGATAAAAAGCAATAGTTGAAAATTTCAAAACATTATAGAATGGCAGGTAAAAAAGAAATTCCTTTTATAACAACTATTTAATAATTCTATATCTAAAAGACATAAACGTAATTGCAGTTTATTTTTTTATTTTGCATACAATAAGAATTCAAATAATAGTCATTTTTTGTTTACCTATTTTAATTTGTAAGTAATTATAATAATTGCAATAAATAAAAAAAAGACTTCGAATTTAGAATAATTTAAAATTAATAAATAAATATTTATATTTATAAGACGTAATTAGCTTAAAAATTACATATATATATATATATATATATATATATATATATATATATATATATATATATATGTATGTATGTACATATTTTAAAACTTTAATCACGCCAATTTCAACTTTTATTATTTACTGTAATGCCAGTGTTGTGTTCTCTCGCTTAAGAAGGTCATAAATTTATGTTTACTTCAGTCAATTTGTAAAAATTATACGTGTCTGGCAGTATTGTTTACGAGCTCGTGTAAATAAAATTCGAATTCTTAAATTATAAACGAATAATAATTCTGTTTTTGAAATTTGATGTTGATTTGAAATCGAAGTTAAAATTAGAATACTAAAATAAACATTTGTTTAGTTGTTGATGAAATATAAAAAGAATTTTTAGTATTTTCAAAAAAATATTTTTATGCAAATCGTCGAACACAATTTTATTTTCAAAAATGTGAATATTACTTTAACGACGGTGGGAGATGTGGTATGACACGATTATCATCTGGACTAAACCGTTTTTGGACGAGAGTTAGGATGTAGTACCATTGTGAAAGTTGAAATATTGGTATTAATTTTAGAAATAAATGAAAAATATCAAATTAAGAAAAATGAATCAACTTTTCACCCGATGTGACTCACCCCTGTTTGGTTAATTTTATCTGTGATCCGTTTTTCTAAATATAACGCTTGTATGTGAAAAAAATTCTAGTCAAATTTTTTAAATAATGCTTTCTTTCAATGATGGATTAGTTGAACTTCTTTATTAAACATGCATTGTTTTTCTACTCGAAATGAAAGATTCGCTCGAGATGTACCATAAACTTGAAGTACTCTTCTGTATCAAAGATATTTGCGTTATTGAAATAATTAAACATTTTCCTCAAAATAACTTCTATTTAAAAGTAATGAACTTCTATGAATTAAACTAGCGGTTCTCTCTAAAAATTACTAATGAATTTTTAAAGAGGAATTACCATTATCATAGTAGTGTATTTTATAATAAAGAACACTGGACTAAAAATAACCACTAAATCGTATTCTTAATCATGAAAAGAATGCAGTTAACAGTAAAGTAGATGACACATTTGATATTCGGCCCACAAAAAAGTGTTAATAAATGAAACAAACAGTTACAGAATGTTTACGTGTTTAGATTATTGATCTTATAGGAAAAGTTTCCAAAAAGAAATATTTGCTTTATGAATATTTATATTTCTCATTTATATATTTACAACTTTTTTATGATTTTCGGAAATTGTATATATGTGTAGATATATATATATATATATATATATATATATATATATATACATTAAAATAGTTTAGAAACCCAATTTCAAAATATTAAAAATATATACCTTATTTCTGAATGGCACAAAACGTATATTTTTAATAAATATTTAAAAATTAGGTTATACATTTTATATCAATATTGTTATTTCATACCTCCAAATATTATTAATTTTAGAGCCGGAAATATTGTTTCTATTGATATTTGTATCAAATCATGTACAATTCATATTATACACAACCAAAATATATTATTTAATAATAGTAGATAGAAATCTTTAATTAAAATACATTTGGCAGACAGTTTCGCTTACTACGTATTAAATTCATTTTAACAGGTTAAGAATATATATATATATATATATATATATATATATATATATATATATACATATGTATGTATAGTGTTTATGTATGTTTATATAAGTTTAAAAATATGTAAGTTAATTCTTATTTCTTTCTTAGAATTCTTTAGCTCTTAAAATCTATTTATTTAATTTTAGACACGTATATATAATTATTTCTTTAATATTAATTAATTAAAAACATGTGTATATATATATATATATATATATATATATATATATATATATATATATATATATATAATCAACAGTAATTCGTTTTAAAATATTCAAACTTTTTATAGTAATAAAAAAAGTCGTACTATTAGAAGTCGAATATTTCATAAAATTAATGAAATACTTTTGAATAATATAACACGAATAAAAACTTTGAAACAAGATTCTTATAAATTCTTATTCTTATTAATTTTTTATTTAAATATTATTTTTGTAGAATATTATAAAAATTATATTTTTTACAAAGTATATGCGTGTGTAGTGAAAAAAAAATTTCGCCATTGAACAAACAATTGCTAGGAATGATAATTTTATTAATTATATTTTAAACATTTAATAATTATTCATATTTTTCTATTTAAATTAATATTTGCAAGAATACGGCGAATGTGACCTTTACAGTAAAGTGTGTAATAGTTTCGTTATAACGCCGAAGTAAATTCACTTCAGTCATTTTATAGTAATGTTTTGAAAATGTAAATAGCTCTTTTGCCTTTTGACATTTTCTTTAAAAAAATATCCTAATCAATTCTAAACACTGTGAAGATTCATTTTATTAAATCGTTTTGTTTAGAGGTTATCTATATTCTAACGATAATTAAAATATAAAGATTACTTATTTTCATTATAAATTGCATAATAATGGTTTTATCGGGAGATGAACACACCAATAAAATATTTACAGGAAGTAACATTAACTATTGTTCACATAAAAGTGTTTAATGATATTTTTCCATTAACAATGTTTAAAGCAGATACTTGTTTTTACACGAGGACACATCTAACAGTATTGTAATTTAAAAAAAAATATTAATGAATCATCTAATCGTTAATTATATCTTGTCAAATTTTTTAATCTGATATAAAATATGTATTCTGAAAATCTTCAACAGAACAGTTTTACTGATGACTTAATGCACAAAAATCATGATTTAATAATTGAATATTATTTGTTCGTGATTGTTTTGGAAATATGTCTTAGTTTAGTGCTGTTGAATTTCTATAAACAGAGATGAGAGAGACAATTTTTTTCCTCTGTAAATATATATATATATATATATATATATATATATATGTATATAAAGAGAGAGATCATGCTCAATGAGCATCCTCATATAAGGCATAGAAAAAACTTTAATTGTTATAGTTTAACGCATTGTAGATGATAGAATCGCCATCTAAATGCGTATAAACAGCAATCAAACACCAATTATTGAACATTTTTGATCATAACTTTGTTTTACTTATATGAGACAAGAAAAATTCATTTGTGAAACAATATTTTATTTAGGAACATATTTCTTTTTTTATATGATAATATGAAAGTGTAGTGTATAACAATTTTTACATTTTAGAGGACAATAAAACATTCTTTCAGAGGTAGAATGTGGTTTTTGAACCGCAAGTTCGGCAGCACTGTCCTATCAAAAACACATGTGTAAATATTCCTTTTTCTGTCTATTATTATCGGTTATCATTTTATAATGCACGAATTTGGGTTATGAACACAATCTTAATTACAGATCAAAGTTTTTTTTGTTAATTACAAACGAATTTCAATTGAAACCTAATAAAAATAATAATACTTAACAATGAATATTAGTATTCACAAAGGTATCACTGAATAGATTAAAATCCTGTTTCCTCGTTGGATTCTTTCATTATTTATGCAATTCTGTGAATAAGTAATTGCAAACAAGATTTTATAATTACATCAACAAACTGATGAATCTTCTTAGAAAAACGTATATTCGTAATGAATAAAAACGTGTGTCCTTCATGTTATCTTGACAACATCGTTTGGAATATATATTTAATTCATTACTGATTACTCTATCAGTTTAAATGTAAGAAAATATTTACGAAATACATTCAATCAGTTTCGGTCATTATTAATGACTCAATTATTATTGGACATATGTTTGTTTGCTATTACAATGGACTCTATCGTTCTCAAATCGAATTCGGCACCTATAATAAATTATATAATTTATTTCATGTGTCTCTAATGTGTAGAAAGTAAATTAATTATTATTTCGAAGGTATTCATTTAAATTTATTTTACGTGCATTGCTAAATATTAACAATCATTTAAGATATAAAGCAATAAATAAATAAGGACGTTTATGAAATATCAATGGAGAAGCCATTATATATTTAATAAATAAGTAGGTTAAGTGAGATAGGAGTAGTAATGCTAGATTTTTTTGAGATTAAAGATCAATTACTGAAGAAATGAAGGGTACAATCTATCATTAGATAACATTTCGTTTTAGACGAATGGAAATCTTGAACTTAAAATTTTAAATCATTTTTTTCAAAATGTATTTCATTGTTCTCTTATTAATATGCTCAATAAGTAATCCATATCCATTAAAAAATTGCTCTTAATAAATACACTTAACAACTGATTATGTTTCTTTTTATCAATTTTCTTTAATACGGTAAACTTATTAAAATTTTCATTTTATTACATTTCATATTAAGAATGATTTTTCGAAAATCATTCAATAAAACGAATTTATTAAACCCGCAATCAAATTGATAATAAATTATAGCTTCTTTTAATTCCATGTGTTGAAACTTTTTATACAAGTTTTAAATTTGTATATTTTGTTAATAAATAAAGTATATTTATTGTCATTACATGTGACATTTCCAGTTAAAAATAATGTTATTGTTAAAATTGCGAAATTATGCAAATATACTTTTATATAATTGCACAAGCGTGTAGTAGTATTTGTAAAAATTGAAAATATAGTTATAATTGCTTGTTTATCTTTGATCCTTTTGTATTGTCATGGTATAGCGTCCTGTAATAATAATAAATAAATATTAATGTGATTTAAAATACCATTAGATCAATATTATAAATACAGCTCGAGAAAATATTTCCATTTGCACTACATTTATTGAAATATAAAATAATTTAAACATTGTATCTGAACAAACTATTTTCAATGTCATTCTTATTGTGTTCTTGATAATAAATCTCAATATATAATTTATTTACAGTTACATAAACATATCGTATTAGCAATACATCGAAATTGGCACTTGGATGTAAGCTATTTCCTCTTTTAAATGCATTTCTGTATTTCTTATACATAAAACTCTACTGAAAATGAAAAAAGGCGGAAAATAATGATTGATCATTAAATGTGTTTTGACCTTACTATCAATATATAATTAATTATTTATTATATCGTTATAAATTTTACTTTCATTGCTATTTTTAACACAGTGAAATAATAAATAATCATTTTTATATTATTTCATTTTTGGTTTTGCAAACAAAGACATACATTTCTCTCTTTATTAAAGAATAATTCAAGTTCCTTTCACACTAATATATGCTTATTGAAAATGAAGAAACGTATGAGACTGCTATAACTTGTATAAATACAAATCTATGATTAGTATTCATACCAGTTGTAAATTTTTTTCATTTTTGAATAAGATATGTTTTTAATAGCAATGGCTGTAGGGTAAAGGAACTTTTACTGCATTTTTAAATGTCATTATTTATAACAGTAATTTATAAAAAAAATAAATAGTTACATGTAAATAAAATATATTATTTTAACGTGAGTTTGTGATAAAACTATTAACAAAATTATTTTTGTAAAACATGAAAACTAAATCTCAAAAACTATAAAAATATACTGATTTTTGATAATTGTAGTTTTTGATATTATTACTAAATTCAATCATTGCTTATAATTTTTTTATTGCTATTGTGTGCATTTAATAGCGATTACATCAGTCTTAGAGCGCTAATTTACAAAAGTTTTCTGTATCTTTCTGAAGATAATAATATTGATATAAAAGCACTCATTATTGAAAATTTTTATCAGAAAAAATTGTATGGTTGGAAAGGGAGTGAAAATTCATTTGAAAATATGGTTTTCATTTATATAATTGTGAATTTATTCAAATACTTGTTTTTGATAAACGTGCATGCAGTGTAAAAGCACCATGAGTACATTTTATTGTTAGACAAAAACTTTTTAAAATATTCATTTCATATTTTAAATTTTGTAAATAAAAATTATAATTTTACTTTTTTTTCTTGGACAAAATAATACAACTTAAACTTAAAATGTATTAATAAAAGTTTATGATAAATTACTTGTGTTCTTTTTAGAATTTAAGATATAATGAATATACATTTAAAAAATACATAGATATTTCATTAAAATATGTATGATTCGATTACTATATTTGAGATTGTAATAAAAAAAAGCTATGAAAAGGTCGCACGACAACGGCCTTTCGTTTGCATAGGAGCCAATGGCCTTCCAATTTATGAAAAAATGCTTATATATGTATATTTGTGTCAGTATTGATGCTGATGATTATATTCAGATAAACTCATTGGTCTGTGAGTTATACATCTTAAGACCTTTTAAACAAAATAAAGTGACCATGACTAGTTCTCAGTTTAAAATTTTTATCAAGAACCGGTATATCATTTTTAAGAGACTACATTGTCTTTATAATTATGTTAATTTATATGAAATAATAAAAGCATAATACATTATAAATATTAATTATCTATTTAGAGGTAAAAGAACTACTTCCGTTGAGTTTTTTTTGTTTTGTTTTTTGTAAATAATTTAACGAAGGTGATTACATAAAAAATGTTTATGTCGAAATTTCATTCAGATATAAAATAAAAATAAGAACCTATAAGTTCTTATATAATTATCTAGAGTTGTACACACATACACACACACACACACACACATATATATATATATATATATATGTATATATATAGTCTACTTTTTCAAACTATAGTTCAGAATTTAAAAATAAATAATTAATCCGTAATGATATTTATATTTTGGTTTAACCCTTTCGCTACGGCTGGTACACATATGTAAATATACGGCGTTTTGAAAACCGTTTCGAAATGGTTAAAGAAATAAAATATAAATCAGGACAAACCAAAACTTATATATTATGATTGAAAAAATTTGCTTTGAATTTTAACGAACTTATTTCATACATCAAAGTATTTCTCTTTATAACCATTTCAAATTATTACACTGTATTTATTATCATATTTGTAGGATCATTATTGATCTGTATTTGGATAAATAAGACTACTAGGCATTCGAATTATTTCCAATTTAAATTATAGTCCAGTGAAAGAAAAGTGAAAACTGTGTACATGTATTTCTAATTTGTTTTGTAAATCATTTCAAAATAGAATCATTCAAAAACACTTGTATGACGTTATGTACTTTCATGTATGTGTTCTAATTAAAAGGAATTACTTGTAGTTTCGATGCTCTAGTAAAATTTTTTTTAATCTTACCATACAGAGTAGTTAAATAAGCAGTCGAATTAAAATAATTATATTATATATCTAGATACTTTTCATTTTGTATCGAATGAATCATTTGAAGAAATCAAAGTTTGTAATTGTCAATTATTACTTAATCATATTCTTTACGCATTCGTCAATTATGTGTATTTATGTTATTGAATTTAAATTAATTATTTCATAAAAAACGAAATGTCTGTTACTGAACTCACTAATAATTTCAGTATTGTTAATTTGATAAAATGTTCTTCTTTAATGCACATAGCATGACTGTTTGTTACTCATATAAAATTCTCACTTTACAAATTAATATTGGTTGTCAATATATATATATATATATATATATATATATATATATATATATATATATATATATATATATATATATGAAATCAAACAAGATAAAAGAAAATATTTATTTGAATAGTAGCTAAAACTTCAACTACCTACGATACCAATTTTTTCAAACATGACACCCGGCATATAAACCTTTCAATTTTCAACCGCAAAATTGTTCAATCGAGGACTTATCTCGTTACAATATTCGTGGTGGCCCGATATAATAAAGTACTAATGTTTTAAATATGCGATTGATAATTCATAAATACATATATATATATATATATATATATATATATATATATATATATATATATATACTTATTTTTATAGCTATCTGTATGTCAACTACACCTATATTACGAAATTTATAACAGCATTCAAAAATTCATACAAACCACCTACTATGTCTAATATTTGGGTCAAATATGTTATTTGCGCTTGTAGGAGTATTTTAAGTTTATATTACATTCAATGAATGTTAAATTTTTTTTTTGCATATAAAGGGTCAGATGTCGGAGGTCATACAGATTATATATAAATAATACATGAATTAATCTTTGAGATCTTGTCATATTTGTTATAAAAGGAAAATCTAGTTGTCAGTGTTTGTGCTTGTATATATATATATATATATATATATATATATATATATATATATATATATATATATATATACAAATTCTTTTTAATAATTTTTTACTTCTTGGCGAAGCATAAAACGCTCACTAAACATTTATATACATTTCTTTTTTAAACTTTGTTCTTATGTATCTTTACTAAGTCTTGTATTTATACCAAATCACACTATTGAATATTAGTTATTTGAAAATACGTGAAATATTCAAGAAAATATCAAGATAGAAAAATATATCAAATTACATTTATTCGTTTATGTCAGTTGGTTCTTAATTGAAAGATGGCACGTGATAAAAATTGAAATTGAACTTGAACACATTGCTCTTCAATTCTATATGCTCTACATTCGATTACAGCAATCTTTTTCAGACACTTTCTTGTTTCATGCAAAAAATCATACAAGGAAGTATTTTTTTACTTATATTTGTTATTTTTAGAAAGGTGTAGCTAGCCTTATTATTATTTGAGAGTTGAATATGCAGCCTCGTGACTTACGAACCTCAGAACAATCTATTCGTACTGCGAGTCGATGATGATTGTAAAGTAATTGAGAATTTTTGTAACCTCGAGCAGAATTGTCTCTTGTGTTTGACGAACAAAGCACTCGAGTATTGGGGTTGAAAATGCCATTTTCCTAATCGAATATTAATAGACAAAGCATAACTACCTCATCATCAACTTCAACCCTTAATTAATGCGAGCAATGTTGATAATATTCGACAAGGTTGATCTGTTCTAGTTCTTGTGTGCTGATTATAATTTTTTTTCTTTCTGTTATTTGGAAGCATATTATATGAAATTATAATTTTATATTAATTATAAATAATAATAATATAAATATATTAGAAGTTGACAATAATACTATTTGATTATGAAATAATTAGACTTTTAATGACAGAATTATTAAAAAAATGTTATTCCTAAAAGGTTTGAGACATTTTCCACCAATCTCATCTGTATATTATCACAGAGTTAATGTTATTTATAAATTAAAAAAAGTTTTTTTGTAAATAATATTTAATTGTTTTTTTTTCAATACATTAAAAACAAGATATATATATATATATATATATATATATATATATATATATATATATATATATATATACATATACATACAAGAAAGAATTATAAAAATGTATGAATTTTTCTTTTGCAATATTTTTCCACTGAAATCGATAGTGTTGCTAACATATTTTAATGATTGCCATTAATGTTAAATTATATACACTGTAAATTAATATTTCTCATTACTTTAATTATGTATTTTGAAAATACCAGGTTTTTTAATTTAAACTTTCATTTCGCACTCTAAAAGATAATATTCTTGTTGCAGTAGATGTCGTATCATTATTAAATGCTTGCAGTATAATTAAATTCAAAGAAAGTTTATTTTGTTACCTGTTCGGTCTACATTAAATTTGTCAATTGTGTACTTTCATTTCGAGAAACGTCTTATTTACTCTGACTTAATACAAAATATATGTATATATATATAATCAGATATATAGATATAGATCTTATCTATTTTCGTTTATTTATTGTATATATAAATCATCGATTTCTAATAAAATGCATTTAAAAAATATAGAATTAAAAAAAAAACACAAAATTATATGCTTTTGTAAAACGTTTCAAGTATTTTATTGCTATATAAACAATTTTTATCTTTTTATGTATAACTAAAGAAAAACCAATATGTTGAGATGCATTAAGAAATGATGAATATCATTAAGAATGTTATTCAAGAGCCCCGTACATTTTGTATGTAATTATTTTGTAATATGGAGATTTTAATTAGTTTTTAAATATTTTATTAAGTATTTCTTTCTGCTTAATTGCAAAGCAGATGGATAGAAAACAGTTTGCTTAAAACTGATAAAAATTAGTTTAAGAGGACATGCACTTTTTTTACTAGAGAACAATAGACTGTCATATTTTCAATTAGTTCCATTCTAGACAATTTTTTTAAAATAACCTAAATAAAAATTGTAGATTGTTGCCTAAATAACTATAATTTATTTTATATTCAATCAACGTAATTATATATTGTAAAATAAGAGACGGATTTATATGTAAATTGGAATATAAATCGATTTCCTCAGGCACATTAAATAATTTCGGTTCCATTTTTAGGCATCCACTTATTTTTTTAAACAATAATGTTTATATATATATATATATATATATATATATATATATGTATAGAGAGAGAGAGACAAAAGAGAGGTATATAAAGTATAAAAACCAAAAGAATTTGTAACTGGTTTTATTTATATAAACTAATTACAAATAATACTTCTTATTTGTTACACATATTTTAATATGTTTTGAAAAAAATATACGTTTTTATCTGTATCTTTTATATTAAATTTATTATAAAACTCATTAGATTTATTAAAAAAAGTAACCAGCAAGCGTGTCAATTAAGTAATAGAATAAATTAAAAGGTACTTAAATTAGTTATCTAGTTTTTTCATTATCGATATTGCAAACAGGTTTGTTTATAATGATTTATTTCTGGTACAAAGCAAATTTGTACATATAATTTCTTAATTGTTCCATCCTGTATTTTTGTTCATTTATTTAAAATGTATTGCATGGTATATCAATACGTCATGTTTCTTTTTGCATTAAAACCAATATCTAGAAGAAAAATGTATTTATATGATGTAAACATATATATTTACGCGAAATTAAATTACATGTTCCTTTTTTATGTTATGTAAACTTGTTTTTAAATCAGATTTCTAACTTTATAAAACATAAATTAATTGAAACAAGCGTTAAGTTCGCATAAAAATCGCAGATAGTTATCAGATTTAATAATTATGAATGATCCGTTTAAACTATGAGAAACTCTTGTAGTTTTGTTGAAAAAAAAAGTGTGTAGTGTTAGTTATAATAAAAAATACATCAATCATGAATGGAAATGTTATTCAACTTCCATTTCTTTGATGAGTTATTCAAACAAATCAAAATTCATGATAATAGTCAAGATGGATAAACTTTCTCTAAACATATTTGTTTAAATCTGAGTGGTTTTATATCCGTTTTTAGATACATCTCCTTGATTATATCTTTAATATTTTCACTGTAAATGTTGAATGATTTTAAACAGATTATCTATGTAAAAATGAAAGTGATTTTTAATATATACATATATATATATATATATATATATATATATATATATATATATATATGTGTGTGTGTGTGTGTGTGTATTTATAAAAATATTAGTAAAAAAAATACTTTTCCATAAAACTTAAAATATATTTCGGTCTTTTTTAAAATATATTTTTTTTGTCTATTTCTAACACTCATAAAATAATTTACATCGCCCAAAAATGTCAAGCTTTAGTTTATTATTATCTTAGAAATCTTTTTATAACAAATGATAATTTTTTTGCTCGATTTAACATTAACTCAGTTTAACAAGAAGATTATTACAAATAATTTTTATAATTTTACAAATAATTATTATAATTTTAATAAATTTATTTAAATAAAACATAATCCCATATCAATATGTAACGTTCACCTTTTTTAGTATTTAAAATCTATTCAGGAACCATTCAAATCTTAATAAAAAAAATATCGGAATCTTGTTTTTGGATATAAAGGTCTTGACAGAATTAAAGCATATGGGAGGGGCAGAGAAAAGAAAAAAAATATTATATCGAAGCTAACAGAATTGAAATGATAACAAACAGAGCCCTCTACGTTATTAATGAATAATATATTTCTATTTGAATAAAACTAGATGTTTAATAATTAATTAATTAATATTCTATTACATGTACATTATTTTATGACATCTATGAAGATTAGTATGCAAATTGTTCATACATAATTTCCTTCATAGAATAGTATACTCGTATATCATACATCTAAATACATTTTTTTATAAAATATGATATCATTTATAATATCCAAAGCATAAAACGTACATAAACGACGAACAAATAAGTTCATTGATCCGTATGACAATAAAAACAAACATGATGCACTAAATGAAAAAAAAATGTATATATATATGTAAATGACATAGATTTCACTTGCATACTTTCCCGTGTAGGTACCGTAGTAATGACATTTAAATATTTCAGTTTAACGTAAACGTATCTGAACGTAACTGACCTTCATTGAATGCCGGATGTGTTTTCTTGAAGCATGTTGTTGTCGACGATTAATTATAAGAAACTTGTAAGGATAATTTCTTTGTTTTCAATACAGTAGTTTTGCTTTTCTTATGAAATGTTACTTAAATATTTTATTTACGTTGAATTTAAAAAAAATATGTTTATAATGTTGATGCATTCATTGAACGTATACAAGAATACTACTGGAATAAAACATTTCTCTCTCTCTCTCTATATATATATATATATATGCGGAGGGAGACACACACACACACACACACACAAAACCATTCTATAAATTTATATATGGATCCAAAAAATCCATGAAATACTGTCATGTAAATATGGTACTTTGAATTTATGATTATTAATTATTTCTTTTCTACTCAAAAACAAATTATAAAGAATCGTAAGAGTTATCCTTTTTTCTATTTATAACCGTGATTATATCAATATACCCCTGATAGTCTTGACAAATAATCTGATCGATCATCAGGATCAAAACCACCAGTAAATAATTATGACTTATAGACATTTATTATCATGAAACAGAAATATATGTGTGCATAAAAACATGAATACAAATTAGTGTCATGAAATATAAATATATTTCATTACATATTTTTAGTAATTTTTATTTTATTTTATTATGGAAAGACATATGAGTTGATAAGGCGAGTATCTGTAGTAGAAAGGATGAAAACAGTTAGGATCCGTTATCCTGATAGTCTTTGTCCTTTTGTATCATTTGAGTTTCTGCTTGTCTGTCATCTTCAGATAGATTTGTGACAACCGTGATGAAAGTTTGAAATACTATCTTAATTAAGTCTAGAAAATATTTTTTTAAAAATCAAGTTTTTCACATTTATCAATTTTATACGGTGAACATTTTAAAACCTGTTTCAAAAAAAAGAAATAAGAAAATCAGTTTTAGGCAATTAAGTATGGGGCTATTGGAAGAATTTGATTGTTTTCAAAAATATGTACATCTAAATATATTGTTTAATAAATGGATGAAAAAGTTACAATAATTGATCGTACAGCAAAAATAAATGAGTATTTTTTTCTCTAATTGCCAGTAAATTATCATTTTGTAACAAAAGTTTGAAATTACTATCTCAATTAAGTCTAGAAACTAATAATTGTTTTTATTAAAAAAAATGTGGTATATTTTATTAAGTTTTATATGCATTACAACTCAAACACTTATTTTTATTTCTTCAGTACTATTTATCTGTTCTGTTTATTGAAAAATATTGATATTTTTTATACAAAATGGCACATTAAATATTTTTATTTGGTATATAAAATGTTAACGACAAAAATATTTGTGTTTTCATTCATAAAAAAATCATTTCAACTTAAACGTAGTATTATTTAATAAACAAATGTTATAAAGAAATAGAAAATCTTATAAACCCGGAACAGCACAGTTAAACGCAGATAAACACATACATAAATTAATTATGACATTTCAAGTTCATCGCTGTATATATTAAAAAAAAATCATCAAAGATTACTTATGTATTTTCTCGCACAATTAGCAGCTGAAGTGCATTACTGAATTTCCAGATACATATTTATGTATACAATTTACAATGTTTCTCAGACGTTTACATAGTTTTTGCATTACTTGTTGGAATTAATCGTATACTGAATGAAATATTTAACATCAGCATTGTTAAACTGACGTATATTATTCAAGATTGATTTGATGATTTCATATAAAGCGGCAAGCTGTAAACCGACAGACATATATTAATGTTTTCTAGTCGTGATTTGTATTATCATATAATTAGTTATAATTTTTTTTAAATACATAATTCTTTTTTGTCTTTTTTCTTTCTCTTCTTTTCTTTATATATATATATATATATGTATACATAAGATAAATGTTTAGACTATGACTTATTAATGTATGAATCGACATGTAGGGTAAATCCAATTGACCTTTTCAATTGCAATCTAATCATTCATCATTTTTTTGTATTCTATACCAAATACAGGAATATACTAATATCGGATTGCATTTCAGTCCTTTTTAAAATAAATATTTACTATATTTAAATTGATTTTTTCCATATATGCACACACCTTGTATCATATTCATTTCATATCGTATCATCAAAATTCTTCTTAAAATAATTTCACAAAAACTGTCAGTTTTCATAATCTTTTTAATGTAATTTAATTTTTTATCTTTTTTATCTTTATTTTCTATCCTTTACCAAAACAGTTGGGATTCATAGACGGTGCTAAATAAGATTGACAACCATATGATTGCTCAAGTATTTTAATAAATGAATGATTAGAGTTGTGTAAATAATTAAAGAATATCTGAGCACGTTTTATATTTCTTCGCATCGCTTGCACAATTATTATAATTGTTAATTTTTCTCGACTGTCTAGGAACCCATTTAAAGACGCTTGTAGCGGATTAAGCAAGATTAATAGTCATTGTGATTGCTCAAACATTTTGTTAGTGTATGAATACGATATGTTCATAAACTATACAAATATTTACAGTACAAAGACTTAATCTTGATTGCTTATTACTACCTTATACCAGAACTTCAGAACTAGTGTGTCTCGAATGGATTATAAGTATTCCGTGAGATATTGATGATTGTGCAGATTTTTCTGAAACATTGATCTCTGTACATATTTTTTTTTATACTTTAACACTGGGGATAATGGCATTCCATCGAAATATGGATAAGCAATAATCTATTATCGAACATTTTTGAATAAACCATTTTGTGAGGTTTGCAGAGTGAATGAAAAATTTTTGCCTGAAAGAAAACGTTAGATTTGTTTTCACCAAACTTGACAATTATGTCCTAAATTCCTAGTTTACTCTAATGCACTCTATAATGTATTCCATGGCGTGAAAAAGATTGGAAGGTATCGCATTTAACTGTTCTAATAAATGATCTGTTTTTATTTGCATAGAAAATTTTAATTGATTAATTTTTATTATTTTCAAAGGAATTAATTAGATTGTACATCTTTTTAAAGTATATATATATTATAATAAAAATGGATTAAAATAAAAATACCTACATATACATATATATATATATATATATATATATATATATATATATATATATCTAATATATATTTTTAAAATCATTCTCCAAAAAAATAAATTATTTTTTTAAAGGAAAAGAATAACATGGCAAATTATTTATTTATTTTTTATATATATATATATATATATATATATATATATATATATTTGTAAATAGAAATAATATTGTGGATAACATCGTGATATCGAATGGTCAAATCATTTATATTTACTTAAATATTTTGTTAATGAACGTTTATTCAAGAAAGAATGATAAGTGAAAGTTAGTTTTTTGTTACCTGCACTTGACGAATCTTCACAGTTTAATGACTTGATTTTATGGTTAGTTAAAAAAGTAATGTAATTAAGAAAAATCTCTTTTGAATATACACTTTCATAAATAATTTTGAAATAAATCTATTTACTTCTTATTCTTTTTAACAATCTTATCATTGCCGGATTTCTGTCCGAATTATTTAAATCACTATTTTTTAAAATCATTCTCGAAAAATAAATTAGTTCGTTTTAAAGGAAAACCACAACATGGCAAATCATTTCTCTATTAATTGTGTAAATTATGAGAGTTCAAATATTTTTCTTACATATGCATGCATTAAAAGATAATGCTATTATATATTTTTTAAAAAAGTCAAGGTCTTTCCATTTATCAATTTTATATGGTGAACATTTAAAAACTTGTTTCAAAAATTTAAAAACTTGTAAAAAAAAGAAATAGTAAAATCAATTTTAGGCAATTAAAGATGGAGACATTGGAAGAATTTGATTATTTGAATTCATTTCAAAAACATGTACATCTAATTATATTGTTTAATAATAATGTAAATAAAAGTACAATATATATATATATATATATATATATATATATATATTGGCATTAATTACACAATTATACAGATTACTTATTTATGTAAATATTAAATCGATGAAAAATTTACAATAATTGATTGTACAGCAAAAATCAATTAGTATTTTTTTCTCCAATTACCAATAAATTATTATTTTGTAATTTAGTAGAGTTATAGTATTGACAGTAGTCATTTTAAATATTTATTTTAAATCCTTCTTTTAAAATTACTTTTAATCTTGTATACATAAATATTTTTTTTAAAAAAAACTACATAATGTTTTTATCTGACTAAAATTCTGTTTAATTTTTATGTACTCTTTTTATTTGTAATTCAAGGAGCATAAAAATACTTATATATATATATATATATATATATATATATATATGTGTGTGTGTGTGTGTATGTGTGTGCAAAATGTGATTATGAAAAAAATTGAATACATTTGAAAAAGTTACAAAATAATTTGCAGTTTAATTTATTGCGTGTCGAAAGAATGTCAATTTGCATTTATCTTCTTTTGCTGTCAAAATAAATTGCTAGTTGTTAAGAAATTATATAATTTTTCTGTTATTTTATCCAAATATTAACTAATCGAAGTTGTGCATTTTTTACTTTCTAATAATGTCTTTAATTTAAATTGCAATTTTGTTGTTTGTCTATATTTGATTTTTAATAGAATATAATAAATCATTTGATTTGATATACAATAAATAATTTGAATCTTGTGTCGTTTGACTATACCGTGTAATCAACGAATTGTCAGAGGAAAAAAGAATTTCAGCTATATTCACTTCATATTTCTTTATATAAAATAACAATATATTTTCTGTGTATATTTTGCCTCGACTGACATTTTATTTCAATATAGTTTTTCGTATCTATTTGTAACTCTAGTAATTAAAAAATGTTTCATATTAAAACACAAAGGAATTAAAAAAATATAATAAATATTGTATGTTTGAGGACCATAAATAACAAATATAATAATGGATCTAATTTACTAACTATTCAATTAGTAACATTTATACAACAAAATTTCACTATAAAACTAATAAAAAAAATAATATTCAACCTATAGCAGCAAAACAAAACTAAATTGAAACTGTTTACTTTTTTTACTGATAATGTATTCTAAATATTTTTTGTAGAAACAGTAGATAATACAATCAGAATTAAATTTATTTCATGTATTAAATAAAATGAAAAAAATCGATAATAAATTCTAAATCATCTTTGTAAATAATAGACTAATGTAATCATTTTTAATAGTTATATCATTTATTCATCTCTTTATCTTTCTCTCTATCTATGTATCTATCTATCTATATGTTTGTATGTATGTACATGTAATTATTATTTCATGCCGTTCGAAAATTTTTCACAAAAATAAATTTCTCTTACAAATAGGCCAATAATTCAAATCTAGACCTGTGTAATACATTTTAAGATTATTTTCATTTCAAAGTTTTGCAATTTTCAAATACATTACGAAAAAAAACATTATATACTGCGCAATGTGTAGATCAATCTTCTTTATAGTCAAATCTAAAATATAAATCTCATTTTTTCACAGATCATATCGCTTTCTTTTTTACTATACATGTTCAGAATCATGCACATAATTTATACATCTAATGTGTGTATTACGACATTATACTTTTTTCTATCGGCTTATTTATCATAAATATATTTACATTAAACGCTACAATTAAAACACCTGCAATTGAATTCGTTTCGTTCGTACCGTGACATAAGAGTAATTGTTACCTGTCTAGTAACTGAAACAGGTTAAATTGTTATTGTGTTTGTACAATATATATTGATTACAACATCTTTTTTTGATAATATAAATAGCTATTATAAATATATACACACACACATTGTTTGGAAAACAAACAAACTTACATATGGGAACACTTCTTGGTTTATTTAATTATGTATATGACTTTTGACATATATATATATATATATATATTCTTTAGATTTTTGTAGATAAGATTTATGAATGAATATTGAAGAATTTTATTAATATATTTCGTTTACTGTATACGAACAAAATGTTAACACTACAGATAATTTATTAACTATGTACTTAAGCAATGCTTATATCTGTTTATCTATTTGTCTTATCTATGTATATATATATATATATATATATATATATATATTTATGAATATATATATATATATATATACAAGAGATGTTTGTAAATAAGGTATTTCGTAAAGTTATGTACAGATTCTAAGATATAAATGAACAAATCTTTTAATTTGTATTGAATTATATACTCGATTATATTTTAGATAGAGTATATTTTGACTATACTGTAAATTTATTTAATAGTCTACATTCCTTTAATAAAGGGTTATGTTTTTGAATAAACTATCAAAACGTGTTTAAAATTAAGTAAAAAAAAATGATTTCCGCGATGTAAAAAATAAAACATCATATATCTCATGTATATCATAAACTTTCTGGCGTCGCATGTCTATATGTGATTTTTTGATCGTTTTATATCGTTGATCTTATATACAAATCCTCTGTATTTCAACCATGAAACTACTATTAAACACAGTTAAACTGTACCTAAGGGACCATCACGTTTGGAACCTTAAAGACAGTTCAAAAAAATACTCAACTCTACCAATTATGTCTGCGTTTATTCTTTTGCAGAATAAAACACATTTATTTTTTTTAAACAAAACAATGTGTTCTTGTATATCAAACGGGAAATCTTTTAACATTTTTAGTAAAATAATTCAAAATACTCGGTATTAAGAAAAAAAAACGTTAGTAAACTAAATAATATACGGTTTTATTTATAAATATTGAAATCATTATTATTTATAATCAGTATTTATAAAATTTATATTACTTTAATATGAATAAGTAATGAGGAATATAAAATATCTGAAATATTTATTTATAACAATGGAATGAAAAATAATAATCATTAAAATAATGACATACTCCGAAGAAAATGTTTTCAAACAGGACAATAAGAATTCCTAATTGGAATTATTTTATTTACATTAATTAATCCCATTATTCTATATCAATGTGTGTGAAAATGTGAATTTAATAACAAGAAAGTTGTTACTTAATTAAACGATTGTTTTGTCTTTCTTAATATGCAAGTATTTCTCAAGTTCTTTTAATACGACTTATCTGAATATCGGGTTTAATTTGAAATATAAACGGAGATATATTGTTTTAAATAATTGTTAAATAGGTTGAAACTGGAAAAATGTCATTTTATGTGTAGAAAAATCGAAAACGTTACTATTACACCTTTTCATTTATTTAATAAATTCAAATATCATTCACATTACATCACAATATATTTTTAAAATCCTGTATTTAAATACGTATAAACGTGAGACGTTTTTAAATTATAATTGTTCAGTTCAATTAGGTTTTCTAATGAAGTCGTACGGAAATGTCAAATTCAATTTCCATTCAACAGATATTACGTTTACATTTTATTAAGTGTGATAATACAATACTTCTATAAAAAAATTGTATCCTAATTCGCACTCTATTGTATTCAGTTCGCTCGTATATTTTCTAATTCAATACAAAATCTTATTCAGAATATTAACAAAAAAAAACTGTGAGTAAATATTCCCAGAAAAGATTTATCTGACTGTTTTCCATAAATCTGCATATATATTTAATTTGAATTATAATTAAAGTAAATAAGCATGCGCATTATTTTATTGAAATAAAAAGAAATACTTGTATGTACGAAAAAGTTATATAAGTATACATGTGTGTCACAGAAACCTGTTTATATTAAATTTTTTTTTAAATTTTAAACAGATTGAATGTATCATCTTAGACATGTTTTCTTATAAAATGTCTTTGAAAGGATGTATCATTACTTAGTCTCATCTTGAATGAATTTATATATATATATATATATATATATATATATATATATGCAATTCAAAAATATATTTGCTTTGTTGTTCGAGTTATTTATTTTTTTCTTGGGTTTTCTGTATATATTCCATTAAAGTAATCGAATATCTTTTTATATTTCAGGTATAATTCCTGAAGCTTTGGAAACAACATGTATGAAATGTACTAACAAACAAAAAGAGTCAGCTTTACACATAATACATAAACTCCAACGAGATTATCCTGATCTTTGGGATGAGATACGAGAGAGATGGGATCCTACCGGAGAACTAGTCCAACGTCTCGAATATTCGTTCGATCCGAGCAAAAATGCAGACCAATTAGAAAATACAATTATAGCATCTAGATTCGGTAACGGGTACAATACACGAGATGCATCTAGTTCGAATGATATCGATGGATACGATACGAAAATTGTAACGAGTCAAACCCCAAAAGGTACTTCTACTTCGACAAGTAGTACGACTTCGACTGTTAGGCCGAACGTCGGCCAAACAAAATCGAATGTGTTGATAAAAGCAGTCAGTACGACACAAAGGACGAACCCCACATCAACAAAAAGGAACACTGCTGTAACGTCAAGTCAAATTCCACTATTTTCATCATCTTTCAGTATCAGCACTGTCACCAGTAAAACTTGGCTGGATCAGATCGGATCAAGAATGGCGGAGACAGCCGGGAAGATTGCTAACGGTTTTATTAAAACCATCGGTACGGTTATAATAAATGGGAAGTGATATTTAAAAAGAACTGATAATACAATCAGCAAGCTATAGTTGATATATAAAATCTTGTATTTAAACAAGTATGTGGCATCTGAAAAAGAGTATTTGTGACAAATTTATATTTATAACGATTTATATATGAATTTGCATGTAAACTGAAAATGTTTATTTACAAATTGTGATAAAATTAGATATTATACGAGTATAATTAGCATCAAAGAAGAATTTATTTATTTTTTTAACTAGTCATGATGTATGTCGATATTTTACTTTTTTGGAAGAATTTGTCACAAATAATTCAAGAAAATATCATCAAGATTTATTTTAAGGATTTTCTTATAGAAACTACAAATATAAACATATATACATTTATACATACTAAGTAAGTATATTTCAAATCATAATTGATTTTTCTATCTATGAAGAAATGTCTCTATTAACACCTTTGTATCATTTTGAATAAAATAACAATACTTTATTTGTAAGAGAAAAAAGACAAATATTTTTTAAAACAAGTCTATTTATTTCTCCTGTCACAATTTCCTGGAAGATCTCCCCGAAATATTTCTGTCCGTTATTGCTTACACACACACACATTTAAATTTCCAGTGCCGATACAAGTATATTGTGTTTACTAATTTCGTTTAATGTAATTATAATATCTTTTACAGAATATTGCAAAATGCTTCTTCGATTATTAAAAAAATATACGTTGTTTATTATGTCAAAAAATCAAATTATAGGTATCTGACGCTTTGAGCGATTCACATGGCTAGATCTGAACTTTTTCAGATATCATGAAGTACTGATTACACTAATTACACCTCATTAATGTATATTCAATCGTATGTGTAAACGTTTAGTAATCCTGGAAAAAATACTCAATTATCGTGGGAATTTTTTTAAGTTTGCTTTAAAGTAACTAAAAATGTAAAGATGGGATCATGTAACGTTAATCAGGTATGTCCTTATATACTAAGATGTATGCCATATGTTAGATTTTTTCTTAGAAAAATAGATAAAAGAATGTATTTTTAAAATAAAAACGGTACATATCATGAGAAATATTGATCATGAATACATATAAAATACAAGTCAATATTACCAAACACATTCTTTTTGAAATCGTTATTTTTTATTTTTCAAAAATCTTTCTTGTAATAGATAAGAGTTCAAAAGTTCACAGATGTCATTAATTTCAGGTTTCATAATACAACATTCCTATACGTGATTCAAAAAGTCTTATGTACCTTAAGGCGTTATATATGTATACTTACATATATATATGTATGTATGTATATATATATATATATATATATATATATATATATATATATATATATATATATATATATGGTATTTCCTATTTGTATTAAAAAATAACTACAATTTGTTTGCCTTTAATAACTCCATATCATGCGAATTATTAATTCTATGCAAAAAGTATTTAAGATAAAAAGATATAAACCATGTTGAATCTGTAAAAAATAATAAAAAATTCCGATTTTATACTTCTTTAAATTCTTCATACAGTTTAAAAAATTATAATAATGACAAAAATAAAATAAATAAATTTAATCAACAAAAATATGTGTAAGAACATAAACTTTTTTTAATGTCAGTTGCTGTAATAACTCGGTTTGATAATTGTCTCACTCAAATTGTTTTATATTTTTTTAATTTAAAAATTTAAAGAAATATGTTATTTTAAGATGTAAAAAATAATATATTAGTTCAATTCTTATATATATATATTTGAATAGAAATAAATGCTTTTCCTTTTCTAAAATACGACATTTCAACATCAAATTTACTGAAGTTTATTTATGTTCTTATGTATAAAAACATTGGAAACAAATCGTATAAAATTCTCAGAAGAACATAGATTCTTTTTTAATAATTTAATGTATAGTAGTTTTTTTAAAATGTTTTTTTTTTTTTAATAATTTCGTGAATTTAAAAGAGAGGTTTTCTTTTTATCTTTGTTTTTCTTGAATATGACATTTGAATAATAAATTTACAGAAATGTTTTTTCACACAATTTGCTCTTTAGAATAAAAATGTACAAATAGAACAAAAGTTTAAAGGTATAAACAACTATCGTGTTAATCATTTTTTATTTTATTGTTATTCTTATATATTTGACCGTGAAGAACGCAATCATTAGAAACAGATATATTTACAGATTTACAGTTGTAAAATACGTAGTTTCTAACACTTTTAGTTCATTTGTAAAAAAAAGTATTTTATTATATATATATATATATATATAAATGTATAAACACGGATAACAATTTATGTTTTAAGTATACATTCATTCTGCTACAAATGATTTAATCTAAATAATAGTCTTATACACAGTCTATACCTGCACGAAGAAGACATACAAAACCAAGTATTGCTTCAAGCTATTAAAATCTTTACAAAGAACATAAAAACTGATAACAAACAAGTTCTTTTCTAAATATTTTGTCATTTTTTTTCTAAATAGTTAATTATTAGTTTTCTGTTGTTGCAATAATAGAATTGTGATTTATTATTTGTGTACCTGTAACATTAGTAGTAAAAATATTTAAAATATGAACAAATAACGAGCCATGAAATAAATTACTTACAGGTTTTTCTTTTCTGAATTATTGATTTTTAAATCTTTGACATCAATACAATAAAAATGCGCAGAATGTGTTTCCATGTTTACATTTTTTTTTTATTAATAATAATTATTTCTTAGTAAGTTGAATTAAACAAAATATTTTGATACCCGATTATATATATATATATATATATATATATATATATATATATATTAAGAAATATACATTATTTTTTTAGGTCTCCACACCATAAATTATGAAATATAAAGATGTGAAAATAGCTTATTCGAATAGAAATTCGTTATTTAGTATTTATACTGATCATAATTTAAAACAAGGTTAAATTCCATATTGATTCTATGAATGTCAATATTTTATTTGTTTTTTAATCATTTTAATATAAACACATCATAATGAATTAAACATTTTGATTTTTTAAACAGCAGCCTTTTCTTTCTGTATTGATTAAAGAATGACAGACATGTAAATATTTTACGTCCTTGGTTGATTAACAAATATTATCCACTTTAAAAAATTCATTTAATTTCCACTTCAGTATAATATTCTTCAAATAAATTATGTTATAACCGTGACGATGGATTCTTAGTAGTGAAAAGATGTGTGAGCAGCGTGTATTATTTTGACTAATTCATAATCTATTCTATAGAAAAATAAAAAATAGTCTCATAATAGTTCTCTCTCTTTCTCTACATATATATATATATATATATATATATATATATGTACATAATAAATCGAAAATTTTCAATAGCCCGGGTTTATATAAAAAAAACTCATAAATTAAAATCATTTTTGTAATTTTTTTCCTTGTAAATATTTTAATGATTAACACATTTACTTTTTTTAACTTTTAAAACCAATGTTAAATTTATCGCCATTTGAGATGTTTCTGAGAATATTTAATTTTAATTGCAAATAAATCATTTCTCATTTTTAATTTGATTATCAATTTATAAACCGATTTATTGCAATGCATTTTTCTTCTCTTTTCTGTCATTGTTTTACGAATGCTTCATTTTATGAAACGCAGTTTCTTAGAATGCCGATGGGAATCTTAAGTACAATGTTTTTGGTTTTCTCTACGGGTAAATAAATTATCTTAGGAAGATATTATTCAGTCTAAAGGCTGAAGAGTAGCTTTTCTCTAAAAGGTTTTCTGCTTTTATGAAGGTCTGTTTGGATTGAATTAAAGACGACCCTATTCTCATATCAGCGAATACTGGATTTCTTTTTTAGTTATATTTTTAGATAGGTGGAAGTACAACAATAATATAAATATTTTTAGATAGATAGAAGTATGGTAATATCCCAATTTCTTACTATAGGAAACAATAAATAAATTTTCTTCTTAAATATTTGAATTTGATAACTAAATCTGTATATAATTCGTTCACGTATTCTCTTCAAATATTTTCTATTTCAATCATTTCAAACTCCTTCTTTCATGCTTTTTTCTATTTTATTTCTATTGAACTCAATTGTTTAACTCTTATATTTATTTTTATTATAATTTGATATTAATTTCAAGTATTAAAAATTAATTTTTCGCATAACAAATAAATGAGTGACTTTTTAATTAAGTTGCTTTCATTATTTTTTCTGTATACATGCAGTTAACTTATTTATTTATATATTTTAATATTATTATTAAAAAAATATATAATAATAAAACAATAAATCAGAATTTTACTAGAAAATATTCTCTAAATTAAAACCAAGTTAGATAAAATAAAATAATTATAGGGTCAAATGCAGATACAATTTTAAATGACAATGTATTGATTTTTTTGCTGTTTCCACAACGACGATGTAAACATATGCAAATTTTTTATTATGAATCATATGCACTCTATTGCAGTGCATTTAATTAAGGTATAGATGGCAGACTATGTATGTTACGATTTTCTATAAAAAATAATACACTGAGTGGAACTTGTTAATGATTTTTTTCTATTTGAACACCGACTATTATTATTCGTTTTCTATAAAAAAATAATTTCATATATCTTATTTAATAGTAAGTAGATATTTGTAAATTTTTTATTATGTAAAATAGATTATTCATAGTCGAAGACTATAGAAATAAAACAAAAAATCTACTGTTAGAAGTTATTTTGGTTGCATAGTATAAATCGTTATATAGCATTTAAATAAAAATTATTTATTAAATCATTATATGTAATATATATATATATATATATGTTTGTGTGTAAATAAATTATTTCCTTTTACATTGCTATAATTTTAGCAACACTTTTGATTCTTATACAGCCTTCAAGTAGTTGTTTTCATAATGTTATAAAATCAATTAAGATTAACCTACCTCATTTTTTAGTTATTATATATTTAAAAAATAAGACATTAATTTAAAATGATTCAAATGACATTTAACAGTTAATTGATCCTTTAAGTAATTATGGACATTGATTATTTTTTTGTATTTTTATAACTTATGTTAGAACTGTGGAATATTTGTTGTTTTAAAAATGCAGTTACTTTGAAAATTTGCTTCTTCATATACTATTTTACTTTTAAATTAATTTCTATATATTTTTAAATTTTTCGAATGAGTATATATGGATTATTATTTTCCAATTTTTCATCAATTTTAGCATACTACAGATTTTTGTTTTTTAGGACAAAAATCGAAAGTTTTCAAATAATATTGTTTTCATTATAAATCGATCATTCATATCGTAACTATTTGATTTCTATCAAAATCGTGTATTCTAGTTTAAATATTCTGTATTTAATAACCAACATTCCATTTTATTAAAAATCGAATTCTTGCTTCAATACTTAAAAATAAAAATTTCTTTTTTAACAAGAATCTTAAAAATATATCTTTCAATCGAAATTAATATTTATATAAATATTTTTCAATTTTACACAACAAACTTTTGATACAATAAACATAAATATATTTTGATATTCTAATTAACAGCACATCATCATAAAAACCTATTCATAAATAAATGGACTGGATTCATTTCCTGTAAGATGTTTACAAAATTTCGCACGTTTGATTACCTTAATAGTCATTTTTATGTCAAGGCAGATAGACATTGTGTACGTATGTTTGCTGACCAAAGCATTAAGTATACTTCACCTATTTAATTCATTGATTTAAAAGTTGTCACAAATATACGAACTGACCATGACATCGCAATTATTTTATAATGTAAAATCATCGATTTCATTCTTGTCTGTTATTATTATTATTTACCTGAATTATTAATAAACATTATGAAGTCATGTGTAGGAAGAATCATATCAAGGTCAGATATTAGATGTTTTCGTGTAAAAAAGAAAGATTGGAACGAAATTAAAAATTGAAAACAATTATTTTATAATTATATATACCTTTTAAATGTACATTAAAACGTTTAGTATGTTGAAAGCTAAGTATTTTTATATTATTTGAATAAGATAGTTTCGCTCGGACTTTTTGTATTGTTCTTAAAACAGATTTGTAGTATTATTCGAACTTTCTTAATTTTAAAGCAGAAATAAAAATAATACCGGAATAGTGAATACTTGTTGAGATTTAATTGTTCTGAATTTTTTTAGAAATCAAAAATGAACAGTAGAATAGAAAAAAAGGAAACTAATTTATATGGTTTATTGCATTCTCTTTATTGTAATAGTGATTTCCTGTTTTTTACATGATTCTCCAGTAGCCTATTTTCTTTTACCACATTTCTAGTATTTACAGGGGATTTCTTATAATTTACTACATTTTGATATATATTAAAAATGTGTTCTTAAAAATGTATTTATGTCTGCAATATGTTCTCTGATATTTTAATTTCTGTTAGAAAGCTTCGATTTTAAAATCCGTGTTAAGAGATACCGAGAAAGTAATAATTTACTTTGATTTAAATAAGAAGTAAAAGCGTTCACGTTTTTAATGCAGTTCTCTACGTTTAAGCAGTTATTTGTAAGTAAATACTAATCTATAAAAATTGAGTAAATAGTATAGTAATAAAATATGCATACACTTCTCTCTCTCTCTCTCTCTCTCTATATATATATATATATATATATATATATATATATATATATATATATATATATATATATAGTCTGTTTATAAAAATAATATAAAAAATACAATATAATTTCATAATTATTGTCAAAATCATTTTTTGATCTTATATATTAAAAAATTTTTACATTGAACCATTGATTAAATTATATATCTACAATAGGACAAACGAAGAAAATTTTGTACATTTCACAGAAAATTAATTTGAAATTTCAAAACAGTATACGTTTTGTTCTTTTATGTTTATATATTTTGTAGTTTAATGTCTATAAGGTGTAGTTCCCTATAGTACTGATAAGTTGATTTGTTGGTTTTTGGAGTTTAAGGGCGCTTCGACAACTAAATCGATTTTAATTTTGGTTCTTAAGAATAAGGTTTCACTATGTTTTTTTTTTTTAATTATATATTTAATGTATGGTATATTTAATTTGCTATGTAAAGTTTCTGTGTGTTTTTATTGGACAGTTCCCTTATATATATATATATATATATATATATATATATATATATATATATAAGTAAATGTATATTTATATTGCATTTTCTCGTTAAATATCGATTATTTAATAAATATTGTACAAAAATGCTCAAACCTATATGTATATTTTCATATAATATTACACCTGTCAAAAAGGAAGTCTTTTAATAACAATTTAATATAGACGAGACGTTATAATCCAGAAGTGAAAATCAATTTTATGTGTTAAATATATTTTTTAATCTTGTGAAATCTATGTATGAAGTTTACACATGCAACCTCATTTTGGGATAACACCATACATTTTAATGTCAGGCAATCTGTGAATGTGAGATCACAGATAAAACGTTCATTATATATATATATATATATATATATATATATATATATATATATATATATATATATATATATATGATGTATATTGTAACAATTGCATAAATCTTTCCATTTTTTTATCATATTTTTACTTCTGTATAAAAGAAAAAGTTATTTACATAATATGAAAAAAAAAACAACAATACATGTTGAATAACAGCTGATCACTGAATTGCACTTTTAACAAGTAATTGAAAATACTTCCACGTTCAGGAATACATTTGAATGGCACGTGACAAATTTCATACGCACGCGTATAAAGTGATCGACCAGAGTAGTGAACCTTTCATTTCAATTTGTAACTAACACCCAACAACAATTGGCGGAATATACTTTAATCATAATGAATACATTTTGTGTGTGTTTATTAGCTGTTGCGTTCATTGCAACAGTTCGGTCAGGGAGTGATGAAAAATCGAACGAAATGTATCCAACGAAATACGATCATCTCGATGTGGATAAAATTTTAAAGAACGATCGAATCCTGACCAGTTACTTGAAATGTATTCTGGACGAAGGATCGTGTACGGCCGAGGGACGTGAATTGAAAAGTCAGTATAATTGTATTAACTTTCATAGTGGATTTAATAAAATCGATTCGATTTATTAATCAATTTTTATAAATTCAATATTTTTTCGAGCTATATATCAACATATATATATATATATATATATATATATATATATATATATATATATATATATTTATATATAAAATCAACTGAAATGCAATGATTTAAAATAAAAACATTTTTCTTTAAAAGAAAACCAGAACAGTATGCATAAAATATACTAAAATGATTACAAATTAATTAAATTAAATTGTGAATATTTTTCAAAACTAGACAGATACTCTCTGTTTATACGCCATCGTATATTTCTACGGAATTTAATAAAAAATTACAGTTGTTCGATGTGCCAATTCATTACTGTTATTGAATCATTGTAAATATTTTGTTTCATTATTTCACTGTCATATTTAATTTACATTCCACATTCTTGATATGTTGTTAAGTAGATATTATTCATTTGTGTGTATTTCGAAAACAATGTAAAATGTAACTAACAGACATGACAGACTACTTCAAATTTAACAACAGTTTTATCCGAATGAATCTCTTATTAAATCATTTTTATTAAAATACATAATACACAAATGAAACGTGCACACTGTTATATTTTTTAAGTAGGAGTTTATTTTATTTCATATAATATTTAATTTTTTGTACTGCGAAATGAAATAAAATTTACCAAATGTTATTCTATTTAAAACTGATATATATATATATATATATATATATATATATATATATATATATATTCCGTCAAAATTGACGGGAAATAGAAAGAAACATAGAAAAAATAACTGTTTATTAGTTCTTACAACATAACATATTTAAACTTAAAAAATACCGAAGAACAAAATTAATTAATTAAACTTGAAACCTATGAACTGACAAAGTAAACATTTCTTGTCACTTTGTCCTGCGGACAAAGTGACGAGAAATGTGTGTTTTTATTATTCTGATTTGAATCGAAATTTACAATTAATGCCCATATTATTAAAAAAAAATTTAATACTGTCACATTTAACGATTGGTTTTGAGAAACATTCCAAAAATATAAATTTTAGTATATTTGTATCACATATTCATATATTTATATTCATATAACAAAGTTGGTTTAAAAGTCTTTTACTCACTTTACAGTTGTTCACTCTTTTCTTATGTAATTTTCGAGGCTGTTTATTTTGACTTTTCCAACTTTTGTATATTATCATAAATATATAAAAAATATGCATGAGAAATTTATTTTTTAAATATATAACAGACTGGCCACTGAACAAAAAACTAATAATTTTTAATAAACATACTTTTTATTAATTAATGATACTTCTAATAAATAGAATGAATAAATAAACAATAAGTAAAAGTTATCATCTGCAAAGTGTTCTATATTTGGTTTTGATGGCGTTTCCACTAAAACCGGTATAAAGTTCCATTTAATAAAAATTACAAGTAATATCTGAAATCCAATTTAATTCCATTTTAGTAAAGAAATGTAGGCAGATATGTTTTAGATATTTAATATATTCAAAAGTTCAGACTATAATTACAAAGCTGTATTGTCAATTAATTTATAAAGTTACATTGCTCTTCAGACTTGCAAATAATGATCATTGCAGCTATTTTCTAAAAAGTCGTAAATTAATATTTCTTTTTAATTATAATTGTGAGTTTATACTTTGTGATCCCGTTGATATATTTGCTTGGGGAATCTTGTTCTTTAGGATCAGCTGAATGTTTACTTTCCCTGACCGGTTTCGGCAACCGGTCGCGAAAGCAGACATTCAACTGACCCCAAAGAGCGAAAACCCCCAGAACAAGATACGATTTCTTTACCTTTTCACTTTTCTGAAACTGATACTGAAATCTTATCTGAGATACATGTATTAACAAAAAAATTATAGTGTAGATATATTTCTGGAGGAAATTAAGACAAAGTACACACGAGCGTGTTAATAAACCATTTGTTATTAATAAAAAATGTTTTATTAATTAATAAATAATCTAATATATTACAAAGTATTATAACAAATCACAAATTATTAACTAATAAATATCCGTTTGCATATAAACGGATCCACTTTTATTTTTTTAAACACTTCAATGTAAATAACTCATAAAAAGTAAATAAGGAAAATCCAGCTAGAGAATAAAAAAACCGCAATGTTATTGTAAAATAATAATAGTGTAGTACAACGGTGATATCGTTGAATCTTACTATAACGTTAAAATGAAACAGACAGAATGACCAAGTATAAATCGTGTGTCAGGTAATTTTAAATACAATTACTGAGTCCATGCACGTTTCTTTAAACACTTTCACTATCTGTCATACACGTGAGTCTTTCTTGTTATATAATTTTACCGGTTTATGAACATTTATTTTCCTGCTCTTATTAAGGTAATCTATCACAGGTATTCATCTCAGTCGTTTCATTATCAAAGTAATATTTTTTGTTTACATGTTTACTAAATACTTAGCGTTTTTTTTAGTTTATTTTATTTTAATTCTATTTTCAATCAATCGTTTTTGTTGATTTCAATTTTAATTCATTGTTTAAAAGCATAAATTGTGATTTTATATGATAAAAAGATTGTTCAATAAAATGAAACATCAAGCCGTGTAAAATTATTAATACATTCAATATAGTTGTCAAGGATATATAAAATAATAAGAATCTTATATTATTATTTTAATTTCAGAATTATTGCCTGATGCACTTGCCACTGACTGCGCGAAATGCAGTGAGAAACAAAAAACCACGTCCCATAAAGTAATGGCATTCTTATCAGAAAAACGTCCTGAAGATTGGCAACGTCTTCTGGAAAAATTCGACCCTACTAAAGAATTCCAAGAACGTTACAAAGATTTATCGGCCTAATACGTCGTATTTGTTGTTAAAAAAATCATCATTCGCCCTGTTGTAATCATACATTCATTTAATTGCATTTTTTTATAGAAACACAACATTTGGTATTTGTTGAGATTGAACAAAATAATACAAGAAATGTTCAAAGACTGAATAACTAGTTTATTTTCAACAAATATGCCGACAAATGAGGTTTATGTACATTTTTTTGTTTTCATATTTTTAGTTTTTTTTAAAAAAATAAAACCATTGTTCCAGTTATAATTTTTTAATGAATATCTAGTTAAAATAATACTATGTTTAATTAATAAATTAAACATTTTTTTTATGTGTGATTTAATAAAATAGTGTATATTTTATGTATTTCTCTTTATGTACGTTTGCTTAATTTTTATGTTTATATTTTAGAAAAATCAATTTCTTTAAACTTTTTTTCCAGAATCGATTAGCAAGCTTTTATAATGTAAGAAAATGATTTATTAACACTGTTTATATTTTTATCCTTTTGATATCAATCTGTAGATCTTATAAAGGATTCAAGTATATTTTTAACATAATAATTTAGAAAAAAATATTCATCATATTTTAGCTATGAAAAAAACTTTGACGACATCTGATTGTAAGTCTATAAAAATGACACCAAGAATAATAAAATTACAGATAACCAGTTGTGTATAATGAGTGCTTTAGTAGGTTATCTGATTGATTGTTACATTTTTTATTATTGAAAATAAATAGTAATTAAAAAACGTCTATTTTTATTATTTGCCCGCCATTAATGAGTTTAAATCATGAATGTGGTAGAATATTCAATGATATATTGTATATTTTTGATTTATAGCGAATTCAAAACATAGTAAATATCTGGTAAACATTTAAGATAAAAATGATATCTATTGTAATTCTTGTCAATGTTTAATTTTAAAATTTAACAGAAAAAAATGATGTTACATTAACAGACGTTGTTTTAATTCTCCTGCAGTGATTCCACCTAATCCCATATTACTCATACTCATTTCTGAAATGTTTCTTCAATTTTATTTTAATACGACACTTGAATTCATCACATTTGTAATTATAATTTTCACTTACGCAGTTTGTGTCACTGACTCAATTTGTATGATCTTTTCTCGTGACATGTTTTTTAAAAAGTGAACGCGAGCTTTATATTCAGGAATGTATTTATCTCATGAGACATCAACGGAAGTTGAATACAAAGACCTTGCATCTAAAAGGATGTCGTGTAAGTTTAGATACACTGCACAGAATATCTATACATATTTTCCTAATAATAATTAATAATTTTCCAGGTGAAACTCTTGAATTGATTATTTTGTTAGAAGTGAAAGATCATAGAAGTGAAACAAATAATTCATATATGTAAGTTATCAATATTTTAAAACATTTTCTAATTATTTATTATTATTTTAATTTTCAGATTTTGATTATTAGATAAATTTGTGTACCAACATTTTCGAGTTTGAACGATTTGGGTCTCGTCCACAGATTTTAACAGCACTTTGTAAATACTCTCATAATTTTTACTTTCAGCTTTCGTCTCGTTTTCATTTTGTCTGATTCTCAATCAGTAATTTTTCTATTACCTTCTTTTCTTGAATTTTGTTCCACCCATATCGTATTAAATCTTTTATTCCCCTTAACAAAATTCAATTAATGCTGAGGGTATACACTCGACCAATATTAATGTCCAGACATATAATGAAACGTTTTCTAGCCTTTCTTACTTTTTTGCTTCTAAATTTTAGTAATCGTCCGCATGTTTGTTACCTTGAGTGTTTGAGCAAAACAGAGGTGTGAAAATATACCGGTGCATTGAAAATAAAAGAGTTCAATTTGCCGTTTTCTTAATTTTTGTACCGGTCCTTATGTTTGAAATGTTCTTAACCTGTTTATTATTTTATATAAAGCTCCATTGAAAATCAGTTCAATGTTGACACCTCTCATCGTTTTCAAAATCAGCCAATTATTCATTCAAAATACAATGAAGGTTATTTTCGAAGAGGCATCTAATACAACGTTTGTATTTTTTATAAACATTCTCAGAGAAAGCAATTTTTAAAACATAAAAATCTCTTGTAATTCTTAAGATATATCTTTCAATATTTTTCTGATATTTATAAAGTCGCTGATTTATTTTGGAATTTAGGATTTATGTTTATTTTTTGTGTATAAGGATAAGAAAAATATTGATGCCATACTTTTCTCTCTATGTATGTATGTACATACATGCACACACACACACACGCATATATATATATATATATATGTGAATATATGTATGTATGTATTTAACTAATTGAAAAAGTTTTCAATTATATCTTTATCGATAATTTTATTTCTGTATATACAATATGTGTATGTTTGTATGTACAATCGTATGATTGATGAATACAAAAATATATGTTGATTTGTTATCTAATAAAAATATATTCAAAACAATTACTTCTGAAATCTCACAAAGAAATTAATCTACAATAGATTTGTGAATCAGTTGATACGTATTGAAAATTATAATAACAATCAGTGACACTTAAAATATTTTTTTTTAAATTTATTCAAGAATAATATGTGTGCAGTCGGTTTTCCCAAATCGATCATTAATGGAACAACATAAGAATTTATTACCTCAATCTATTTATGTACGTGTACACATAATGAAACATCTCTATAACTTGTCTTCTACTTAATGAAATTCTTTATTTAATAAAGGCAGTTGCTGGTAGTATATCTAACCATACGTTGTACATTGGGTCTTTATAGCAAAGTTTCTATAAGTAAGTAAGTTTCTATAAGTAAAAAAATAAGTAAAAGAATAACAGTTTGTCATTTAATTGAATATATATATATATATATATATATATATATATATATATATATACTTATGAGGGTGTTTCATTTATATATATATATATATATTATTTTTCTGATTGCGCTGATACCAATTATGCGAAAGCACATAAATGTTATTTTAAGATCATGCGAATCAATAAATAAAACAATTAACCTGAATACATTTTTAACTAGGTTAATATAACAATGCGTTGTCTTACTGAAACCTTAAAAATTATATATGTCGTCCGTTACAGTTTTCTGTGAGATTTATTGTGATTTTTATGAACTTTAACACTTTGCTGCACAATAAAATTGTAATTACTTTCTAAGATATTTTTTTCGGTCGAATATTTAAATTTTAATCGGCGCATTTCCTGTATTTATTTATTTTTCAGCATTCGGACAGATAAATAGTCATGAATATTTTTTATCCACTTGCATTTACTTAATGTTCCAGGTTAACTTTTATCCTACTAACTGTTAACTTTTCAACACTCTAATTGTTCGAAATAGAAAAAGTTCAAGTCTAATCTTTATCAACTTAACCATCAATGTTTCTCTTTGGTTATATATTATCTTATAGGCTATCTATAATTATAATAGTTTAAAATAAAACTTATCTATATTCAAATCGATATTTTTTCCAGTTCTTTTTATAAATTGTTTGCTCAATTCCTCAACGAAAAATAGACAACAAGGATGTATATCGACACGTGGAATATATATATATATATATATATATATATATATATATATATATATAGATGGATAGATAGAGATAGATAGATAGATATAGATGTTTTACTTTCTTTCAGAAGTCGAAATGCTTTTTTTGCCTAATTTAACATTAAGTTGACTTTATTATTTTACTTAAGAAGAAGAGAGACGTTTAAGATCTTTAGATCTTTAAGATTCAAATAAGTAAACGCCAATTCCTCAACATTATTCTATCTTTCAAAAACATCAATTTTAATTCAACTTTATAAAACGACTGATGAATTCTGTCTATGAACGGATTTGCAGACAAATTTAAAGATACACTTTTATGAGACATCTCTCTCTTTGTAAATATATATATGTGTGTGTATATATATATATATATATATATATATATATATATATGTATCAATAAAAATATCTCTTTATATAATATTTAATGATATTATAAGTTCTATTTCTGTTTGAAATGCTAATGAGTAATCAATAAATCGAATCGAATAAAACAATTGGATTATTTGTAAGGTTACTAAGAGTAAATTAAATTCTTCACAATTGACATGACAAAAATGTTCAGTTTTTTGGTTAATCCAATTTTAAAATTAATATTGTTTAGATAATTGTTATGAATAATTAATTTTTGTGTTCATTTTCAGCACATTTTTTGTTTGTTTTTAACTGAACGTGCTCAGATAACTTGTTTACAGAAATTAAAATCGTGAAATATTTTCATTACTTTGAATTAATATTTAGGCTATTACTGTTGTAATATTTTTTCATGCCTACGAATGTCAGAAAGTGAAGGAAGTTTGGGAAGAATGCTTATATGTTTTAACCAACATTTTTTAAAGATAACTATTGACTACTATTGACTGATGTAGTTGGTAGGCCAGCACTTCTTGTTTAAAAAATGAAAAAGTTATATATATATATATATTAAAACAAAATTGCTTTTTCAGAAGATTCTTCATTTTTTGGTTTAAAGCTGTAGATTTCTGTTATAAAAAATATTTATTAGACGGGTTTGATTTTACTTATGAATATTTAATCGAAGTAACAAATCCGAAATAAAATCATAGAAAATTATATAAAACAAGCCATAAAAGAGTACTAAATGTCATAGATCAATACGATGTACACTATTTTTTTTTTAATTTCACTTAACATATATTTTTACATTTTAAATAATGCTGATTAATTAAATTAAGTTATTTATATCTTTTCATATCTGTAACAAGTACTTATTGTACGTGAGCGAAATAAATTCAAACCAGATAAAATCTTTTAATATAATAAACAGATCTGTGAAAATAATTTTTTATTTATTATTATAAATTTCATTTTCTAGTTCTGCTTGTTTGTTTTCGATCATGCCTGTAAGTATTAAATTTATAAAATATCACATTAGAAATTAAACTTTCTACTTAATGTATACAACTGATCAGCTTTGCTTAAAATATCTATTCTTTATATATATATATATATATATATATATATATATATATATATATATATATATATATATATATGCATTTCATATCGTCTTCAGGTTATGATTATCCATTATTAAACAAATTTTCATTAAAATTATATCCACAGTTTCATTTTGCACACATTTACGATTACAGTTCTCTAATCCTAATTCTATCTATTTATTTGTCTTTTTTTGTTCATGTCTTTTTATATGTATTTTCTTCTGTGATAAGTTAACAGTGTTAATAGCTAATACTAAACTCAATAATAAAAAAACTTCATATCAAAACTCAGTTATGTTTATTTTTAATTCATTTTTATTTGTATTATAGTAGATTATATAATTTTCATTAAATTTTATGTTAGCAGAATTCTGAGATGATAATTATCGTCATCATTTTAACAATCTATTACTAGTTTAAGACTTTTCTCAGATCCTTTCAATTTGAACGATTTTGTGCTTTCCATTTCTGCACACGTCCGATAAATTTCTGTGTCTCAAAGTGTCTTTGAGTGTCTCAGTACTAATAGCGGTTATGTCGAATAATTGACTGAATATATGTCTATATCAACTCAACTTGTCCCTAACAGGAAACTTTATTTTTGAAATCGTTTCATTTTCTCAGCTACTTTACTGTTATTTACCTTGTTAAGTGTCTTGTTCATTTTGTATCGTTTTTATATTTTAATTCTATAACTTACTTTTATTTCAAACCGAAAATTTATTATTCACAGTAACTGAAATAAGCATATTTTTAATATGTCGTTGTTTCTGTTTAAAAGTGAATTATCTAAGTACAGAGATACATTCACACATTTATAGATTAGAACAGTGTTAACGTACGTGAATATCCTGGAAACGTGTTTGAAAGAGGAAAAATAAATATAAAATTTATAATAAACATACTTTATATTAAAAAAATATTAAATAACGAATCAGATGTAAAATTTCATTAATGCGCAGTCAAGATAAAAATTGGATTAAGAATAAAAATTCATAACAACTTTAGTATTTGTTAAAGTAAGATTATTCAGTCTATATATATATATATATATATATATATATATATATATATATATATACATATATATGTGTGTGTGTGTGTGTGTATAGATATAATATTATATTAATTATAATTGATATACTACAAACCGAAAATTTTATTTTTTTTATTAATAAAATCAAACTGAATTTGAAAATTAATTGACTGTTTTAAACAACTTTACTTTATATAAAATAAAAGAATTATCCAACAATATTAACTGAAATATATTAATAAATTAAATTAATATTTATTTCTGTATTTTATCAAAATTAAATTTATAAGAATTAAAATATTGTTTAAGGTATTTTGTTTGAATATATATAATGGAATCATTAAATTAAAAAAAAAAAAAAACAGTTTATTTTCCATACTTGTGTATAATTTTAGTGGACAGTCACTGAATTTTTCTGTATAATCTGATGTTATAACTTGTGTTGTAATAGCATAATGCAAAAAATTTCTGCATCAGTAATTTCACCTGTAAAACTAATTATATGAAACAATAAAAGTTTAATAAAAGCATGTAGATGCATAACAGTAAGAAAGAAAGGAGGGAGAAAGAGACGTTTCGATTGGTCGATAGAACGGATTGATTCGTCTGGGAAAAATGTGAGTTAAATGTGTTTTCTATTCTTAGTTAAAAATGAACGTTTACAGCACTTCTACACGTGTTTAAATCAGTTTTATGACTTGAATGCAGAAATATGGATGAACAATAAAGAAACGAATCCTTTAATAATGTGTAATACACCACAATAAACAATTAGAGAACAGGTGTGTTTATAAAAAGAAATAATCAATATTCAGTTTGTTAGTGCTTCACCACTATATCATACATTTACTATGTCAGCAGCAATTGTACCTATGTCAGAAATGAACGGTGTGGTGAGTTTTTTTTTACATAAATTCACTTAATTAGCTGCTTTCGGACTCGTTGATTTTGCTAGTTTAATTGCATTGTTGCATTTCATTCAGTTCAGTGCAAAAAATTCGATTTTAATATGAAGTAGGCTGTTGTATTTAGTGGATTTTCTTCTACTGACCTAGAAGTTATATTTAGAAGATAATTTTCCTCCCGAATATGAATTATATCAGATTTGTAGCTACTGAATGAAATGAACAAATATATTTATACATTGATAAACGTGATTTAATTCATTTTTTTTCATTTCACTATGATAACAAATGCTGCATTTTAATTACTGTATTTGATATCAATTAGCTTCATAGTTATCAAATATTATTCATTTTTACAGGATTAATTATATTGTCTACTTTTCGTTTTTTAAATCAATTCGTCATTATTACTTTTAGTATAATAATAGAAACTTTCTATTTTACTTGTTCTTTTATATAAATCAAATTTTATAATCCTCTCGGGTACGAGATTAAACTGCGTCCAGGTTTCTTTCTTACAATCTGTACATTTTATTTGAATTCGGGTTGTAAAAGGAGACATTTTTGGAAAAAACTTGGGAGATATATTTACTTGACATTTCATAGAATGTCTCTAATGTGAAATGTTCGTCATATTAATTTAATTGAAAAAATAGAGACGTAACTATCTCTTTTCGCTCTTAAGACAGGAATTTCTAATCTTCTAATCTTTCAAGAATTTTTATTCTTTGAATATCCCTGGAATTAATTTTTTTCGATCAATATTAAAATAAGAATAAAATAAGTAGATACATTTCTAATTTTCGTATTATTTTATTATTTTCTTTCATAGAGAAATTAATCTCAAATTAATTTACACTTCATCTTTATATAAACCATCATTAGGAATATTTTCAGTCTTTAATAATTTATTACGAATGAAACTCTGCTTCTATTTTTTTTCATTATTAAACAACCTATCAATCTATTTTCTTAATCTCTTGCTTGATTTTTTTAAATACATTTTCTGATATCTTTATGTCAGATATTCATTAGTCTCTTCCTGGAGATTTTAATATTTCTTACCTAAAATTCAACAATTTTACCTAAAAGTCGACGATTTTTATTGACCATCTCTTATATTATTTTTCCTAATAGGTTCATTTCAATCCCTTCTATTATAACGTCTATAATTCTTATTTAATTTAATATGTAATTAATTTTTGTCTATTTTTCCTGTTATTCGTAATATGTATCTTTCCATGCTTATCAATGTTATCTGGGATCAAACAATTGTGGTAGTATTTTAAATGCTAGTTTTATTTAAGAAGATAAGGACATTTCTTTTTCATATAAAATAACATTTTTGATTCTGGCTAGATTGATGTCTCCCAGTATTCGATTAAGTTAATAATTCAATCTTCCATGCACAACTTAGTTTGAAATTTTATCAATTTTAAACATTTTCCTTTTCATATATACTTGAAACAATCGGTTACATGGATATGGAAAAAGGAAAATGTTTAAAATTTGTAAAATCACAGAAATTATATACTGTATACAAATATATATATATATATATATATATATATATATATATATATATATATACAGTTATTTATAATAATTTATGTTTTTCTTCTATTAATCAAACATGATATATAATGATTAAGAAGATAACAGATAGGATATTTTGCTTACGATTCAACCTACTTTATATTAAAATTTTGTTATCAATTTAAAGCCTAGATTTTCTTGAAAATCAGAACGAATATTTATATAATATTCACGGATAGTTATCCAGTTCAGTAATATGTAGTTCAATGTCACTTATTGATTTTCTGAATAATTGTATATTAATACTGGAATTATTTGATACATTTGTGTTAGAATTCGTTGAAAATTAAAGTTAACACTGAATTAATGTTATTTGTAAACTGCTTATCGTGGACAAAATATTCAAATAAAAACAGTTTATAATCGAGAATAAAAAAAAGCATAAAATACTTTCTTTGAATATTCTTTAGAAAACCGTTGTGATATTTTTTCTAATAAACTCACTGTCAGTTCTTTGACTAATGGATTCTATTTATAAATGTTTATCAATCGTCTGACAAATACTGTAAACGAAATTAGTTTAAATAAATTTGCTAATACTATTCACATTTTATAATTCCATTTCACGTTGATTTTTTCAATCATTGTCAAGCGTATCAGTTATATTTGAATGGTAGATGTATAATAAAAATACAATGCATCCAATTTCCTTTGATACTTTCATGCAAAAGAGAGAAATCAGTGTGTTGTGTGCAGTTAGAAATAATTACTTATTAATTTTCTACATGAAGTGCTTGTAAATTTCTCTTTCAAACAATATGATTTGATGTAATCAGATATACTCTATTTAGTTCTTTATATATATATATATATATATATATATATATATATATATATATATATATATATATATATATGTATATATATATACATACAAAAGTGTTTATTTGAAATTTTATTTTTTTTATTTTATTTTATGAAAAAAATCTACAAGTCTAGATGAAAATAATAAAAAAATATAAATAACTTACTATTTATTTTTCATATTTAGTTATGTATATCGTTGTAAATTTTATACAAAGCCTGAAACAGACAAAAATATCACAATAAAATTTTATTAAGTAATGTCGTTTCCCTGTTTTCGACATTTCTTTTCCATGATTAACTTTTTTAATGACGATTAATAATCTACTCCAACGCAAGTTTATTCGCACACATTTTTCTATAACTGTTTTTTTTAAAAAAATCTAATTTCCTTTTGTTTCATTTTCATTTCATTTAGGAAAATATCTAGTAGAAAATTAATCGAGTTGATTTCATTATTCGTCTATTTAGAGGATTGAATTATTTTTTATTAGAAATTATATCGATTTACTTTATATTATAATCAACAAGAATGATTTTGTAGTAGAAAAGTAATTCTAGTGTGTATGTGTTCAGTCAGTATTAATATATTTTTTTTAATTTTATAGAAAGGTTCAAAAATGTTATTAAGTAAATGCATATACATTTATATATATATATATATATATATATATATATATATATATATATATATATATATAAACAGTTCTATAAAAGAATACATAAATTGTTACGGCTTATTATTAAAACATATCAAACTTCCAGTTCTCTTTGACAAATAATTATAAGTTTGATACGATATTGACATTTTCTCTCATATCTTATTTAGTGCAGTTGACCTATTTCACATATTATAATATTAAATAATCGGCAGTATTTTAAATATATTTCCTTTTTACATCCGATCTGGTACTGAACGTTTCTTTTAAATAATTTTATAAAAAAGTATGGCTCAGTAATACATTTTTAAAATTTTAAAACCGTGTCTAGTAAAAACTTCGATTTGATTGAAACGAAAATTCGACATTGAGTTAAAAACAATGGTATAATTAAATACTTAATGTTATATAATTAGAATATCACTTATATAAAATTTGCAGTAATATTCGCTAAATATACAATTTGAAAGAGGAAATGGTTACTGTTGAAGCATGTATTTTTTAAATAAACAGACATAAATTATTACTTCACATATATTTATGTACATATAAAAAAAGAGAAAGAAGGCTTCTTTTTTGATTTTGTAATTTATAAATTAATTTCCTTTCTATTTAAATAAATATTTATTAATTTCAGTACATCAATACAGAACCTTCTAGCTGTTTGTCTTCATTTTCTTTTAGTAAAAAACGACAAGTGAGGAAAGGATTATTTTTATGCAATATAGTTACTTATTTCATCCTTCTCTCTCTCTCTCTCTCTCTCTCTATATATATATAATTTTATTAGGTTGATAAGATTTATGAACTTTACATTTATATACATTTCCGCAGTTATTTTCCTACCAAACCTAATAGTTGATGTTTCGATTAGTATCTTTAATTTTCCACTTTTTTTTTATCAATAAATGATATCTATCTTGACAATACAAAAGAGTTGTATTATATGAACATCTGTGTATCTTTTTCAATTATTTTTGATGTTATTTCATTTATATATATATATATATATATATATATATATATATATATATATATATATGTATGTATGTATGTATGTATATAATCTTAATTATCTTCATATCAAAATTATTGTAGGAATAGTTTTATATAAAGACTAATTTGAACAAAAACACTGACTCGAATACATCCACCAATTAAATATTCATCCTGAAATAACAAAGAATATTTAATAATACATGCAAATGTAGTAATTGAACTGGACAATTCTTGTTCACTTTAATCCTTTTATCAGTCAGCTATTGTATTATACTTACAATGATACTACCGAGTTTTAAGTTCAGTCTGATATCAATTTTTTGTCAATTTATTCAATGAATATATATATATATATATATATATATATATATATATATAATAGTTAAGTATAGTCATATATTTGATTAGTCGTAGAAAGTAGACAGTACCGTTCGTGATAATTGAGCCGTGTTGTCTGTTATTGAAGTAAATTAAAATTATTGAAAATGAGTAACACGAGTGGACCTTCCCGTTCGACGGTTGTGACAGTGACTAAAAATTCAAAACATAGTGGGAAAGAAAGTTCACCAGATGGAAATATAATAGTGGCAGGTCTTAAAGCAATGGTAGTATCATTTTTTTTATAAAAACATTATTTACAATTTTAAAAAGTGACATATACTCTTCTTTATTGAAAGAATTAAAGTAATCTTTTCTTGTATCATTTAAAATTATGCTGCAAGCAGAAAAACGTTTTTTTTATTAGTGTAGGTTGCATTTTTATATTTTATACAATTGTATTATCATATATATACATATATATATATATATATATATATATATATATATATATATATATATATATAATTTTTAAGTGAAATAATTTTTAATAATATTTAAATTCACTTGTATAATAATTTATTTAGAATAGTTAGTTAGTTAAACTATCATTAATCAATAAACAATGTTTAACTTAATATACCGTCATTACTTTCTTATCTCTCATAAGCTGGTAACTTATCATTTCTCTGCAAACATTTTTGTCATTACAAGGTAAAAATATATTTAAACGAAACACAATTTTCAAAGAGTAAATACATATATGTGTTTATGTTATGTATATAAAACTGTTATTGAATATTCTCAATCGAATTATAATTTATATGTGTTCTTATATATATATATGTTTTTTTAATTGAAATATCCGAGTTCATTATCTTATTAAACCGTTACACCCAATCTTTTTATAAAATGATGTCGCATTGTAAAATTACAATATGTGGGTGTGACACAAATGTAATACTGTAGCTATTGTATAATTTGGGACTGAATAAAACAACTAGCAACAACAACAACAACAATTATCTGACATCATAATCCTAACTGTTTATTCACAAATATATTTTTCTCTGCATAATGTGTCGCTAATAAAGTGCGCTTTTAGTAGACATTTTTAACGTTATTTTTAAACAATACACTGATTTACAAACATTTTTCATACACAGTAACATTTTTGTAGAAAGACTGGCTTTCATGCCTGTTAATACTGAATTGTATGTCATGGAATATGTTCACGGTATCGATTAATTATGTGTGAGTCCAGTGATTTATAACTTAGCATCAAGAATTATAGATGTTTATCGAATCCATGGCTAAGACTGCGGGGATGGATCTCTGTATAAAACTTTTTTTTGCTTAAAGCTGTATCGATATATATATATATATATATATATATATATATATATATATATATAAATATATATTAGACAAAGTAGTGCCTAAACATATGTTTATTCTGTTTAAATGCATTTTGAGATTCGCAATATTAATTTATTGTGTTAACTAGACGAAAGTGAAATAATTTTCAAAGAATGTATCTCCTTCAGTAAATTTGCTGCATGATTCCTACATAATACTTTAAAAGATAATGTAATATTTTTTACATTATTTCATAATGTTTCCACCTTTAGTTAAGGTTTCTCTTTATTCCAAACATAATCCATACGATGAAAGGTATATTTAAGACTAAAACTGATGTATATTTAAAAATAAAACTAAGTCAGAGTGTAAATCGACCACAAATGGTCGCCCATATTAAAAAAAAATAATAAGATAATTGAATTTTCATTGATGAGGATTAAAATTAGAATTATCATTATTTATATTAGATTTGGGAAGAAAAACTATTAATTTAATTAAAACTGCTATTATTTTTAAACTATATTTATTTCTCTTTCGGTTTCTAGTATTAAAAATGGATTTTTTTCTTTTTTATTTTTCTACCACAAAGATGAAAACTGATCTCTTTCTTAATTTGCCTGGACGATTCAAAACGATTTTTTTAATCTTCCATAGAGTACTATATAATCATTCTTACTTATTTTAAGTTGTGTTATAGATCTCACAAAGTTCTGAACATTTCCATATATTTTTTCATACCGATTACCAGTATTTTAGATTTCTATACACTTGAGCGACTGTCCTGATTTTATATCCTTTACAATAAGATTTCTAATATCTCTAGAGGTTTTCTATTAGTGTTGTTGAGAAGTATGTCTAGACACTTCTAGCAATTTTCATTTAATTTCTTATAATAATTTCGAACATACAGATTGTTGTTTGACATTTAAAGAAAATTGTTTAATGGGGTCGAGTTTTAAATTTATATTTGTCTGGTAAGAAATGTTACTGTTTCACTAATATCCTGAATAAGTATATATTTACCGTGAAATTCGGTCAGTGTGTCATATGATTTGACAATTTGCATTTCAAGGTTTAATAGAAATAGTATTATGCTCATACAAAATCGATTTATTTTTTTAAATCTTATTTTGTGAACGACTCAGTATATATATATATATATATATATATATATATATATATATATATATATATATGATTTTTTTAATTTAATTTTTTAAAAAAATATTTATATTATATATTGAAACCGTTTTATTTTACAGAAATTACTAGACGCCAACCGATATGCAACGAAGAAGACAATTGCCCAGGGAATGCTCGACATTGCCCTCTTAACGGCAAATGCTTCTCAGCTCAAATACATCCTTCAAGTTGGCCACAAACATGAATTTTATACACTAATGTTATCACTTATTATAACATCTATACTTCTACAGGTTTGTATTGACATTTAAAAGCGTACTAAGTGTATACACTGCTTATTTCTTCCAATTGATTTAAAAACTAAACAATATATTAAATTATACGTACCTGAAACATGTTAAAAATTAAACTATAACTGATACAAATATCTTATGATCATATTTTTCATACCGAATAAGTTTATAATAATAGATCTTATTAAGATATGATAATTTATTATTTAAAAATAACAGTGTTACACTATGCACTTGAGTAATATTTATTTAAATAATAATGTGTTAAATTCATAAACAAACAGGATGAATAATTTATCTGATTATTATATTGGTTCGTAGCATTTTAATTATTTTTTTATGCAACGATTTAAATTATGATTAATACAATATGCTATTTTATAGTGGTGCTATAAATAGGCATATATTAAGAGTTTATATTTGTTAACACTCGCTGTTTATTAAGCTTGTTAAGAATAATGTTCTACGTTGAATATAAAAATCACTTCTGCTATTTTTATCACATCTCCTTTCTTCCAGTTGATGTACAAAAAAATATATTCACATGATTTTTTTTGTATTTTACTTCAATTCGACATCGGTTTAAATACTTAATGCACAGTGTATAACAATTAATACATTCAGTAGTTTTAACTGAAATAAATATTTAAGTGTTATTTATAAGTGTGTACAAGTGGCATAAAAGTATCCGGCTATCTCACACGTTCAATAAGTTACAAAAAGTTTATTTAGCTTGTAATTAGTTATCATTCTGAAATAATTAAATGATAAACTTCTACTGATCTATTATATAATTAACATAAATATTGAACTAAAAAGAATCAACAAATTCAGAGAAAAGTTAACGTGAGTGTAGAATGATACAAATAAATTGTCGATTTTATCTGTACTGTAAATTTTTCAAATCACTTCTACCATTTAATTTCTAAATTATAAACGAATAGCTCAGAAATCAATTAATGTAAGCAATGTTTTGATAAAATTATTTTTTTTTATAAAAAATGGGTCTGCAAGTCATTCCTTAGATGTGAAAATGACAAATTCATTAGTTAATAGATTTTATTTGATCAGAAAACGAATCTAGAATGATAAAATATTTTGAGTTGTTTACTGATAGAACGTTGATTAACGAACGGTTCAATTAATGAGTTTTACCTTCTATAAGGAGTTTCAATTCGATTAATGAGAACAAAATCTGTTAATGACAATCACGCGTTGCTTATAAATAATTGATTTGGTTGAAGAGAGTTTCTGATAATGCTTGATTGTGAAACCAGTTATGTTTGATAAGTTTGAGTCCATTGTATTTATTATGTTTATTCGAATGGAACAAGTTGAAAGGTTTTATCTCTATTTTTTGTGATATATTGCAAAAAAATTAATCGATTGTAAGCAATTGTAGTCCTCTCTCGTCAATTATGGTTTTGGTGTATCCTGCATCTTTTTTATGGACCCAAAAACTGAACTGATTTGTAATAATAATACATGAATATTGTTAAATTGCATTTTTCTCAATTATCTGTTTTCCTTTTTCGTCCAGAGCCGCGTGCATTATATAAAAGAATTGAACGGGAAAAATAGCTGGATACTTTTGTGACAGACAATGTGTTCGTATTTTAGTCAGAATTTCTTATAGCACTATTCGTCGTTAAGATTCTCAGGCAAACGTTGACTTTATGTTTTCTGAATATCGAATAAAACTGTAGCAGAATCATGTATAGATAAAAAGAAAATGAAATAGTAAGTCCAGATAACGTTCGAGCCCGACATAAAAACACATATCCTTATATCGACAGGTGATGGTTGGACTTCTTTGCCTGAGTTTAAATCTCTTACACGACTGTCGACTACACTTGCGCGAATTTCACTTCTCTGCAAATGCCATCAATTATTTCACAACGGGCTGTTCGTTTGTTGTCACAATACTGAACCTCTTAATATCGATATTTGATCCCTCAGTCGCCGTCCATATCAATTACGACGAATAGTCGACGTGATAATGTTTTATTGTTATACAGATGATTGTTGGAATCCTTTTCGTCATCATCGGAGGACTGAATATTAACCGACATTCAGAACAAACGGCAGCGACGGTCTTAAACGATATCATTGTCATATTCATTTTTATTATTTCCATTATAAACATTGTCATTTCTGCGTTCGGTATCGAGCACGCCAGCCATCCGCTCTTTCTTTTAGACGACGAAAAATCTACAGAATCTCGACTGACGCACCCCTGATACAATCGATACTATTCCCCTGTAAATGTACCAATCAGATTTTTTCTAATTTCAAACGAAAGACTTATTTTCAAATTGTACGAACATTTCCGAGAGTTTGTTTATTTATAATATTGTAGTGTTGTACACTTTTGGCTGAAGACTTTACATAAAGTACATTATTATTAATTCAATGATTTGTTTGTCTTCTGGGGCAGGTGAACGCTGCAATTTTATCTATCGTACTGTCAGTGCTTAAGACGCAGGACGACCCGAAACATCAGCATCTTGGAAATATTTTGAATCATGTGTCACTTGGGTTTGTTACATTAGCATTATTCTGTGACATCATAAAAATGAACTTTGGACTCGATCCAGCGGTTGCAATGCAAAACGACACAAAAGTTTAATAAATGAATTGCGATTTACATTGTTCCCAGATGATAAGCAAATTCCATTCACTGTTCATTATTCTGTTTGATTCGTTTATTTATTTATTGCACGTTTTTAATCCGATCTTTTATCTTTTTATGATTTCATTTAAACCCTTTTCTTAATTTCTATATGGGATAAAAAAATGGTTTTTATATTAGAAACAATTCCTGTATTTTATCTCTAAACTATTTTTTTTAAATTTTGTACCACTACAAAGAAATATAGTTTTGTATATAATTTTAACAACATATATTTTTGTTTAGATGTCTGGATAAAATTTTATAACAATATAATTCTTGATAGTTGTCTTAAATTCACTCTCATAAATAGATTTTTTCACTTACCTACGAACTGCAATTTTTCCGATCAAAAATGTTCAATAGTTGATGATTCATCATATACGTTTGTTGCTTGCGAATGTTTTGTTTGTGATGTCATCATACACACAGATTTGTGATAAAGAAAACTTTAAAATTATAATTATCAATCAAAAATTATCCTTTAATTATGCATTTTGGTTTGAGGAAGAGGAAGATATAATGAGTAAAGTGAAACATAGAAAGATATGAATCCAAGGAAATATTTTGTTCCTGTTATTATCACTATAATCTTTGTGATTCATTTTATACTTGTATAATTAATTATTCATTATTCATTTTTATTAATAAAAAAGGAAATGATGTGATAAAAAATACAAAATTAAAAATAAAATATTACAAATATGACCTGATAAAACTGCCACTGACTACCTTTCATATATATATATATATATATATATATATATATATATATATATATATATATATATATATATATATATATATATGTATTACCGACTGCAGGTCACAATTCTATATTAGTGATCGTCAATGTGAATATCACAAAGCAAATATATTGTTTAATATTTTATTAGTCCGGCGCTGGTCGGTTGGCTGCCATTAACTAAATATATAAAGAAAATCAGCCACTGAACGACATTTTTATTCTTTCAACATGGTATTTCATTTTTAAATGTATATTTATGTACAGAATGGATTCTTCCAATACCTCAGATTATTCCGAGAAAAAAAAACCGCAATATACACAAAAATTATATATAATTAAATTATATTCAATGTTTTTCATAACAGCGAATCGCTATTACAATGAAATTGTTTTCTATTTAGTTATACTTAACAAGCAAAACATTTAATGCACTTTTACATTTTATTGATATAATAACAAACAGTTACTTTTTGTATAAGTTATATATATATATATATATATATATATATATATATATATATATATATATATATATATATGTATACACATACAGGGATGGATCAGGAAAGAAATGTGGTCTAGGTACTTTCTTATATACCAATCTATTTACTATTTCCAGATTTGTTTTATATACTTTTTTTCTGTTCATGTTTATGACCTTTTAAGATGTATATATTACAGGAAACTTCTAATTTTTTTACTGAATTCTTCCTAGTATTTGATTATAAACTCGTAGTAATTGATAACGTAAGTGCTGAAAATTAAATTTTATTTCTTTGTTCTGCAATAATGTTCACTGCATTCAAATTTTAATTATTTTTAATCTGTAGCAGACATTCAAGCATATCAATTGAAATGAAGGCCGTTACTGATTACTAATTAATGCAACAAATTAACACAATTTTCGAATCTAATCTTATATTAAATATTTTTGCAAACATTGTATTTGATTTGTTGATTATTCATTTATAACTTTAATGACTAATAATAATTTTTGATCATTTGAATACACTAAAAGAGAAATGTATTTTAAACAATCGATTTATACATAAAACTTTGATACCGTGAACCATAATTGTTTTGTTTTATGAATATGTTCTACTTTTTAATTTTATATATGACTAATTAAATTCTTTATATATATATATATATATATATATATATATATATATATATATATATATATATATATATATATATATGTAAACAGTACAATCGATATTGACATTGACCAAATTAATACGAAATCATAATTTCTAATCTTATCTGTATCATTGATTTGAATTACACCTGAACTACCAATGCATCGACCTTCATTTTAAAAACTGTTTATTTTATACTTTTTATATTTTCAAACATATCCGTTATACTTATTTTATTTAATTTTTATATTTTTTTATTTTTCTGTTCGTTTTTTTCATTTCATAGGTGCTGTCGGGTATTTTAGAAGTGTTCTTAGGTTCGAAATTGAATATAAATAAACCGGAAGATCAGGAAACAGCTAATAAAGCAAACAATGTATGTTTAACAATTTGTATTATTGAAGTGGCAATAAATATAATTATCAGTGCTTTCGACATGAGAGACGAAAATCTTATACAAAGATCAATGTTATATAAAAATACATCATTTGTATAATATATATATATATATAATATTGAAACATTCCTTTACTTACTGCACGTTTATATTTGTTTTCGTTTAATTATATGTTATTTTTGAATCCTTTAAGTTGTGTTAATTTTTGTTTATTCGCTCATAATGGAATAATTGTTTTATTATTGAACGAAAGAACGTATTTGAATTGAAATATGTTACATATTTAATTAGAATAACGAATGAATCAAACATAAATGGAAAGTACGTTTGTTCTTATTTATATACTGTATAAATTTGTTACCGTACATGTGAAAATAAATTATTCAGAAAAAAATACATTATACATAACAGAATAAATATTATTTGAATTATGTATTTAGTATTTATTCCATGATTTAGCAGTCACTGTTATTTTACATGTGGACAATAAAAGTATTGTAATTAAAACTGATAAATTACTAGATCTAAAAATTTTTGAAATGATTCTCTTTATCATGAATTGTATAAAATTTTCTTATTCGCATCTACAATCATACGTGACTGGTAACAAATTTGTCTTTTAATAATTTACAGTGTTTACTTTTATTCATATATATATATATATATATATATATATATATATATATATATATATATATATATATATATATATATATATATATATATATATAGTTATAATAGTTTCGTATTTGAAACTATTAAAAAAACAGTTTATGTCTTACTCTATAATTACAACTAGTCAATTACTTTTTCTTAGTAATTTTTCATTGGTTTTTAAGTAATTTTCAACTTTATACAAATACATACACACACACACAGACATATATATATATATATAGTCACCTTTTCAGTGGTGTATCTAGAAATGTTCAGCTCTTAAATCAAGTTAAAGACATTTATTTTTTAATTAATACCCATATCTATTTCTAAATGATTATTAAATCATAAAAAAATAATTGGAAATTGTATTTTCTATCAGTACTTTGAATTAACTTTCTTTTAATTTTTTGGGGCTGTTTGCATGACAGACCTTAAAGCATTGATTAAATGCATTTAATAAAATTTTCACCACTGAATCTCGGATAATCTACTGTTAGGTAAAATTCTTCTGTCAAAATTTTTCAACTTGGTAGATGCAATCTTACTTTCTTCAGGATTTTTTAAATAATTTTATGATATTCTCGGTCTATTTTCTAGATTTTTTAATTATACATTTTTGACTATTCTAATGTTATATATATATATATATATATATATATATATATATATATATATATATATATATATATATAATTGTGTATGTAAAACAGTATTTCCGAAACTTGGATAATATGAGGTAGTTTTAGAAATCATATTTAATGGAAATTAGCAAAAAATCTCATTGATTTATTAATATGTTATAAAATGTATAAAATACTTTCATATACTAAATTGTAATGATTTTTTTTCTGAAAAAAATATGAAAGAGATAACATATATAAAAAATCTGTCCTCTATAAAATCTTTTCATGGACTCTCAGATATATTCATACCATAGTTTGAGAAATACTGGCGAAAGAAATAAATTAATTATATTATAATTAATATTTTAAAACATCATATTTTAATTTTTGTACCTTTCCAATTGAATTAGTCAATTTTAACGAACTTTTATTATTTAATTGTGATATTATGCATACAAGACCAAAGAAATAGATACTTTTGATGAGCAAAATCATATGAATCATTGGTAATTTGTAATTGTGAAATAAAATATTACATTTTTTTGTATTAATTGTATTTTGAGTTCCTCCAATCGGCCTAAATTATAGTACATCTAAATTTTTATACCAATAAAATATGTATCTTAGTTATTAATTTGAAAATTCAAAATAATTCATTTTTTCATACGAAACAATTAATACAAGAAAATGTGTATTATTCATATAAAATGTAATTTCAATTTTTGGACTGTATCAGTTTATAACGTTCCTTTGCGTTCTGGAATGAAATAGTTATGAAATCTCAATTATAGAAATTCAAATATAAATTAACACATGTTCAGTATTGTTATTTGTACATAAACTACTATACACAAAACTTTTTAATAAATTAGTGTTAGATTAAGTATGATATTAATATTACTATACTGTTAAGGCGATCTGTAATACGATGTAATAGTTTAATGTCATAATAAAATATATAATTAAATATTTTTGTAACAGTTTAATATTAAAAAAAAATGTATAAAACAGGTAAGTGTGCAATACATATATTTGAATTTTAATTAATGATTTTATATCATTCAATGACTTAATTTCAGGCTGAACTGTTTGACAATCACTCTGTATACCTAATGGGAAGTTTATTTATTTCTTATCTTCTGTGAACTAAACAAAGGTTTAATATCTTTCATTTGTCCTTCGTGGAATGATCTTTATAGAATCGTACAATGGGAACATTTTATTCTTTTTAACATATGAATATAAAAAAGACACACAGTCAGGCCTTCTGAAGAGACATACAAGTTATGAAAGCTTCATGTATACTTTTTATGTATAATATTTATATTCTTTCATTAATGTATATTTCGATCTAATTTTTTTTAGTTAAATATCATCCATTATTAATTAAAAAATGTATAGGGAATAATCTTAACAGAGTTCGAAAACTAGTATTTCTTTACTAAATAAATCGTTTAACATCATTATTCTTTTTATGCATGCAGTCAAAAGAAATGTACTAAATATATTAATGTTTTAAAACCTTGCTACATAACTTTCAAGGTGATTTAGTCAAGTAATTGATAAAAATTCCAGTTTTTTTATTATATGTGCTCTCAGCATGTAATAAATAAATTAAGCTGTTTTTTAGCATAAATTAATCAATTAAAATAAATAATGGATGACAATAAATTGAATAAATTGTTGGTATCATTGCAGTTGATTTTAATATAATTTTAAATTAAAGATTTTCATATCTTTTTAAAATATTTATGTTATAATTAGCTATAATATTGATGAATAATAGTAGTCTTCATTATTTTTCTAAAAATATCTTCAATGTTTCTCTAATAAGTTTCGACAACTTTTATTAGACATGATTATTTTCAGTAGCATATTTTTCTAATCTGTTTGAGAACTGGAAGTAACAGTATAGTTCTGATACTGGCTAAATTCACTTTCGCAAAAGATTTTTTTTCGCTCAACAAGCCACAATATAAACACTACCCAGATTTTTCTATACCATGACACTGTGAAAATGATGGGAAATGGGCCTTAAGCAAGAATCAAAAATGATAAATAATGGGGAAAAAATAAGAAAATGTGATATGTGGAGTAAGAAAAGAATTTATTTGTGGAAATAATAATTACACATTTTAAAATATAAAAAATAATGTTTTTTTTTTCTTTACTAAGTAAGTATTTTATTTTTTTCTTTATTATTTACTGGTAATACATGTTAATTGAATTAAATTATTTAAAATTGAACTAAATTTTTTAAAACTCATCTGATTTTCAATTGTAACGAATCGAATATTTGTATAAATGAACTTTTATTAGTACTTTTTTTAGAAATAACTTAGTATGAAAGATATAGATATTTCAATTCACATTAATATTTTAATAATCTGTCTATTTTTTAACATATTTTTAACATTTATACCAATATATATATATATATATATGCAATTTTAATTTGAGAATAATAATCTATTAACAATCGAAGTAAAAAATATTTTTTTAAAAATAAAATAAGTAATGAATATATATAATTATATGACTATTTTTAAATCACCTATAAATTATTGAGTTTAGCTGGCTTCGAATTAATATGACATAAATTGAAAATCATATTAGTGACATGTTTTATATTATGATAATTGTTAATATTACAACTGCATGGATATTAATCAGTAGATCAAAAATCCACATTCTATTAAAGCAGACATGAGATTGATTATCAGCTCATTTTTTAAATAAAAACTATTTTTTTTTTTTAATTAATACATCTCATTTTAAATTGACATCTATATGAGTAAGTACATATTTTTTTAATACATAAGGAAAACTCAAATATTTAATAGTATTTTACATAATCATATCTCAATAAGTCTCACTCTTTTCCATACATTTTTAAGTATATTCATTAAAATATTTAGATTGTCGAAATTCTAAGTAAAATAACATTTAAAAAGTTCACTTAGGGATACGCCCCTATTTATTAGATATATTTGTATTTATGTTATATATATATACTTGTATGTGTAAAAAGTATCCATAAATTTGTTTAATTGTATCTGATATATAAATCTCTTAATATGTACTGCTTGCCAATATAATGCACCATTGTGTGCCAGTGATTTACAACCGCTGACATATACATTGTAAATGTCTTCATTCAGGTTGAACCGCAGTACATAAGTACTGACAAGTGCAATTTGTGTCCAGTATGAAAACGTTATATTAACGATATATGCATATAAATTGCATATTTCATTTCTCGTCATATTCATTTATGACAAATTTGTCATGTCGAAACGTGTAAAGGTAATTCTTATTTTTTGAGTAAATACGTTTTTGAGTTACATAAATTATACCTAAAGTACTTGCATAGAAACTTTCAGTTCGATTTTTTTCTTCAAGTAAACACTCATTTTCTGTAATATCACTGTAACTGAGTAAGATGTAATCGTTTTATTTGACTATTATATGTTTTCAGAATATAACATCCCTACGACAAAGGATTCGACATACCTTTGCCTCAGACACCTTACCAGAATACTATGGAAATCCAAGATATTCCACAACGGCCCGTAAAAATGTATTACCAACACCTACGTCCCATTTAGTAGCAGTATTTGTTGCTTTATTAGTGATTATTATGTCAGTTATTGTAATAGAAAAAAAATTACCACCTGGGTTGAAGATTGCAGATGAGAAATTGTATCCTGATAGGTTTATAGCTGAACGAGCTATGAAAAGCTTAATTAATTTAACACAGTTTGGTCCAAGAATTTCTGGAAGTTATGAAAATGAAGTTCTTGCTGTTAATTTTTTAGTGAATGAAATTAAAGAAGCAATATCTAAATCAAAAGACACACATGTTATAGAATTGGATGTGCAGAAGTCGAGTGGAGCTTTTCCATTAACTTTTTTAGATGGCATGACAAATGTTTATAGAGATGTTCAAAGTGTAGTTGTTAAAGTAGGATCAAAAATCAATTCACCATATAGCTTATTAATAAATTGCCATTTCGATAGTGTTACTGATAGCCCAGGTACATGTCAACACATCAGCATATTTATTCATTTAATACAAATCTTTTTCTATAGGCGCCAGTGATGATGGTGCAGGATGTGCTGTTATGTTAGAAATGCTACGTGTTATCACCCAGTCTAAAAAATTATTAAAACACAACATAATATTTTTATTTAATGGGGCTGAAGAGAATTTAATGCAAGCATCACATGGTTTCATTACTCAACACAAATGGTCAAAGGAAGTAAAAGTTTTTATAAATTTAGAAGCTTGTGGAGCAGGTGGAAGAGAGTTGCTTTTCCAAGCAGGTCCAAATCATCCTTGGATCCTTGAAACATATTCAGAAACAGTGCCATATCCATATGCTTCGTCACTTGCACAGGAAATATTTCAAAGTGGGATAATTCCAGGGGATACTGACTATCGAATATTCAGAGATTTTGGAAATGCTTCTGGTATAATATCAATATTATCTTTATAAGTATGCCAAGTAATTTTTTTCAATTCATTTCATAAACATTTCCATGTAAGAAAAAAGTTAGTAATGATTTGATTTATAAATTGAATCTTATTTGGAATATAGTACTTAAATATTATTTTAAAAAAGATTTGTGGCAATCCATACATTAATGTCTAATAGTAATGAAAATCTTTTCTAAAATATTTTATTGTTTTAGGTCTTGATTTTGCTTGGTCAACTAATGGATATGTTTATCATACAAAATTTGATGATGTTAATCAAATTCCATTAGGATCACTCCAACGTACAGGAGATAATATTCTTGCACTTGCTCGAGGATTGGCTAATGGACATCAAATATCTGATATTGAACAGTTTCGTTCAGGAAATTTAGTGTTTTTTGATTTTCTTGGAGCTTTTGTTATTCGCTGGCTAGAATATGTAGCGGATTTTGTTAATTTAGCTACTGTTGTATTTTCATTATGTTCTATTTATGCAAATATGGTATTAGCATCTAAAGGTAATTAAATATATTTTTTTATGTATAGTTTGAAAACTTATTACTAAATGTGGAAGAGTGAAATTGGAAATTATATTCTTATATTATTATGAAGTTACTATTAATCTTAATCTGTATTTATTTTTTTAATTTTCAGAAATTTCAAAAAACACCTACATGAATTATTTGTTTTTGTATTCGGGTGTAATATTTATTGCTTGGATTTTTGCATTGATTGCTGTTCTTCTGATAGCACTCTCTCTTACTGCATTAGGAAGAACAATGAGTTGGTTTTCTAGACCAGTCTGGATTTTTTTTCTTTATATTTGTCCAACAATTTGTGTTTCAATGGCAACTATTCTCATTGCATCAAAGTGGAAACGAAAGGTATACACTTTTTATACATATTTGCATATGGTATTTTGAATTAAATAATATTTACTTCATCGAATTTTTATTTTTAATGATGTTTGAATTATTTAGGTTATATGTTCACCATGGACAATATTTCAATTATTTTATGATGCATTCCAACTTATTTGGACCATAATATTATTCTTTGCTGTAATTTTTCGAGTTCGATCTGGGTTCATCCCACTTTTATGGGTTTTATTTCCAGCTGTGGGCAATGTCATTCGAATTACATTATTTAGGCATTGGCGAGGTAAATATACAAAAGAAGAAGAAAAAGAAATATATTTAATTATTGTATTGCCTTTTTTTGTTTTAGACTGGAAATGGTTGATCCTTCATATGCTTGTTATATTTTTACCTTTTACTCAGTGTTTTTACTTAGCTTTAGGAGCTCTTTATCTATTTGTTCCTATTATGGGTCGATCTGGTGCTGGAAATAATTCAGAATTAATGATTGCAACAATGATTAGTTTAATTTTTAGTGAATTATTAAGTTATATTTTACCATTAATTACAATAGTAAAAAATCCCGAAAGGATATTAAGTTTTTTATTGGGTTTGTTTTTAATTTCCGTGGGGTTGTTGATATTGACACCTCTTGGTTTTCCATATTCCGGAGATAAAAATTCGCTCTCACCACAACGGTTTATGATTGTGGTAAGGTTTAGTAATATTATTTTAAAATTTTATTGCATCGCTGATTATTGTTTTAAAATGTTTTTTTTTTCAGCACACCAAACGCACATTTCACGATGAAATAGGAAAAGTTCGTGATCAAGATACAGGATACTGGATAGTGGATTTAGATATTAATAGTCCACATACAGTTGATTATATTGTTCCTGAAATGACACAAGCTATATCTAGTGATGAAGATTGTGCTAACAAACTATACTGTGGTTTGCCATATCTTTTACCTGTACAAAATTTTATTTGGAAAACACATTGGGTACCTGGTCCACCTCCAGTGATATCTATTCCAACTGAATTTAGTATAGAAAAGAGAGAAAGAATTTCAGACGATGTGATAAAACTGTCTGTTAAAATAACAGGTAAACAGCAGAAGGGAAATAAAATTCAAATTATTAAAAAGCAGTTAGTTTTTGTTAAATACACATTTATTAAAGTCATTTTGGAATGTTGTCCTTCTTTAATATATTATTAACAACTGCAATACCAAAAATGACAATTTTAATAGGTCCTGATCATATTGGTGTTATGATATCACCAATGCCAGAAGTAAAACTATTGAAATGGAGTCTAGTCAAAAGTCCACCATTAGCTGGGCCAAAGTGGAAAGGAAGATACACGTATTTTGTTTATTACGCTTATGCTGCCAAACCTGTGCCTTTAAACTTTACAATGGAATTTAAGGTATTTATTATTACTGGTGATTTACTTGTATGCATATGTATCCTTTTATTATTTGGTAAAATAATTGAGAACATACCCAAAGTAATCAATGGTTTTATTTCAGGTATTTAACTTTTTATGAAAAGAACTACTTGTAAATAACTAACTTATTTGTACCATAACAAAATAAATTTGGTATTATGTTTTTTGTATTCTAAAATGTTTTTCAGGTTCCACATGATTATACCACAGAACCTATTATGGATATTGCTATAACTAGTCATTTTTTGCATGGTACATATCAAATGTCTGCTCAATTCCGAGAATTCCTTGCCCAATTTCCAATTTGGACTGCTATTACAGGTTGGACAGCAACATATACTTCATATATTGTATGAAATGCTACAATTATAAATTATTTCATATAATTAAATTATTGTAATTTCATTTATGTACATACACCACAGTTTTATTTATTTCAATTTAATAATACTTTTTCATATTTATTTGATCTCATATTTCTCTTGAATGTTTGTTTAAATTTTGATTCAGATACCTGAAAGATAATTGCTGTCTCCATAAATATTTCAGTAATATTCAAAAATATAGAATAAATATTTTATATTTAATAATATCTGAGCTGTTTAGTATAACTTTCAATTGAATCACTTTATGAAAATTTGCAAAAGTGCTACTGTGTGTTTCAAGTTCATTTTATATGTCATTGCAATAATCATTGATCTTATTAGCTTTTAACATTATTAATGTCAGAAGTGAATAATTTGTTATAATAAAAATAAACTGGTAATCATGTATATAAAGTAATGAATCAAATATATTTGTGTACATTTCGACATAATGGACTGCATATTTTAAAACAAGTTCTAACGTTAATATTTAATTGTAAAAAATCAGGCAATGTTTTTTGTTGAAATGTATAACATTTTCATTGATTTCATCTATATATGCATTGTTCTAAAAGTTTATTTTATTATATAGTCAATCATTTATGTAATGTTTTTATTTTTTGAGCAGCCTCTGTATATTTATTTTTCATCTATCCGCATCTAAGTGGTGATAAGCCGAAGAAAATAGACTTTTTATTTCATATCTCATTATTTAATAACAGCTCTTAAAGTCTTCCATGAATTGTCAATTGACAACTGAATTTTTTCTTACTTCAAATATGGATTTTGTTGGTGAAACATAAGCACTGGTTAAACCCTGGAAACAATCTATTCACAAATCATTTACTCATCTGAAACTGTTTTAAATGTGTCAAAATTTACAAATTATAAATTGACAGTACATCTGATAAATTTAGACTTTTAATATTATTGTGCTTCCATCGAATAAAATCAATTATGTTTCTCTTATTATTTTTATAGTTCATGTATTCATTTATTAATAAAGTTTTCATACAGAATTTTGTTTGTATTGAAATAAAATAGAAGGAAAATATTTCAAAATTTCTCGAAGACTACATATTTGTTTTGACAAAAATATTTTTTTCTGTAAAGATAATTAATTTTTACATATGCTCTTTAATTTGTGTCTTCAGTAAAATCATCCCGGTCTATAAAAAATATTGGATTTGGTTTATCTATTGTGTTCAATGTACACATATTCATTCTAAATAACACTACTAACACCATTTCTAATTAGTAATAATTGCTGGTTAATTCAATTATTAAATTATAATGATAGCAATGAAAGTGAAATTATTTAATGAAATTAATATTTCAATAATAATGTGAATGTTTAGGCTTATAATATTTAAATAATAATATAAACACAATAATATATTAGGAATGTTAACTGAAATTTGTATCATGATTGATGATGCAGTCTCATTTATAAACCGTATGAGTAGCCTGGCACATTTTTTTTATAATTTAAAATTTCATTAAATATTAAGATTGTTTTATCATAACTGCAAGATTACATTTTTATTTTTTATGTAACATATTCATAATTAAAAGTATTAGAAAAAGATTTTTAAAAAATATTTAAAAATATCTAACAGTATGTAAAATAAGTTCAAAAAAGGTGCAGTTATGATTGAAATTTTTGCTTTATTTTATTCAAATTTAATTGTTTAATAATTCATAATATTTTGTTTGTATACATGTTTAAATTGTTATAATTTTAAAAATATGAAAATGGTGCACATGCCAGAGTAGAAGGAAGATTTATTAAATAAGTGAAATATTGCAAATATAGTATAAAATAAATATTTGTTTATTTATAATTAAATACATTTGAAAAAATTATTACATAAATAAATCATACAAAGTATTTGAATCTAAGACATTAAACAGTATTGAAAAAAAATATTTGTTAATGTTAGTTATGTAATTCAGTTTTCTGTTCAGTTATTTGTACTTTATGTACAGTTATTCATAATTTTTTTGTACACTGAGGTGTATGAAATCTTATGAAATTGTTTCATTCCTGTAATGAAAATATTTATTTATTAGTTTATATTTTAAACTGGTGTTGTTAATTTTAGTGATTACTACATTTTAATAGTATAATACATTTATATTTTCCAGTGTATGATGTAACTATTTCATTATACAGGAAAAAGTCATACTTGTTACTACACTTTTTCATGTTTAAAAGTATGTAGTTTTTGAAACATTAATTTGTTTATAAATCATGGAATTTCCATTATTTTGTTCTGATTTATTACATTCATTAATATTCAAATTTGAAATGTTATTAGTGTAAAGTGGTGCCTATAAGTCGTGTTTACTTTTTTTCATTTTTAAAACCATTTAGTTAAAAACTATTTTTTATTTGAAAAATAAAGTACATTTGGTCGTGAAAATTATACAAAATATATAGAATTTTTTTTTAATTTGGAACATTCACTTTGATGCAGATAGTTTTATTGTTTTGAGGTTAGTAACAAATTCAAAAATTTTACAATATATATTTGAACTGAATTTTAATTTTAATATTTAATTGTTTACGAAAGAGACTTTCTTTCAATAGTTTCTAGAAATTAAAGTTATAATGCTCAAATCCAATTACAAACGATGTAATGTGAAACATTTCATCCAGTTGTAAGTTGGTATATTGGTTGTTCGAAAAATAAAAAAATTCATTATATTATCAAATCAGTATTGATTGTAGATATACTGCAATTAAATCATAAAAAGAAGAATTTTTAGAATAATGGCTATGGTGAAAGGATAAAAAAACAATTTTAAATATTTATAAAATCATTAATTTATTTACAAAAAAATATATATTGGAGTATGTAAATGCAATAATTTAAATGTTTTAATAAAAAACAGCTTTAAAAATATGATAGCTTTATAATATTTAAGAACTGAAATTAATACTGTTTTAATAAATGATAAAGAAATTTCTTTATTGTTTGAATGACCTTTACAAACGAATACGTATTTAACATATTCTATAGTGAAATTTAGTACAAGACTATGAAAATTGTGATCACACACTTTTATTTAACTGATGAACTAGTTTACATTTTAAATATATTTATAATTAAAGCGAATATTAATTTTATTTTTACTTGACTTAATGTTTGTGATTGGTTTATTGTTAAGTAGACATATTGTTAGAAATATACATATTATTTTCTTTATGTTTGGGTTTATTTATTTCTCTGAAAAGTATATATTTTACATATTTATGTTGATTTAATTAATACAGAATCGAGTTACATAATTTAAATTATTGTACTGATATAAAACTTAAATAATTTGTTCAAACCGACAGTTTGAATGTTCAAATCTTATGAAATATCAAAGTTCACAGAGACGAATTAATAGTGGGGTATTTTTTAAATTATGTATTTATCGAGTTTAACGATATGAACGTATAGTGGTTTAAAATATATACTTTTTTCTTTATTATATCGTATAGGAAACATTTTAAAACAATTCCAAATTTAGAGTTCATAACATTTAAAAATCATTGTTAATGAAGTATTTATTATATAACTTGCATGAAGTAGATTTAGATATTTAAAATTTGTTTAGTGATGCCTTCTAGAAATATTAAATATAATTGTTGATGCCAATATCAATTTTTACTAAACAAAATAATTGACTGTTGATTTTTTATATTGTTAAAATACTTAAAGTACTAAACATATTGTAGTAGTAGGTTAATTCATATCAAAAAAAAAATGTAATTTTACCTTCATTAATATAGGTTGTTTAACATTGATTTAACATGCGTATGTATGCATGCATGTAATTTAATCTTTGATGGAAATATTCTAATATTTAAAAATTGTATTTTGGAATGCTACATTTCTCCAGATCTTACAACCATGGTCAATGATATAATCGTTTGCAAATGTTGGCAAAGGTTTATTAAAAGGTATTTGAGTATTCTGTAATATTTATAAATTATTTTAAGAATTATTTCCATCTTTGGTATTTATACACACATTTATATAAAAAATAAATAAAACGACACTCCAGACATCAACGCATTGAAATTTTAACACTGAAAAGAAGAAAAAAACATACATTTTACATTAATATAATAATCTCCTTTCAACAGTCACTTATATTAACATTAAAGTATTATACAAATAAAAAATATTACACATATGTAATTATTCGACTTTTCAAGACACTTGTACAAATTAATATAGATTATGCTTAATTAAAACAATAATTATAACATAGGGTAGTTGTATCCATGTATGAGCGACTTATTCAATAATTTCATTTATAAATATGATATACATTGTTTCAAATATTTTCTTTCATTTCGAATATTTTCTATCCTTACATCCGTAGTGAGTAGATTTTTAGTAGAATTGTTCTTAATGATGTTACTACTCTGATTTGAGAGAATATTTAAATGTTTAAAACAGTTATTTACTTCAGTAGATGGTAGTTTTTATATTTGCTATACATTCTGTACAGTGTTATTTTTGTTCATTGTTTTTAGTTATTTTAATGATTATTTCTATTATTGATGTTTGTGTAAAAAAATATAATTTTATTCTCAGTAACGTTGAGTGTCTGTACAAATACTTTCTTATAAAAATATCAGTAATGTTTATATTTGAAATGATTAAATTTTAAACGTAACGAACAAGTTCAAGTTTTTGACATTAGCTGATTTCATTTTATTGCATCCTCACTGAAATGCCGTTATTTTAAATATTCCCTCATATAATGTAGTTCTTGTAGATGAAATACGTGTACTATTATCATAACATTTTTATAAATTCTATTTTTTAATTTCTATTAATCTAATAAATTAAGGTCTTTTTTATAACATTAGAGAATAGTAAGATGCATGTTTTAATTCCTGAAAAATATTAATTATATATAATCTCCTTGATATTAGAAGTTTATTCACATGTAATTTATAATTGAAATTGTGTTATGATGAATGTGGATCGAATTTTAATAACCATTAAAATTTGGTGTTTTAATTGTAAATACCTTTATTAAGTAAAAATATTTAAAAGTGGTGCGAAAATGAGAAGATAATGAAATTTGTTGATTTTTAGTACATTTTAAATCAGTGCTGGGTCAAAAATTCACTTCAAACCATCAAAAATTCTTGTATATATATATACAATATATATATATATATATATATATACATTCAGTTACAAAATTTTCTATAGTGAAGAAAAATATAATTTTTTGTCCTAAATATTAATTAATAATTTAAAAAACATTACAGAGTATATAAATTGTCTTTCAACTGCAATATCCAAACGATTGTTTATATTGTAGTATTTATTATTTTTGCATAAAATAAAGAAGAGGATAAAATATTAAATATAATAAAAAATCTTGAAAAAGCATAACGAAAACATTTTTTTGTTAATGTAAGGGAAAATCTATATAAAATATAGATTTTTTTTTAATTGAGGTTTGTGTATCAAATAGTTTTCTTAATTCAAAGAGTGACCACTAGATACTAGCAGGCATATTAACATGTATTCGAAACGTGCAGTGATTAGATACATAATTTATTATGTACTGTAATTCACTTGTGTAGTTATTACCTAATTTAGTTTTAATGATTATGTAATTGAGTTTTTTTTTATAAACGAGTTCATTTAGTATATAATTTATTAAGTATCTATTCGTGTACATTTTATAATTGATTTGTTTTATTTATGATATGGTTCTTTGATTTATTTCATTTCATTTATCTGTATAAAACGAAACTTCTAGATTGTATAAAGACGTCAATGGTAAGGTTTTCAATCTTGTTAATATTTTATGATTTAACATAGCGAAATCAATGATATTGAAAATCCATCTATAGATCTGTTTTTCTCAGATATTTAATTTTTAACTAATTTTACTAAATTCACTAATTTTAAAAATATCAATAAATGAAAACAAATCAATTTTTATTATACGAAAGTGTATTAAATATTCACTTAAACGATCTTTCAAAGAAAAAACGTATTATTTTCACCGTGCTTTGAATATTGTGATATCAGATGAACATTGAAGTAGAAACGAAAAGGTAATAAACTTTCAATATTTATTCTATTTATTTATAAAATAATTAAGATAAAAAGAAGTGGAAGGTTGTGAAAACGGGCAGATTATTGCTGATTTTCTGAACGATATTCGTTTTAATTCTTGTTCACTCACAGTTTGTTTCTCGGTTACCAGGAATGCCTGGAATTCTACCCCAAGTGTTTTTCAATTGTACTTTGAATATTTATTGTTTAATATGTAAGAATTTAATTGTTACATCTTTTATATATTTTTTTTAAATCAGTCATTATATCCACACAGTAAATTATTCTTTTAAAATATTAATTTTGAGCGGTTTATCTGCATTTCTATAATGTAAGCTGCTTTTAATCCTAATGCTTGTTGGAAAGATTGATAATCACAGACTTAAGGTTTTGAATTATTCTATAATAGTTTTTTTATATTATTTTACATTGGAAAATCATATATTTGGTATAAATATAAATAGTTCTGGTAAATCGTTGCATGATCCAATAAAATTTCAAAGGGTAAAAATGAAATATTTAAGATTTTTTTCGAAATATTTGCCATTTTGTTTTGATTTTTATTATACTGTTTTTTTTTTATTTTCATTTGAATTTATTTCAAGAATTAATGATTGAGGTATTAACAGACCCGTATCCAGACCGTCATATTAGAGGGGGCAAAATTTGTATCTCAAAATTATTAGGGGTTGTGGTGGAAACGCTCTCATAGGAACGATTTTTTTCACGAGTAGAAACGTTTTTAATTATCAAGATAAACCCATTAGGAAGATTCTCTATGATTTTCAAATCTCCTAAAATCGCAGATTTTGTTGAGGGAGGGGAGGCAATGTCCTCGTGGCCCATCCCTGACTACAGGCCTGGATATTAAGTATTAATATATGCAGGGACAATTTTTAGTTGTAAATTCATCGATATTTGAGTAATTTCTATGAGGAACATTCATTTATTCGGTCAAAAGATCACTGATGAATAATATGTTAAATAAATAAGGCATCAATGCTATGAAAAAAGTGTATTAAACGTTATTATAAATACAGAGAATAACAATTTCAACGTGAAATATATAAATAATGAATTGACAAAGTAATTTATACAAAAACAGACATTGCTGGAAAGTAATTCTTTATTAATACTATATTAAAGCAATCAATAAAAGTTTCAGTCGCATTTTCGAATACGGTGCTTTTTATTTTTTTTCATGAATTATATTATTTATTTTTATTTCGATATCAATTAAAATAAAGTATATTTAACATTTTCGTAACGGTTGTATCGGTCTGATGTTGAGTTGTTCCGCTAATTGCTTGCAAGTTGACATTTGATTGGGAGAGTAGCGAACCCCACCGATCGCATCCACTTGACGCATGTGCGTCCTCTCGGGGTCTCCTGGTACAAGTACAGGTTTCTCTGGATCAACCTGAGATTTAAATTTTTAATATAGTTTAACGCCATTTTTGTCTGCGATTTTCGAGTTTCTTCTCTACTTTGTTTCTCAATTAAATTATTTGTATATAATAAATGAAAATCGCTGTATTCGTTTAAATTGACGAATCAATTTATCAAATTTATGAATTTAAATATTAGAATCACATTTTTTGTAATCGATTTGAAACAATATTTGGTCATATTTAGATAGGCCGTAAATGGTTAAGTTTTTAAATTTTACACAAAAAAAAAGCAGAATTATTTAAGAACCACAATTCTCTTTTGAGAATTTTTTAAATAATTTCATGTACATTTCTATAAACAATGGAATTATATGGTACGTACAGGCGGCATATTCCGTAAATAATCCATCATTTCGCTCATTCTGTTTTCGAAACCGGGCGCGAAACATTTCGGATCGATTGCCATAAAACATTGTCCTAGATTAGCTTCTCCCACGGGATTCGTCCATTTACGTATGAACGGACCGAAGAACGAACCAGATAATATTCCGCAGAGTGTCTCCACCATGAGACCAAGACCGTATCCTTTATAGCCGGAATTCAGCTCGGTGCCACCCAGTGGCATCAACGAACCATTCACACCTTCTTCGGCGTTAGTTGTCTCTTTCCCGTTAGAATCGACCGCCCAACCTGACGGTATCTCTTCATTTTTTCTGCGTTTTATTTCTAACTGAAATAAAATTCATCTTTTAATATATTTTAATTTATTTATAAAAAAAATAATCACACTATTTATTAATCGTTCCCTTTGTAAATTTGATGTGATCTGTAATTTGCGAATTTTCGCGAAAAAACTTTTTTTAAAAAAGTCATTCTTGATTTCTCTCTCTCTCTCTCTATATGTATATATATATATATATATATATATATATATAATGTTCATATAAAATGAAAATCTAAAAATAAAATATGTTTGGGACATCTTAAAAAAGAATCCAATAGAATGATAAAAGATGAGAATCCAAAAATACAAAAAGGATCAGAAACGACTAATGAATAAATGAAACAAGGATTAGAGAATGGATTTGAAATGAATGGATTATTAAAGTATGTACTTATTTTGTGAAGATGATACATAATACAAATATTAATACTACATACCTTTCCAAGGGCAACAGCAGTCGTAGCCATGTCTAATATAAAACTATCTTCATTCTTTCCTGGCGCTGATAACGACAATGGATTCGTTCCTAGAGCGGCCTAAAATATATTAAATATTTAAAACTATACTATTATGCATTTCTAAACGAATTTCTTATCAATAAGTGTTCATTGTCAGAAAAAAGAATCTTTTTAAAAAACAATTTGTAGGATTTTATTGTTAGATTTCTCAATGGTTTTTTACAATTTTTATGAGAAATATCTGACAGTAAATAAATAACAATTCGTTGATATTATTTCTTCGTTGTTCGGTAAAAAAAGAGCATGCGTTAAAGATATTTTATCTGCAATAAAAAAAACGATCGAACTCTTGCAAATTTTTTCTTTTAGATTTAATGCTCGGATCTTAGTAGACTTTACCTTCATTGTATGATTACTTGATTTAAGATCTTTATATAGTTTAAAAGAAAATAAAAAAATCCATTCGTTATTTGTGTAAGTTAAATTGAGAAAACTTGACTTGAACCTTTTTTTTACCGAGGACCAAAGATTAAACACTTACGCCGATACTTCTTGTAGGGTTCATTAACGGTGATGTATTTGTTGCACTGAAACCGAGTAGATTTGCTTCTAAGGCTTTTTTGGTATACCAAGCTGCGATTCCGTAATGATTTCCGCCTGAAAATCAAAACACAAATGAGTTTGATTTCCTTACAACTAGTATTTTTTTTTGCCATTATGGCACAAATGAATCTCTCCACAAATCGCCAGAAACAACTATTACTCGATGAATTACAAAAAATATGTTGTAAGATCTACAAATTGTAAGCTTTAACCCAACGAGAAGTTAGATTGAAAGATGTGAAATTAATTCTGCAGCACTGAACTATTGATTCAATTTGGGACAAATTTATATTGAAGTTGGATTTTCAGAAATTACTCTCAGTCTTGCTCAACCCGCACATTTTTTTGATTTAAAATATTTAACGATTCATTATTGTTCATTTTTATAATGACTATGCATTTAGATGAGAATGATATTACCATACAATAATTATTAAAATATATCTTATACATTTATATTGAAAAATGATAATTTTTGATTCACTGTCATCTTTAAATAAACGGATTTCCTAACTGACATTACCTTTCAAACAAACCAATCCTATACCGCACTGTTTCGCCTTTTTAATAGCCAAATCCATACAGAAATTTCCACCGACAGCACCGAGTCCATTTTGAGCGTCGACCCATGCAGTCGCTGGCGTTTCGTTAAGTATTTTCGGAACAGCTTCCGGGGCGCATGTTTTCCCATTAATGTCGTTAATGTACATTTCTGAATAAATTATATCAAATAAAATGTCAGATAACAATTCCATTAATATTTTGGATACTAAAATTACAATTATTTTTATATCTGTGATACCATCAACGTTTACCCTGCCGGTCTTGGTTATTTTTCACGATTCGTTTCGGTTCTTGAGTCATCTTTAAGTAGCTTATCAACAAGCTATCTGTGAATGGCTCAAATGCTGAAATTAGTCGTGGCAGAAGTGTCAGATCGTTTGATAGAACCAGAGCAGTAGGAGAGTGTTTAACAAGCACTGCTGTATTATTTTATGATATTTGGTTAAGATTAAAGAAATGTTTTTTACTTGTGCCAGATTGATATGAGTAACACATTAGAGTTATCTTAAAAAATAATTATCTTAAGTTTTTATACTCTATTTTAGGACTTTATCAGTAAAACGTTATTTATAATCTGTACTTTTGAAATTGTAGTTAAATTAACTTTCATAGATGGATTTTTCACTCATCTACAATCCCCTCGTATCAACAGGATCACAGATAGAAAAATATTATAATTATAATTTGAACTATTAAACAGTTTCATTATTTAATGTATTAATTAACTTATGAACATACACATGTATGTTGTACAATATTAAAAAAAAGTCGCACGATTTTCTTATAAGAATGCTTTTTGTTCCGAAACCGACATTTGCTTGCACATTTATTACAATTATTTATTGCATGAAAATTTACTTATAAACGTACCCAATCGATTCATTCCATGACTGTAATGTCCCCTGTAATCTGCTTCAGATAATAAATCAGCCATTGCGACTGCATGCGCTTTAGGTGTTTTAGCAGCTACGAAACAATCTATCATAAATCTTCGTACTTCATCTAGAGATATTAATGGCGTCTCTGGAAAATTTATGAATAAAATTAAAATACTAATTAAAATTATACAAACAATAGAAATTATTACAGATATAAATCTTGATATATGCGGATTTTTTATTAATAAATGATCATTGTGGATGAATGAACGTTAAGTTTCTTATTTTTTCAACTAAAATTATTTGTGTATTTTTGTATGAGTGATAAAGGAAAGTAGAATAATTTTAACTGTTGATGTTTTTTCGAATCAGCATAAGATTTGTCAGAATAGACATTAATATATACATATATATATATATATATATATATATATATATATATATATATATATATATATATATTTCTTACAGGTATTACCTAAGATCAGTGTTGAGGCTAGTTACAAATTGATGAATTTGTAGTGACTTAAAAACTATTTTCTCTAATGAAGTTTTTAAAAGAAATCAGTCATGTTTGTAAAAAAATTGGCAAGAAAAATTAAAATTTGTGAATTATAACGACTGTGTTATAAAATTGTAAACTGAATTAGAGATTTTTAATATGCTTCTATGTAATACAATTATTTTCTATTTGAATGGAAAATCAGTAGCTTGAAATAATAATTTTATATTTAGATGATTATATTTTAAAAACGTTTTTTCGAAATAAATATTACAATATTTTTTATTTATTTTTGTACTCAGAACCTTATCTTACATTTCTTTCTATACATTTTAAAAATACTGTGTAATTTGAAAGTTTTCCTAAGATATTTTGGTTATGATATTCAGTTCATCAGGTGTTCAAATAATAAACAGTAAAAATCACATTCAGTTCGTATCCACACACAAATATATTTATTCAAGTGTGCATATGGATGTGTGTACTGCAAAACTGTAAAGAAACAACGCTTCTCTCGAACATCCCTCAAGAATGTAGGTCGAATTTGTAATAGTCACGAGCTATTTTTATATTTTTGCCCAAGAGTTTGTTAATTGGACGAGAAACCTCTCGCCGCGTTCGATTGGTTAAAATATCGATTGGGCATGTTGTTCTTGTAACGTGTTACCATTCGATCGGATCACATAAATTGGAAAATAACAGGCTGATAAAATGCATTGAAGGATATCGATTGTAATAAAGAACAGTGTTACATGAACGGACTTTGCCGACCTAATCAGAACGTGAAGTTACTGAAAAAGATTTATCTGGTTAATATGAACACACTAGACACGATTGAATAGTGTTTATATCGTTCGTTTTTTCCGTTAAGAAACTATTTTTTATTTAATAATATTTACCAAGTGAAGAATTTAGTATGTTATGAAATAGAAAAGTTAAGATTTAGAAAGAGAACTGTGTGTTTTTTTTTGTCATTATTGATTATTAAACTATTCAGATTTTCATGTTTTTAGATAAGAAATAAAAACATGGTACTAGTTTGATAATCGATTTCAATATAAAGTGAACAGATGAAATAAAAGGATATTTTTAAATTGTATTTTGAAAAATAACATACAACTTCATGTTAATTCATTCTAATACATGAATTCTGATTCAAATTGATTAGACGATTTTTTTAATTCTGTAATAAAGGTACACAAAATATTGTAACATTATTTTTTTTCACAAGGAACAATTTATATATGTAACAAAAACGCAAAACTTTTAAAACAGCATATTTATCGCTTATCAAATGATTTCAAGGAAGTATAAATAGACCATGGTCGTGGGTCTTGATACTTTTATGTGTTGTAAAATTAAAGCTCATATTTTAATTCTCTCTCTTTCTATATATATATATATATATATATATATATATATATATATATATATATATAAATAATACATAGTATAAAAATATACACTCAAGGTTAATTTATCATCTAGTTCGAAAAATAGAAAACCATGAATATAATTTATAGATTCTAAATCAAAACAAATATATTTATGGCAAAATTGTAGGTGTTTTTTTTTTAAAAAAAAAAGAAAAATACTTTTTAGAATATCTGTATATTCTGTACAGGTATAACTTTCGTTCTTTCTATTGCTGTGAGTACCTTCGTCATGTAATACAGTACAGGTGATTATTCACCATTGAGTTCTGGTGGGCCGTAAATGTTCTATTGGGCGTGAAAGGATTAAAGTCCTTTTTGCCTGAGTTCATCTGATTGCTTTATATACCAGTAGTTTGTGAATATCATTTATTTATTATACATATATATATATATATATATTAGGTTGGTGCAAAAATAATTGCGGTTTTAACATGGTTTTCAAATGATAAAAACCGCAATTATTCTTGCACCATCCTGATATATACATACATACGTTGAACAGTAAAGAACAATATAAGAATATGTTGAATAATACTTAATTATACACAATGTAATTAAGTATGTAATAATTATCATATTGAGGTCATTTAAATATTATTGAAAATAAAAACATGTATTTTCAAATAAAACATCATTACTGATTGATACGAAAATAAAACGACACCCATCATTTTTTCCAATATTAAAGGATAAATAAATGATGCCGGATAGGAGTTGTTCTTTAAACATTCCAGTTAGTTTTCTTCTTTATGGCGTTTTTAAATGATCGAGAGTTAATTTATATTTTTGTAAAAGAAATAAATTAGACATGTGTATTTTTTTTTGTTATCAAACCGATGACCTACTGCTTTAATTATTTTCCAGTCGAGTATGTTCGTCTTCTGATTACGAATGTGGAGCTCGTTAAAGAATTTATGGAGGTTTTTATGACAGTTTTATCAATTCAGTGTAAATACAAAGTTAATTATATGTATCTCATTAAGTTTTGTTTGTTTGTCATAATTGTCTATCCATTTAGGCAGGAGAGATGGTCATAATTCAAAAAGTTATCAGACTTTTTCGTCTGGAAATGTTAGAAGTGTTTTTTTCTGATCAGATAGTTTGAAATATAATTTGGTAAAAGAATATTATTGTTGTGAAATATAGAATGATTCAATTTAGGCTTCTACATGGAAGTATTAAAAGGGAGCGTAGGAGTTCAGAAAATTCGTCATTTTTTCTTTAGAATTTTTGTTCAATTCAATACTAAAATACTAAATGGGCGATAACATGTTTTTTTTTAATTTTTGTATTTTTCTTATGCTTTCGTACGGAAACCTAAATTGAATCGCCCTATATATACAACAATATAAAATTTCAAAATGAATTTTTACTCGTTAAAGCAATATACATTTTTTATGATCAAACTATTTAATATTGCTTATGCGTTTTTCAATAGCGATGCCATTATTCATTCTCAAAGAAAATGTGCCTTTTAAAAAAAAATCGAATTTACTTATATGATTGTCTATGATCTACTTACATGAATATATGTATCTTTGTTTAACACGTCTTTAGTAGTTTATTTGTTCTTTTTTATTTTTTGTTATAGTCTGTGAAGAGTGTAATTTAATTTCTAACTACATTTCTTAAATCAATTTTGGAAAATTTTGCACAGAAATGAAAAACAACAATGGTTAAAAATAAAATAGATAATAACATTATTTTATTTATCGTTTGGCAGTACGGTTAAATCGGTTTCTATAAATAAATTAATACTTCAAACAAGAAAGCATTCTTTTATCAAAACTGAAATTTTGCAGTGTTCGAGAAGTTAATTCATTTGGATATATATATATATATATATATATATATATATATATATATATATATATCACTAATGTTTTTTTGGAATATTTACTCGTTCATAAAGTCTTTTCAATTTTTCATCATCTTTTATTTTTTTATAGAAAAACATTATTTGCTTATACATTTTTTTTATTTATTTTCAGCACATTAGTAATATTTAAAATTAATCAGTTTGTTAAAATTTGAATTTGTCTCTTTCTGAGATTTTCACACACACACACACACACATATATATATATATATATATATATATATATATATATAAATATATATATATATATACACAATATTTATTTATAGAATATTCGTGTATACAAAATAATATTAAAATTAAAAAACGGTTAAATTCCGAATATTGATTTTCAGCGAATTTCAATTATAGCGAATATATTTTTTTTTATTTACAATTTCCGGAAAGAATGTGTAAAAGAACGAGTCAATCAGTTCGGTAGTAAAACGTTGATTACAGAACGTAGAATGAAAGTAAAAGAAATAATTAAAAGTCGTGCTGGAAATAAGTTCATATAAAAAAATGTCGATATGCCTACAAATTAGATATTTCAAAGGTGACCGAATAAGCATGACGTTATGTTTGCAGAATGAAATTTTTCAAAGGGATTTCAGCTTTTCATGTTTGGTATTATATTTGATTTTGTATTTTATATATATATATATATATATATATATATGTGTGTGTATTTGTGTAAAATTTTCATGACAAAAAAAAACTGCTAAATAGCATCTGTACATAAAAATCTACATATAAAAACATTCGATTTTTAAAAACCTTACTAGAATCTGGAATATATTTAATCTTGATTTGTAAAATACTGTAAATTATATGATTTTTTTCCATTCGATTTATTTATTAACGACTGTTTATTATTTCAAGTTTAAAATCGAGTATAAAAATAACTTTGGTCATTACATTCTATATTTTTTATATAAATTCTCCGGCTGTTTTTTTTTGATATTAATGTGTCATTAAGTCAACTACTTTATTCAAAAAATATTAAAATCTATTATATTAAATTATCGCCTTTGTAAATTTTTTTATATATTGACATTTTTGTCTTTAATTAAAACATTTATTCATTGGTTTGTCATTTATTTTGTATTGTTTTCATATTACTTCAAATCTTTCATATTATTCTAAATAAATTATTATTTTTTTTATATAAATATGTAAAAAAGAAAGTATGCAACGTGTTGATATATGCTTAAATTTACATCTTTTTTCATGCAATGAGAGAATTAGGACCCATATGTACATTGAAGTTCGTATTTAAAAGTATATATATATATATATATATATATATATATATGTGTGTGTGTGTGTCCCCATAAACATAAACAGGAAATGTATTGCGAGATAATAAATAATTTATAAATGTATTGTTTTCTCGTAGACGTGTTCTATTATTTTCAATGTTTGTTTTTGTATGTATATATATATATATTTATTTAATCAACAGGTGATGTATATATATATAAATAACAATAAATGATTATACAGAAAATATTTTATTACTGTCGCGTTTAAATAAACAACAGTGATAATTGTATCTCCATGATAGAGAATTTTACAACATAATAATCAGTGGTAACAGTTTAAAATAGGAACAGAGATGATATATTGCTAGAAGAGATATTAACACGTAGACATTATGATCGATTCGTTAGTAATCGAAAAAATATACATGAATAGCTGCTAGGAAAAAATCTAAAAATTAATTGGAAACGAAAAGTAGCAGACGGTTAGAATTTAACAAAAATTGAAGGATTTATCTAGCGGTTTATTGTTCAATTTATATACATATATATATATATATATATATAGAGAGAGAGAGAGATGGATAATGAAAAAAATAGCTACTAGAAAAAATCGAAAATGCATTCGAAATGAAAAGCAATAGGTTGTTAGAATTGAGCAAAGATTAAAAGATTTATTTCATAGTTTTTTTTTAAATTTATATATATATATATATATATATATATATAGAGAGAGAGAGAGAGAGAGAGAGAGAGGGATGGAACATGAAAAAAATAGCTGCTAGAATAAATCTGAAAATGCATTGGAAACGAAAAGCAATAGATTGTTAGAATTGAACAAAAATTGAAAGATTTATTTGTAGTTTTTCTTTAAATTTTTGTATATATATATATATATATATATATATATATATATATATATATATATATATACAGAGAGAGAGAGAGATGGATCATGAAAAACAATGAATCACAATCATGATAAAATATTTTTTAGATTCATGATAAATGCAAACAAAATACTTTTGTTTTGAAAGAACATGCATTGTAAAATATTCGACACAGAGGTAAATTATTTTATCAAAAGAAAATAAACTTTTTCATTCGAACGATTTATTTAATTGTTAACAAATTCCTGTATTGTTTTAAAACTAAAACAAAACTGTTTATATTTTCAAAACATAAATACTATGAGGTGAGAACTGAATATTGTGAAAAATGTGTGTATGCGTTTCACAGATATTGTAAGATTGTTAATTTCAATTAACGAACTGAATATAATTTAATTTTATATATGTATTAATTTAATTTTATATGAAAACACAGTAAAAATTCTGTCTAAGATATCAAATGTTTCATTGACAATTTTCGCACAGTAATTTTTTTAAATAAACTGTCTGTTTAGTTGTAATTTCGAATAACACAAGTGTTTAATATTTGCAACCGAATACCCACATAAATATTACAGTTTCAATGTCAAACGTACACTGACCTCAGTTTACATACATTTGTGATATGAAAAAAGTAACATTAAAATTTACCTGTTGATATTTGCGACGACGAACTCATTTTCGGACTTTGCACGATACTGCGCGAGATGTTATTGCCGTGTCGAGTACGATGGTGTCTTTCGACGAATGTTGAGAGTATTCTTGCACGTACCGACGACGCATTTATATCAAACGTTTCCAACAAACTAATGGAGCGGGATAATTTTTTCATGGTATACATTTTTCGCTTTGTCACGTGACTGCATGTCAACAACAGTGCTATCGGAGATGAAGCCATCATTCTCTGAAAGATAATTGAGATTATTTTTTATGTATACTCTAAGATATACAATTTTTTTTTATTTATCATTAAACTTAAAACTGAACAGTTTTGGTTATCGATTTTATAGACCTGTAAATTATTTGTGATTTTCGATAGTAGAGAATTTTTTTTTTTATTCGTTGTAATGTTCTTAAGAATTATTATTATCGGTTAAAGGAGTCATAGTACGGTTATCATTCGAATTAATTACCAAAAAAATTAATTGAAATAGATAAATAGTGTGGAAATATTTTAGTCAATAATTTGTGACTTTGTTTAGACATTTTTTTTTGTAAACATTGTAATTTCGCACTTAAGTGTTAAATAAATTTATCATAAGTACACACATCTATATCTGTACAGATTATATATATATATATATATATATATATATATATATATATATATATATATATATATATATATATATATATGCAAACATGCAGATTCGTATATAAAATATTTCTCATTTTATGATTATCGTCTCTTGGAAACAATTTTTACATAAAGTAAAAGAAGACAGTCACTAAGATTTACAAAAATCCAGTTTTACTAGAAAATCTATAAATCACACATGCTGATCAATTTTCCAAATTTTTATCTCTCATTCTAGCTGTTTGAAAACACCCAAAATTGAAAAAAAAAAAACAAAAATGAAAAAATCAAAATCGTTTAATTGTTTGAAATATTTTTTGAAAGAGAAGTAAGATTTGTTTAAATAAAACTTGTACTGATTCGATTTTCTAGATAAGGTTTTTGAAATATATATATATATACATATAAATTTATGAAAATTCAGTAGTTTCTCATATACTGAAGGTCTGTTCGATTTGTACACTGAACTTACGCGGAGTAAGAAATTTTACACTTTTCTGTTCGATATGTACTCTGAACTTACTCGGGATCTTCGTCGAACAGTTTAGAGTAAGTTCAGAACAGGGGATTTGTTACTCTGTACTTACTCTAGCTTTTTGTAAGAGTAACGCGAGCATCTTCGTCTAACTCGAGAGTCTTTATCTATGATAATCGCTATCGAAGAAACAAATCACCCAAACTTGACAATATTCATATGATTTACTCTACCCTTACTCCATGTTGTTCGATAAAAACAAGCTCAGAGTGAAGTCATAAAATTGAGAGCCAGTTCAGTGTACATTTCGAACAGACCTTAAATGCCTTAATCAAGACATAAAATAATGTCATAGGACAGAAAATTTGTGTTTCGTGAAGTATTCATTCATCTATATGAGGAGCAGTTGAAAAATTTTTACACAGGCGATTGTAATTCTCGAATGGTTTGTGATATTGGGATGGAATAAAAAATAAAGAAAGTTTAGAATCTAATCATTCGAATGATGTATTTATTTTTCAATATAATTGACACCTGTTGTCAATATATATCTACTAACGTGTTACAAGTTTCTTTATTCTATCTGTGAAGAAATTTGATATTTATTTCTCTATCCAGTTCTTCACGACAACCTTAGCTTGGCCATGGTCGAACTGTGCTTTAAAATTATAAGAGACCATATAGTTCAAAATTGAAATCCGAAAACCCTGAAGTGGAACACATGTGATATCCTCGTACACCCTTCTTATAGATCAGATTTGGCACTAGTGTACTTCCACTCAATCGTAGCATTGGCTTACCAGAAGTCATTTATTGTATTTGTAGGGATATCCCAAAATCCTGCATTTCAATGAAAAGATAAAATCTTAAATATAAGGTTAAGCAATTGTAATTTTCAATATTTTCTTTCAAGTAATCTAACTTAGATTGATTTAATCCATAAAAAACATTGATTGTAAGCCATAAAAACTGACAATTCGATGAAATTATTTGTGTTAATTAATTGTTTATGCCCGTATTTGGGTTTCTAAAATCCGGAAATCCTATCCTAGCACCATATTACGATTTTATAGGAAGAAAGTTTAACTGTGATGGACAAGTTAAGGTTGTCATGAAAGATTGATTGAAAGAACAAACATCAGGTCTCATCAGAAAACTTTTTTTTTATTTTTAAAAAATAAACACGACTTAGAAAGACATATCTGAGTTTTCTTTCTTATTCGTTTCACCCAAATATTTTAAACCATTTAAGAGTTATGAGCTCCTGTGAAAAACTTTTTAGTAACCTCTAGAATTTAATTACAGCTTTATTTACTTATATTTTATTATCTTTTTTATTATATTTTGCTGATTTCTATTTAATCGACTTTAGGATCAATAATATATATATATATATATATATATATATATATAGTATATATATATATATATGTGTGTGTATATATTAGTTTAAAAAATCTATAGAATTTTAAGAAACAATCTACAATAAAAACACAATCGATTATGTTTAATTGAGCAATCGTCTGATATTTCAAATTTTGATATAGCACATACGTTCTGGAAGTGTTTCATTTTCATAATTACTATTACTAAAGTGAACAATTTCATCGATGAAACTTTGTAATTAAAAGTTAGATGGAATAGATACCAGTAATGATAATTAAACTTGACGTAATGTTTCGAAATATGCACTGGAAAATATGAAAAAGTCGACGTATCTATTCAGCCTATTAAAAATAATTAATACTGCCGAATTTTAATGAGATATTACTTAATTGTCTATAGTGGATTGTAATATTTTTCAAATAATATTATATTTTATTTATTCTGATAGTGTGATGGCAGTGTCATCTCTATTGTATCGAATATTTGACTTTTAAATAAAAATAATAAAATATTGACATACTTTGTGAATAATAGAATTTATCAGTATGTAAATATATTTATTATTGAGTTTACAAATAAAATAAGATTGAGTAGTCTATTGAATATATATATATATATATATATATATATATATATATATATATATATTGTTAATAAAGTAAAAACAAATTTTATCATTTTTCTAAAATGTTATTAGGGCACAAATTTCGGTTCTTATGTAAGAAAATACTAATATTAATATTTCTATACTCCACAGAGAAATTTGTAAATAGTATTTTTTGGATAATTCTTTCATATAGCATAATAAACAAATGGATTAAAATAAGTAAATAATATATATTCATTGTCTTATGCCACTGTTCTTCAAACTGTGTTCGCCTAACCCTGAGTTCCGCGAGTCAAAGTCAAAATTCGAAAGAATTTTCAAAGAAAAAACCCGAAAAACTAAAAATTCAAAATAGTTAATTTATAATATTTTTTTTTATTTCTATAAATACCTATTATTATGTAGTAAAACTGTATTTATGAGTACACATTACAACCCCGCTCAATCAGATTTAAATAATAAATTTGGTCATGTAAGATGGTTGATTTTCAAAAATTGTGTGATACTCATCTTGAGTTTTCTGGGGATGGTAGCGGTCCCTCAAAAAAAAAATTATAATCTTTAAGGTTCCGTGAATCGACAACGTTTGAAGTCCACTGTTCTATGCGAACCCTGTAGGTGTATTAATTTCGTAAAAAAAATATTAACTTTTCAACATTCAATAATTTGTTTATGATATAAAACCTAAATAAGTTCCTTGTTACATTACAAGGACATAAAAACGGCGAACGAACAGTATTCGCTAATAAGTTTTAGATGTTTACATGTTTTTAATGAAATTGTATAAAGCAATGCAGAATCGAAAAACCAATCGAAAAATCAACCTTATATAAACATTGTCAAATCGAATTATTTTCATTATAACCCAATTACTTTCCAGAGATGGAGTTTGTTAGATTAACGGCTGGAGGCTGGTTTCGATTTTTATTATTTGTTGTTCTTGCGCCTCTGAATTTTCACTCACAAGTCTCACAGTTTAAGATGTTTGTACTCGTTTTCGTGCTTTTGAAGCATGCAATAAATATATACAATTAGAGGAGTTTGTAAAAGTATACAGTTTATTGTTAAATATGTATTCGTATCAAATTTAATGAGTTCGTGTAAACTTGTTTTTAAATATTTATTACCAGAGAACATTTAGAGAGTTTGTACATTTTTTAGATAGTTTATTTTTGGTTTCCTCTCCCTCTCTCTCTCTCTTTCTATATATATATATATATATATATATATATATATATATATATATAGAATCCAAATTATCCACAAAAAATCGATGACCTCGACTTACTTATTTATGATGTCTAGGTTTCTATAGTAACCAAATATGTTTTTCTCATATATAAAATAACACGTTGCAATCTGTCTACGATAATGATTATATAGACATACTAACATTATATATATATATATATATATATATATAATAAATAGATATTTATATATATATATATATATATATATATATATATATATATATATATATATATTTATATATATATATATATTTATATATATATATATATATATATATATATATATATATATATTTATATATATAAATATATATATATATATTTATATATATAATAAATAGATATATATATATATATATATATATATTTATATAAATAGATATATATATATATATATATATATATTTATATATATAATAAATAGATATATATATATATATATATATATATAATAAATAGATATATATATATATATATATATATATATTTACATATATAATAAATAGATATTTATATATATATATATACTAGTGGGCTTCGCCCCATGATTGCTACGCTCGCACACTTGTCAATTACAAGCCTGTACTTGCAACCGAATGAAACGATAAACATTTTTTAAAACTTATTTATGTCTATATAATCATTCTTACAGGTATATATGTATATTTATATGTATATATATATATATATATATATATATATATATATATCTGCAAAGAATGATTATATAGACACAAATGAGTTTTAAAAAATGTTTATCGTTTCATTCGGTTACAAGTACAGGCTTGTAATTGACAAGTGCACGAGCGTAGCGATCACGGGGCGAAGCTCCCTAGTATATATATATATATATATATATATATATATATCTGCAAGAATGAGTATATAAACATAAATGAGTTTTAAAAAACATGTTTATCGTTTCATTCGGTTACAAGGTTACAGGCTTGTAATTGACAAATGCACGAGCGTAGCGATCATGGGACGAAGCCTCCTAGTGTATATATAGTTTATTTAACAAATATATATATATATATATATATATAAATATTTATTTATTAAAAATTTATATATGAATATAAAGTAACAAAACTGGTTAATGTGAAGAATTTCTTAATTTTATTAGTGCTTAGATTTTCATTAGTTGAGATTATGTTTAAACGGAAATTTTTAAAAAAAGTAATACTTTCTACAAATCAACTAAACATCCAAAACGTTGTAGAGTTTTCATGTACCAAAATGTGTGTAATAAATGATTATCATCATTTATTTTGATACGTCCATGTGGATTTTGATAGAAATATTATTAACATCAGACTGCAGGCACTGAAAATCTTTACATTCAGTATGTTTGTGATTGGCGATTTGTTATCGGTAGAGTGATGTTCGGATTTTGTATACAACGTATGTGTAAATTCGTGTAATATACCAACCCAACCATGATTACAGTTATATTAACCCCGTACATATTTTATATAAGATGATGATTTTTAAAATTTACAACAACTTAATCTCTTAATTAATAATAATTGTGCGAATTTTTTTCTAATTTTTTTTACACTCCCTTATATTTAAATGAGAAATGCATAATCGGTATAACAGTAATATTTGAATCTACATTTCCAAATATCACAACAAACAAGTCTAGAAACTATTACATGATTTACTTGAGTTATATATAATATATATATATATATATATATGTATATATGTATATATATATATATATATATATATATATATATATATATATATATATATATATATATATATATATATATATATATATATATATATATAGTGGCGCACCCAGCGAAGGGAGGGGCCCTGACACCTCCCAAAGGAAAAGCGAAAAGAAACACTAGAAAACAAAACAAGACCATCACGCAAAAATGCTTCTACGTACACAGTGAGATTAATGTATTCCCCTATCACTATCTCCCACATGTACATTGAGAGATTAATATAACGCGGACTAAAGTAATTCAAGAGCTTTGTAGCAAGAAAAGGAAACTGGATTGTACTCTTTAAATATTTTTTTATGATCACCTGATGAATTTTATTGAATTCACATTAATGTTTATTTATCCTTTCAACTCGCTCCTCCCCCATGATTAAATCCTGAATGCGTCACTATATATATATATATATACATACAAACATATCGATGGTGCATAAAAAGTGATACAAATCGAAAACTCCGAAAAATATAAATATGTTTCTTTTTTAACAGTTAGATCGACTTGTCAATTTTATTATTTTACCTGTTTTTATTACCGTAAAGTACCACTTGTCACTTTTTCATATATAAACATATACAATCTGAGTAATATTTTTCGAATTCAATTTTCAAATCTCATTTTTTTGACTGTCACTTTTTGTGCATCGCCGGTGTATGCATAGTTTCATGATACCTAAACTCTTTTCTATCTATTAACACTTACAAAACATAATAAAATTTCAGTTGAAATATCTTACATACCTTATAAAATAACATACCAGTTATCTTTTAAATATATACTTATATAAACAAACGTTATGCATTTTATGAACATGTAACTTAATTGATAAGAAAATTGCTCATTAGAGATAAATATTTATGTTTAAACTCTAGTCAAGTTGTACAGTTTTACTCTAAATTTGTTCTTTGTTATCTAATATTCATTATATATATGTATACTTGACATATATACTTGATTATATATATATATATATATATATATATATATATATATATATATATATGACTTACGTTTCTACATAAAAAACACATATTCAAGGCTGCAAAACATATATTGTGAGAATATGATTAACATTCATACATGAATTACGAAAAACAGTACATTCTTGCCAAGTGTTGAAATGTGTACGCTATTTGAGAAGATTGTTTCGAAAACGAAACATCTTCAAGTTTGTATTTTAAGAGAACTAATTGACCAATCATTAACCGTACGTCGATTCAAACCGAATATAAATTACACAGGTTGAAAATCAATGTGTACGAAATTGATTTTTATTTGAAAAGGGTGTGCGCTATGCATGCTATTACTTCTTAACTATCTGCAATAAATAACTGTGCAATGTTTTAGCATTGTATTCGTTAGATATGTTTATTATTTAATATTTCACCATGGTTTATATTTAGTTTTCTTATCGATTCCGTGCTGAAAGCAATAACTTATTCATAAATTATGTAAACACACACAGGATATATATATATATATATATATATATATATATATATATATATATATATATATATATATTGTGATATGAGTAATTTTTTCTTACACTGACTGATAATTAAAACAATTAAAAATGTTTATACTATTAATTCAATTGAAATAAAAAAATGGACCTGAATTTTTTCTCTGATCATTTTTAAAACGGATTTGTTGATAAATAATTGATTGAACCCGTTCTTCTTTTTCGAATATCGTTCAGCCATTGTTAATAATTCAGAATGTTTTCCGGGTCAACCAGTTCGATTTGTTTACATAATATGGCAATGATTTGAAATATTTCAATATGCACTTTCTGATTAACACAGAACTAATCCAAACATAATTACAATCGAGTATGTTTCATCTGTTCGAGTTAAATGAATAATTTAATAAATTCGACTTACATTCGTATACATAGTATTGCTGAATAATATCTTATATTTAAGTTTTATCACAGACACAGTATTATTAAACACTCCCGTCGAGTAAACAACAATCCACTGGTTTCGTACGTTGATAGTACCGCAGAAAATTGTCCACTTAAACATCAAAAATAGATGTTTCCGAATCAAAATGAAAATATAGATTATTTTTCGCGGCCATTATTCGTAGTCAGAAATAGAAGCGTGGCATTGAACGTGTTATAGAGATTTCACCGTGTACAGTATGCCGATGCAGAACCACGTTATTGTACTTTGGCTTCAGTACAGGGCCATTGATGCGCATGTGTGCCAATACTGTGACGTTTGTGTTATAAAAGTAGGTTAACATTGTAAATCGTGACACAATTATTGTTCGGTTACGAGCAGCGCAAACCGTTCGGAAAAAGCGCTCCTTGGACAATGCCATGGACACGAAAGATCTGTATTTATATTTATACACACAGACACATAGAGGAAAACAGCTGTAGCGGACAAACCAGTTGGGATGGTTGCAATAATTACTTAATGTTGCCCGTTGTTTCGATTTCTCAGAAGCGGGAGATGCTAATTGCATGCATCCAGTTATTAGACAGGAAGTGGATAATTTACTAATCACATGGGGAGATACAACACGTTAATTTGTAATCTGAAAGACACTTATTTCAACATTGACTCTGTTTTTAGTCAAAAACATGATAGAATTCATTTCTATTCATTTTATATTCATTTATGATTTCTAATACTATTGAAATGTTTTTATGAATTTACTATCAGATGTTTGTCAACACAACTTATTTCAATCTGTAAAATATTGTTTTTCTACAATTGATTTTATCTCAATTCTCGGAAGTTTAGCGGTGAACAACTTTATGTTTCATGTTTCAATTATTTTGAACATGGTCGAAGCATAATGATGAGTGCAATTAATTAACTTATTGGAGATACCTACTTTTTTTTAAAAAAAAGCAAGTTTGCATATTTATCAAATTTATCATTTTTATTTTTTCATTGTCAAATAGTTTTAAATAGCATTTAAAACTATTTGACAATGAAAAAATAAAAAAAAAACATATCGGATCAACAATTTAATACAGCAGTAAAATATAGACCCAAACAAAAATATCTTTCTCTTTGGTGCCAAGAAGGAAGGCTGTTAATTTTTTCAATGTCCACGCTACAAAAAAAAAAAAACGTCCAGTTAAACAAGAATTCGCATAAATACACACACACACATTTATGTATGTTTTTTGTTTGAGACGATACAAAAATATTTATTTATTGATTATTTGTTTATTGCAAATTGGCCAAAAAAATAGATGTTCATAGTTTAGATGTAACGTCATTGAAATCTTTTTATAGAGAAAAGTACACGTTTTTGTATTTAGTAAATAGTAACGCAATGTTTATTTTTTTATTAAAGTTATTTTCGTCACTGTTTAATCGTGAAGGCAAGAATGACGAAACAGATACTTTTTGATAAGTCTATTAATAGGTAAAACGTATTGGGAGGTTTGATAATTTTTAGATATTTTCATATTGCGGTTTTCTTGTAAGCTGTTTTTAAATAGATAAGGTAAATTTACTTCTTTTCTCTTTCTATCTTTCGTATAAAAATCGGCGTATTAAAGAAATCTTTCCAAATGACTAAAATATTATTATTTAATTGATTTGCAAAATGTTTTTTTTATTTTTAATGTTTTTATTATAATCCAGATCGTTCTCATGACAAGCTTTACAATTCAGACAGTTTGTTATTTGTATATTTTTTTTATTTTTGGCACTGTGTTTAAATTCACTTTCACAAACATATCTTTCACTTAATTCACAATCATTTTTTTGATCAAATGGTTAAGAAAAGAGTATTGATCGTTTTTTATTGATTTTTTATGCGTCTTTTGATGGTGTTACCATCAAAATGCACATCAGAAACAATCAAAAATTGCTAATAATCAATTATTGAATATCTTTGATTAAAAAGATTTGAGTTAAGTGAAAAATTCATTTGTAAAATGAATTCATATGTAAAAACCGCAATTATTTTTGCACCCACCTAATATAGTAAGTTTAATTTATAAAACGACTATAAAAAACTTATAAATACTAGTAGATTTTTTCTTCATTTTAACTTCATTGAAAATAAGACTGCGCTTTACTCTATATAAATAAATTAAGAACCTGAATACAAAATTATTTTTGAACTAAACATCTTTAGAAAATTATAAATAGAGAACATATTTATAATAAAATTTTATAACGCATTTTAATCTCTATTTATATATATATATATATACGAATTTAAATATATTTCCGGATTTATTCTTCAAATAAAAAAAATAATGATCTGAAAACTGAAAATAGTACAAAAAAAAACCGCTAAGAAACTGTTCTGAGAAATGAAATATTGTTCGAGAAAATAAAATGGAAGTAGCAGTTAATTCGAGATTGGAGATTCAAAATTTCCAGATCAATGGCTATCAATACCGATTCGCAAAAATAAAAAGGCACACACATACATTTAACTGAGCATATAGCATTGCCTTGAATAAACCAGCAGTACCAGCATTTTCTGTATAGAATTGACGAAATTTCCGTGCTGAGATAGCAAGAAAAGCAAATCGTACGCTTTTCTAAAGATTGCTGGTTTTTGTTGTGATGTACTTTTATAGAGCATACGTGTGTAGTGATATCAATGCGATGGAACTGAATTCACGAGTACAAATCGTGTAATGACATGTTTGAAATGTTTAAAACGCGGATCTGAAAAATGTAGACTGATAGTTTTATTCTGAAAGCTCTGGATAGAAGATTAAGAAAAATGTAACAATATTTTCTATAGATCCGTCTTTTATAGAGTGTGAGCAAGTAGAATACAGATGGAAATAATGAAATGTAATGTTTATAAATATTTAACTATTCTTAAAAAGTGTAATTATTACATACAAGACAGATAAGGATAAAATAAATATTTATTCATGCGTTAAAGTAGTTACAGAATATAATGATATCAAAGAAATAATAGACTTTTTGTTAAATAAACAGAAAGTTGAATTCTATTGAAAGTCATATTCGGTTTCTGTCTTAAATATTCACTTTGAGTCTGAAACATTACATTTATTTAGATTTTTGCTTGTAGATATTTGCATACATATTATATTACAACTATATTATATATTAGATTGGTAGAAAAATAATTGCGGTTTATTCAGTTCGTGCGGCATCAATTTATCAAGCTTTTTTGATTTTCCTACTATTTTAAGTGGTTCAGAACTGTTGTTTGACTAAACCTAACTTTTGTGCAAGTTGCGGGATCATTATTGTTCACTTTTACAAATGATTTATTCTCTCACCTCATAAACTATTAAACATTTCTGTTATAAAAAATGTTCGTACAAACAAACCATTCTTAGAGCGTTAATGTACAGAAAACTATTTATGTTTTATGAATTATTTTATTAATAACAAGTTTTTCTGTACCTTAACACAGTGAATATGGTATAGGTTGATAAAAAAATAATTACGGTTCATGATCTTCAAATTCATATACATTTTTCTCATCTAACTGTTTTATGTGGTCCAGAACTGTTCGATGAGCACGGCCTAATTTTTGTGAAAAACTTTAGAGTTGTTCTGATTCAGTTGACGCCTCCATTTGGTCGTTATGAATTGAAGAAGAACGCTCGAGACCTTCTTCATCTTCAAGTCTCTCGTCCTCGGGACGAAATTTTTGGAACCACCATTGGCACCGCACGTTTCTTAACAGGACCCATACCAAAAGCATCGTTTAATTTACGAGCAGTTTCTGTTGCTTTACCACCCATATAAAAATGCTCTCATTTGCTCCTTTTCCATCTTTGATTCAATAGCTCAATTAGAAGCAAAATTAATAATAAAACTTAAGTCGATGTTACCAAAATACAGACTGAAAAATGCACTTTAAATTGATATTAACATGAACAAGATGAAATAACACTTCCGTTGAAAAAAATCAAAGTTAGTATTCAGAAAACAAAAACCGCAATTATTTTCCTACCAACCTACATTTCGACAAGTTCTGGGAAAGTCAAAACAAAGTGTATTTTGTTCTTGTTCGGTTTTCTGTCAGAGAAAAGTATAAGAACTTATTTATGATATTATTAGTTTATATTTATTATATCCGTGGCTTGAAAAATGATAATAAACAGTTTGTATGAAACTTAGTTTTTTGAATAAACTATATTATTCAATAATGATAACACTCTTGCTTAAAATAAATCAGAACAGATGGCAGAGATTCCTTTAAGAACTCTATTATCAGTAAGCAAACATTTTATCTTTTTAGCTGTTTGTTAAAAACAAGTACAAAATAAAATGGTATCACGGTATGAGATAGTGAATTATTTCCAATATCTTTTTAAATATCTCGGCTCTACTTTTACAATAATGATTATTTTTAAACGACTGTATTTTTACATCTTGTGTCAGTATTTATTGATTTTCTACGGCTTAAAAATCATTGAATTTTCTCTGTCTGTGCTTGAAGATTATAAAAATGTCATCCAAACGCACACTAGTATCAGAAAATAGATAATAATGAACTATAATATATTTTAACATATGATGACAGTTTTATAGAATGCAGGAGGTGAATTTGTTTATGAATCTCTTTTTTTATGTATAATTCAGTAAATTAGTAAGATTGTTTAAAATTTTATAAATAAATTTCATTCTTCTTCTAATATTTATAATTTGAAATGTTTTATCAGACAAAAAGTAACATTATAATTGCAAAAAGTATATTTTTAAACAGCTTACATCTTTTATGTAAAAAATATATAATATTATCGTACAAGATTACAACATAAACAAATTTTCAGTCTATTTTTAAGCTTTAATTTGAAATGTGTTCATAATTTTTTGGTATAAATATTAATATATATATATATGAAGTGGAATAAAAATAATTAAAATGAAGTGGAATAAAAATTACTAATTAAAAACGATATATATATATACATATCATTTTATATTATTTATAAGTATGTAGAGATTAAACAGATGTTGTTATCAGAAGAATAACATTTCAATTTCCAGGTAGAGTAAGCAGTGTTATCTATATAATGTTATTTGTTTGTTATTCAGTGCAATTTCGGTATTTATTTTTTTTAATTTGAAAGAGACGTTTGTAACTTCATGCGACAGTTTGCAATCATTCTGATAACCTCAAAAGAACAAGATTACAGTTCATTTCGAAATTGCCTGTTATCACAAATTTTGTGACATTGATTATTTATCGAGCGTGAAAAAATTTGCGACAATTGTGCTTGTACATATTTGTTGCTTGTACAGGATTCTTCAGGTTTCATTCAAAAATATATATACCAATGTTGAAAGGTGCGTATGTTTTTAGAATGAAAAAAATATAAATATTTTTAGGTATAAACTCATATAAGAACATAAAGGTTTTGTGATGAAGTAAGATTGGAAATGTTTAGTTCAAAATTCGATGAATGAAATGAATTTTAGATATTCAGTACATTTGTTGCTAATTTTTTTTAAAAATTAAATCAAATCCAGAAATCAGGGAATTTAATTTTTCTTTCAATAAAATGGCAATATTCTTTTTTAGAGAGATTTAATTACTTTCTTATGAGTTACGTTTTATACATCATTGTATAAAAAATATAACAGAATAGATAGTAATTTTATTCCTCCATTCGAAATACATAGGCAACTTTTTAATCAATAATGTATTACAGTGTATCTTTCTTAGTGCTTTTTCTTTTTGTATCAAAAATAATAATAATTTCCTTCAGTAGTTTATATAAGTGATTCATCCTAGAACTCCACACAAAACTATTAAAAAGAACATGTTCCTCCCCATTTAGTATTTTAGTTCCATTGTATTTTAATATCGAATTAAACCAAAATACTAAATAAAATATAACATGACTTTTCTTAACCTCTGTACCCCCTTTTAATACTTCCGTGTGGAAGACTAAATTGAATCAACCTATTTATATATATATATATATATATATATATATATATATATATATATATGTATGTTTGTATGTATGTATATATATATATATATATATATATGTATAAATTTCGTTTATTTTTTATTTCTACTGAACCACTGAAAGTATGTATTCTTTTCGATCGAACGTCATAAATTTCTCATAAAATTCTAGGTTGATTTTAAAAAGAAATTAATTTTTTTCATCATGTTTACAATCATTTACTTTATCTACGTTAGTTTTCATAGACGATAGATAAAATAAAAAATAGTAGCAAATAAATATACAGAATGTGTAATCCATTTTAATGTAATTTATAACAGAAACATATTTTTCTTGATCGCAACGTAATTATAATAAAAAGGTCTTTTTGTTTAGTAAAGAAAAGTAGAAAACTTGGATAGAAATGTTTAAAATTCTCATTGTTTTACAAATAAAAGTAATGACAAATAAAATAAGGATATTATATATATATATATAATTTTCCACTGTTTTTATTCACTATTTGAGAAGATTAACAACATAAAACCAGGACACAAACCATCAGATGAAAATGACTATTGTCGGGGTCTTATACCCTAAGGTACAGTCTTCAATATTAAGACAAAAATACAAAGGATGTCCAAATAACTCAAATACGAATATATATATATATATATATAAAATTATTTTTTTATAAATAAAAATGATGAAAAAAAATAATATAAAGAAATTATATATATATATATTAAATTCAATGCATAAAAAATATTTATTATTTTAAACTGTTTTTTTAGAAATTTGGAATAAACAATCTTTGTGCTTAAAACATTTTAGTTAGAAAATTTTCTTAAAGTAATTTCTTCCATTTTTTTCGTTATATTACAATTATATTTTTATCTTTTTTATCGTTATACATTTATCACTAATTATTTGGCTATAATCGGTTTTAGCACTAGTTCTTTCTACAGATAAATTATCTTGATGGTTTTCGTTTTTTTTTTTTTTTTTTGGATCATCTGAGTGTGTTTTCCGCCACTAGTTTCAGCATATATCTTATCCATCTAATTAATTATATAGATTGGAAAAGTCTAAAATCGACATGAAGATAACTAGTGCATCCGACATAACACTCAGATGATTTAAAAGGACGAAGATCATCTAGATATTATAATTTTTGAGGTATGAACGAAATTATTATTAAGAAGGAATAATTTATATCCTTAAAATAATTTGCTAAATAATAAATCAATAAAGTAATAACATGTATTAAAAACTAATTAATTTTTTATGTTGTTTTCTGTTTGTAGAGAGCGCTACAAAAGATATGAAATTTTTTTTGTGTCGATTCAACAAACACATCCATTTTAAAACGGATGTATGTGTAAAAAAGTAAACGAATGAAATAATTAAATGCACAAAACGATTCAGTATTGTCATTTAAATATAGCCTAGTACGTGTGAATACATATAAATATCAACTGACACATATCATTTCATGATAAAATATGTCGTTCTAGGTTTCCGTAGTTTAACAACATCCTGATTTTATGTTATTTGAAAGTGTCATGAACGTTTGTTAACAAAAAGTGTACATTTTTTAATCAACACTGTATTTTTATGATTCTACTATCTATTCATTTCATGTCACTACGTTGTAACACAACTGCGTGCTATCTAAAACATAATTTGTTTCAATTATCAACTTTTATGTTACAATGTGGAGATTTATAGAAAAAAACGAAATGAATTTACATGTATATCTGTATAATATTTTCAATATTTACCATTTTTTATATATTAGTTTTTCTTTCAAATTAATGAAAATATTATATCAGTAAATTGATGTATCTATTGAATGCGTTTTTGTGATCTTAAGGAAGTTCGTTTTTCTCAAAAAAATTAAAAAGGACAAGTGTTATTATTTAATTGTATAATTAGTAGTAGTAATTTATGCGTTAAGCAACGAATAAATGTTTTCGGGCTTTCAGTTAGATGTTTATGTAGACATTAATTTTTTTTAAGAAAAAGAAACTGTCATTTATGACAAAGAACATATTTTTAGATTAATATAATCTTTGATCATTGACCTTCTTACTATTTAATTCACGACATTCGCTAATGTCGGCGTTAGGACAAACTATGAACATTCATTTTGTGAAAGTTTCTGTATCATTTGAACAGGGTGCATGCAAAATGGATTTTTAGAATGATTAATTATTTGATTATATATATATATATATATATATATATATATATATATATATATATATATATATATGTGTGTGTGTGTGTGTGTGTATTGTGTTAACATAAAATACAATGGAAAAAAGTAATTGTAAAATTAAAATATATAAAAGAAGAAATGAACAGAAATACTGAAATAAGAATACCTGAGCATTAAAGTGGACGGAAGTAAATAGTTCTTTTTAAAGATTTCAAATTTTTAGAGTGAAAATTAGATTTATATTTCATAACTCTATTTGTTTCATTTTTTATGTCATATTCCAGTTCATTCAACTTAATATGTTTTTAAAAGTAGCTCGATTTGAAGCGTGTAGAACATACTTAAATTATTTTTCATCACTCTACAAACCACAAAAAGTATTTCTGATTAAAAACGGCCAAGAAATTACCATTTTTGATTACTGAATAACGATTCTGTTATCCTCTGAATGTAAAGTACAAAAAATCTATACAAAAAAAGCTTTAAATTAAAATGTATGATTTGTTATCTCAAAATAGTTTCTAATTAGAAACTGTGTTTTTTTGTACTTTATTTTTAATTTTCTACTTTGAATTTTTATAATTATAATAATTATAAAATTTATTATTTTTATCTTATCTATAATTCATAAAAAGTTTATTTTATTATTACTTTCATTCGTTAAACGATCGATTAATACACAGTTGAATGATGACCTTTTCTACTTTTTTTCCTAAATTAAACGAATTAGTACATTTTTTAATATATTCAATAATCATTATCATTTTTAGATATTATAATACATTTCTAGTTAAAAATCTCTTTAATTTCTTTCCATTTGAGAGATCCAGCATCTCGTTTCATATTTTTTAATATCTTTATCTTAATTACTCATTGATGTTGTTTCAACTATTTCTGTATGTCCTGATAAATCTAATAATTTCTATCATCCATTTACTTTCATTTCTACTCCCAGTATATTTTATTAATATTCAGTTTAATCTTTTTACATACTTTTTATTACTGTAATTTCTGTTTTATTTTGCATCGATTCTGTTTTTCTTGTCTTTTTTTTTGTTATTCATGACATATCTTTTATACTTCTCTGTGTGGTTTGAGTCTCTGAATTATATGGAATTCAAAACTAATTGTTTATTTCTATAGAAACAAATAATGACACAGTATTAAGAATACAGCTGTTAATCAAAATTATCTTTTTGGAGATATGGCTGAATTGATTTTTTTTAAATAAATTCTTATACATGTTAGAAAATGTTTCTTATCAATACATTCAATAACTGTTTACTGTTCGTTTCGATATTGAGTCAAGATATTTTATAAACTTAACGGTTATAAATATTTATCGAAGATGTTATTTAAGTGATTTTTGAGTGATCGGTTTAAGTACTGTTGAATTGAAATAGTTTATCGGTATGAAAACACGTTTGAAAAAGATTAACTCCGGCTCTGTTCACAACGAACTACTGAGACCAAGGTTACGCTTAACGTCTCGCAAGTAACATAAGCATAACATAATAGCTTCGGCACTGGCTATCGGATTCTCAGTAAGAGTGGCCTCGTTGCGGTGTTCGTCCACTGAGGTCTGCTTACCTGTAATCTACCTGACGTCGTCGTCGCGTGTGTGACTTACCTGTACACTACACTCCTCAACATTAATACTTCTTCGGTACCATGGCACATTAGACCTCTACATGTAGTGCACCTAATTGTGACATATATTTCTCATATGCGCGAACGGTGTGTCTGTTTGTATATACACATACACGTGTGGATAATGCAATTTTGTGTTTACAGTACACAAGTTATGTTTGTGTTTTAAATATATCATTGTTTGAGGTTATCGTATTCGTATATCGAAGCGTTTTTGTTTGTCTTATACGTCTTTCTTTCTTTTTTTTCTGTTCAACATGATCATCTGTTCGTAGTGTCAATTGTGCGTGTGCGTGCGTGTGTGCGTTTTCTGTTCTCCATTCGACATTTTTTTCTCAGTTTTCTGTTCTCATAAGGTTTGCATTATTTTTAAATATTTTTTAATTTAATTTATTATTTATTTTTCATTGTTTACATATATTCACACTCATTCGCACAAAAGATTAAAATTGTCAGGTGTGTTTTGATCATGCTCTGTTGATTTTTATAAGAAAACCATACAAAAGATATCATTATTGTGAAATACACAATCTTTATATATATATATATATATATATATATATATATATATATATATATATATATATAATATTGTCACATATATAAATGATAAATTAAACGACTTAATAATTCACCGATTGAAAATGCTTATTTTATATTCACTCATTCAAATCTCTGAAAAATTGAACATTCTACTTATTTAAAAAATCATTTTGAACTTCCAGTTCAATTTTATTTTATTGTATGGAAATAACGACATAAAATAGGTTTAAAATGAGTAGCTTTAATGTATATTTTTTCTCAATTTCTTTTACATAAATAGAATATTTTTAATCATGTTTCTCTTTTGTAAAAAAGATGGATTTATAACCGTTTTTTTTTTCAAATTTGTATTAAAATTAGTTTATATAAATGGACTTTTACCCTTTATATCTGTTATCAAAATATTCAATACCCAATTATTGTCCATTTAATGTGTGTATCAAAATAGATAATAATTACTTATTGAATGTTTTAATAAAATAAACTTGTTGTCTATGGGACGTTAATTGATTTATGTAAATGAATAACCGTAGTGCCACATTATCGTTGTTGAAATTAACTTGCAAAAAATATCAATAGAGTTTCGAATAGTGTAAAAATGTACCAGTACGATTTGAATTATTGATATCGTATTAGTTCGTTTCCCGTTGGCGATCTGTTAGTATTTCAAATTCATTTGTGAAAATGATAGTAGTGTCATTGAAATAGAATTGTTTTTTTTTTTTTAAAAAATTGTGTGTTTAAAAAAAGGTATTTACATTAGTAGTTAAAAATGTAATGATATATTTTATTTTATTCGAAGGAGATCTAAGAAAATATTTAAGAAAAATGTGTATGAAAATTTAATTGTTTGTTATCCTTTTATAAATCAGACTTGAAATTGTGAAAAATGATAATTTGTATATATTTTTTATTTTTCGATTGGGTTTACAAACAAATATTTTTTATATCTTTAAATTTTACTAGCAGCCTAAGCTATTCATACTGGGAATATTCGATGGCAAATTTGATTTTACCAAATTTTGGCAAATTTGTAGTTACCATAAGTTTTATTTTATGGGGAAAATCTGTACATATTAGAAAACTTAATGAAAAATAGTTAGTGAATTTTAGATTGTAATGATTGTATCTTTTTATATCTGTGCTTATGTTGATGCGTTGTTCTGTTGATTTTACCCCTTCGGATTTTCTATTTTCAAATCATACATCTTCAAGCCGATTTTAGATAATTATAATTTAAATTTACTTGAAGATACAAGACGTGCCCAAACTAGAATTTAAAAAATAGTAACTCAAGTGTAACTAAACAATGAAAAACATAAGGATAAAATTTTTTTAAAAATACATCATTTTTCGTCAACCAATGTAATTTTAATACGTATTTGTGTCACCTATTTAATTATATTTTAAATTTTATGCTACTGGTTTATTTATGTTGACTAAGAGGCCATTGTGACAGATTACTTCATGGCTAGCACTACTAAGCAGGTTTTGTAAAATTAGAAATAAAAATGAATCAGTGAAACCAGGTATTAATTTTCAATTGGCCGCTGAAAAAATGACATATATTTACAAATTTTTTAAATTCATTTTTTGTTAATAAATTGTACTGTTTGAGGTTGTAGTCCGTTTATAGAATTCAATTGAACCACTGAGCGAAAACTGCAATTGTTCTGTTCAATCGAACAGGAAGAATTGTTCAATTAATGAAACAGTAGCTCGATAGTAAGATGAACAACGATAATTTATTGTAATAAAAATCGACTAGAAAATCAACACAAGTGTATCTAATGTATTTTCAGATCGACTCTATACAGAGAAAACAGAAACTGCGTTCAAAAATAATATCTGTTTCGATCTCTATACATCTCGAACTATTCCTTTTTGTATTATTTTTATCAATAGAGACGTTTCGAATGAACATTACATAGAACGAAACGGTACAAATATTAATCTCCGTTCGTTTACATACATCCCACAGATTTTGAACTACATTTTATTGTAAAAATACAATAGTGTCTGCTATGTGATGCGAATATTTAATTAGTTGTATGCATGCGCCGTCACTGTAACCACAACCGAAATCGCTTTTGAATAACGAATTAGTGTGTCTAATTCTGTAATACCGCTTCAATGGACACACATACATGTAAATATATATATATATATATATATATATAAATTAGTAATAGTCGATAGTTATTTCAACAAAAACAATCATATTACTACTACGGTTCTTCAATTTATTCAGTTCTGTGGTTGGATTTCTATTCTGTTGTTTATTACAAAACAAGGCAGTGATTTGATTTATTAAATTTGAAGCATTCTTAGAAAATTCATCATTTTTTTTTTATTAAAAAGCTATAATTATTTAAGAAACATACAAGTATAGAGATTATGTCATGGGAGGGAAATGAGAGGGTGCTTTAATTGCTGCTTCATTGTGTGAAAAATAACTTCATCGAAGTGTACAACATTTTTCTTCTATTGTGAATTCCTGATCTAAGAAACAAACAAGTTTTTTTCAACGACAGGAGTTGAGAGTCTCAGTGAAACGGTCGTATAAAAAAATAACATTATTGAAGCAGTTATGACTATTAAAAAAAATTATAAAAAAAGTTTTTCTTTTAATTAAGAATTGAATAATTGAATGTGTAGGGAGAAATTCTAAAAAGGGGGAAGCATTCCTATTGAAAGTAGCTTTATGAAAATAAAAAAAATGTTTATAGATGCTGAATTTAATTGAGAGTTAATTTGAATAAAATGATAAATTTCAAATAATTAAAAATTATAATAATTGTAATTGATAGGCAAGAATAAAAAAAAAATTATTGATAATGATTCATTAATCAACGAAGCTCTCAAAATCCAATCAATATGATTAATAGATGAAAATTAATGAAAATTAGCTGTTCATGAACGTAAATTAGTTTGATTTAATCCTTCAATTGATCCAATTAATAAGCTTATAACAATAGTACAATAAATAAATTTTGAAGAATAATTATATGAAATTAATACACTAGGTGCAATTTACACTAGCTGCATAATGGTCATAGTATATAAATATGACGTGTTGTTGTTTTGACTAAGAAATATGCTGCAACAGCAAATGATTATTTTTGTCACCTCAGAAGTGATGTAGGAGTTTTATAGCAAATCTGTATTGTCATCACAAACATGACATACGAGTTCAAAGGGTTAAAAAGTATTTTTTATCAACTTTTATCTGTATTCGGATGATTGACTTTAAACTTAATTTAAAAAGTCATTTTCAGATATATTAATTAAAATTAGAATAACGTACAGAACTATTACTATGAAATTAAGTAATGAAATAATTAAAAAATGTATGAAAATGATAATAGGGAGAAATATGAATATATATATATATATATATATATATATATATATATATATATATATATCTATATTGTATCACAACATATGAGCTTTTATTGAATAAGTGTTTTTATAAGAATCTTTAATTTTCTAACCTAGTGAGTTAAATTTTACTCAATTTTTATTGTAGATTTTTTGTTAGCAAATTTTTTTTAGAAGGTTTTTGTATATAAAACGTTCATATTTCTTCTACAACTGGTTTTAAAATTCCTTGTTTTTATAAAACAGAATACAAGTTTGCCTCGACAATAATGTAAGAAAATATTGATTAAAAAAATTAACCAATCGAGTAATGTACTCGAACAGTTTACAAGAATATAAATGTTTTACATATATCACTGAATAAAATAATTATATGCCATTATGATAATCTATGATATATGTTAATAAGTTGTTTGTTCGAACTGTAAGAGTTTGTGGACATGCCTTTTAAACTAGGTTAATTTTAATTGAAAAATAGAACATGCAGACTGATTAATCAATCATACATCCATTTTCATATACTGGTAGCAAATATTTTACTATAAATCATTACTAGAATTAATACTTGTTTATTCTTTAAAATAATATATCATTATTGAAAGAAAAGATTATTTCATTACTATAATATTCATAAATATAAACATGTTTTTATATATTTTTTTTCTGTACAAAAAACTGAGAATGTATTTCATAACACTGATGACATAGTAAAGTAAACATGTATGTATTTATAAATAGTTACGCCAGTCTACTCCTATTAACTATTCTGTCTAATTAGATTATATTATAATCGCATAAAGAGAAAAAAAAGAACGATACTCGACATGAAACCTATTATTTCGTACGTACATGCTGACACGATGTAATATACCAGAAAGGAGTAGTTTTTTCTTTTTATTTTTTTATGAAAAAAAATATTTAAAATGAATCTGTAAAAAGGACTGAAACATTTGAATAGAAAATAAAATATACATCGTTTGTAATAAGCTTTTAAAAATGACTTGATTGAGTTTTGACCTACTTATTGCGTGAAAATTTATTATTCTTTCTGATCTTTCTGACCGAACGAACGTTGAACAATTGCACGGGTTTGATTAATTGACGACGAAATTTTCATTCTATAGCAGTTTTCATTCCATGTTTCAACTTGTATGTAAAATTTCATTCCAGTTAAATCAGTTATTTATAAGTGCTATATTAATGGTAATTTTTTAATTCAAATTCGGATTTATTTGTTTAGCTTTTCATGATTGGATGAACGTTTAAATTAAGTTAATCATCAATTTACATTGATAAGTGGATGTTTTTCTGTCAATTATATTAATTGATATATTTTGTCATTGTTGCAATTAATTTTCATGAATTATATATATATATATATATATATATATATGTAGCATCATCAGCCTCTGTCAATCCACTGCTGGATAAAGGTCTCTTTCATGATTTTCCACTTTGTACGATTGAGTTTCTCTCTTTTCCAGTGATTTCCAGTGAAAATGTTTCTTCTAGGACAGGAAAATAAATACTTGCTTTTCTTTAATTATACATCCAAGTTTTTATTCATTTATGACTTTATTAATTTTTATTCGTTTTTCATGTTCTATATAGAAAGTCGTTGAGCACATTTTTAAGGTATTTCTATGTATATATATATATATATATATATATATATATATATATATATATATATATATATATATATATAAATTATTAAATAATGATACATTTTTCTTGCAATAGTGAACTTTTGATTGTAACTTCAGCCATTTTAATCAACTAACTAAAAGCTAAATTTGTTTATTCAGCAGAATATATGAAAAAATAAATATGCTTGTGGATTAAATGAAATATTACAGAATTATGTATACAATATATATTTAAACATATTTATGTATGTATATATATAATATATATATATTATATATATATATATATATATATTGTATATATATATATATATATACTTATACATGTGTGTAATGTATGTTTCGGGTAATAAAGGTACGTTGTATATAAAAAAAGGGTGCATTATGATAAATGTTAAAAGGAATAAAGTGTTTATGTTAAAGTAAAATATGTGTCATCTGTGTATTTTCTGAATTTCGTTTTATTTAACTTTGTCTTCAAAATGTTATTCAGTTATCAACGTTTTTGTATGTTTATTTTAAGAATATATATTTATTTTAGTAATATGTGAATAGAGTTTATAATTTTCATTATAAATAAATTAAATAGAAGGAGAATATGATCGAGTTTTTAATAAAAAATATTTTTAAGGTCGGTTTTTTCAGATGATAATAATAATGATTTAATAGTTAATAATAATAGTTAATATAATATATTAGTAGAATATTAACAGTTATGACTAATTTTAACAATCACTGTTGTTTATAATAAAAATACAAACATATTTTTCTTCATTCGAATGAAACGATTGATTTGAAGAGATCTAAAAGATTGTTTTATTTGAATTAATTTTGAATTAAGTCAGAATTAGGATTCCGTATATTTTTATTTTAAGAAATAAATATTTTCTTTTTGAAATAAACATAAGTGCCACCAAGCTTACTTCAACGTTTTCTTAAAATTACAAATAACAAAAAAAGATCTGATGGCACGTATGGGCAATCTTAAGAAGTACCGTCATGGCGATATTAAATATAAAAATGTTAATGTTCTAGAATTTCAGAAATTCCGAGCAACATTTCGGTAGATTCAAACAAAAACGTATAACACTTATTTCAAGATGGAACCGTTTACCGTATTTTATGTTACATTTACATTTCTTTATTACTTTTTTTTCTGTAATCTGAAATTTAAATAAAAAATAAATAAACCACAATAACAAAGACAATGAACTTACTATTAGTACAACTTAAATATGATTTTGCATGGACTGTACGATATTCTACGCGGCATTTTAGAATGTGCATAACGGGTTTCTGCGTACACCATTGTATTCAAATATTTAGTCTAATTTTTCAACAGAAAATATAATATTTTATACACGCGTGGTAGAATTTCTTACAATAAATAACAGCTGATTATTATTATAAACATTTACCGGCGACTGCAGTAAAAAAACAATTATTTTTATAATTTAGAACAAATACTTGTTGTATACGGTTATACTACACAATTGCAATGTCCTAGAACAAACGTTGTGAGTGTTAGTTGGATCAGATAAGATAAAATACGACTTTCGAGAGAATCAAATTTTATGCTACCACCTACGTGCATAGAAAACAGGTTTTTTGCATCGCAATTGACATAGATTTGCCAAGATAATTAGAGTAGATAATTAGTTAAGGATATTATCAGAAAACAACGATGTAATTACTGTAACTATTGGATATCCGTAATAGCTTCTTGTAATTACCTTTTTTGCTACCCTCGCTTTCTCTGCCTACTCTTCGTATCCGAATATATATATATATATATATATATATATGCAGATTCATATATTCACTTTCATTCTCTTTATCATAATTTATAAGTTTGTTTAGTTTGTTTTTATTTAACATCTGGCAAAATTGATATGTTTTGAAATAAGTTAAGATGTATTTAAAGAAAAAAAAAATGATTATTATAATAGTAATCGTTTTAAAATCCAGTGGATTTTTTTTATATTTCTGTGTGCTAGAGATGACTGAATAGCGCTATTGATATGCGCATAAACTAAATTCAAAATGAATGATATTGATTTGAGAAAATTCACAGATGAATTTTTATTTTACTACATGAATCATAAAAGAAATCCTGATAAAAAATGTCGATTAATCGATTATTGATTATACCATCAGTACTAGCAAATAATAATGTTAGATCATTTCATTGTATTTGCATTCTATTTATCTTTATATCTTGCTTCCATTTCTTTGATTTTCTATTAACATTTTTTAAATTGCTCTATTCAGTAATTAAATTTATATATATATATATATATATAAATTCATTTTAAAATGATTTTGAAGTATCGCTATAGAACACTTGATATAAATGGCGTTCAATAGTGAAATAAGACTAGAATCAAAATTGTAATTGTCTTTATACCTATGATCCAGTTGACACATTGTCCTGGTATTCTTGGTCCTTTTAGATCTTGGGAGTGTTTTTTTTTAACTTCTATTAAAAGATCTTCTATTAAAGTCTGCATTGGATTAAAATTAGTGAGAGAAAATGTTTTAGTTGAAAATACTTTTTATGTAGATCGACCGACATGTATTTTTGTAAACAGACATTGCACAATAATATATAATATATATATATATATATATACGAGGAGGCTTCGCCCCCTGCTTGAAATGTTCATCCACGCTCAGGCTCGCTGCACTTGCCCACTTGTCAATTATAGACATGTATATGTAACTGAATGAAACAATATATTTTTTTAAATTCATTTATGTCCATATAAAATCGTTCTCGTAGATATATTGCAACGTAGTTGTTTTATATGACTGAATATATAATCATTATCGCAGATAGATTGCAATATAGCTGTTATATATATATATATATATATAATTATCGCAGATAGATTGCAACGCAGTTGTTTTATACAATATATGAGATAAACATATTTGGGTACAGTAGAAACTATTTCCAAAATGAATAAAATCACGTCATGAAATTTTTATTTTTAGTGGATAATTCTGACTATATATACGTATATATGTGTGTGTGTGTGTATATATATATATATGTATATGTATATATATATATATATACACACTAGGTGGCTTCGCCTTTCGCTCGCTTCGCTCACTAACTCCTGGGTTCGCTGCGCTCGCCCACTTCTCAATTATAAGTCTGTACATGCAACCGAATGAAAAAATAAACATATTTTTTAAAACTCATTATGTCTCTATAATTATTATCAGATATATAGCAACGTCATCGTTATATATATATATATATATATAAATGTTTGTGTGTGGGGGGGGGGTTAGAATGTCTATATAAAAATGGCAGTAGACAATTTTTATAACCTTTTAGTTTTTTTTTGTGGCTAAGTACTATTTTTATATATATATTAGCTTCTTTTCTAGTGAAAAGGAGATATATTCAAGGATATATATATATATATATATATATATGTATATATTTGTATGCATTGACATTTCCTGATGTGCTTTGCTGCAAATTACAACTAAGTCCGTGGAAATTAACATTTTCCGGCTTTCCCATCGTTAACTTTCCAGAAACGTTTCGTACAGCAAAGGCGTGTTTAAAGCCAGCCACTGTCAATAAAACGAACCACTTCGTAGAGTAACGTGCATTTATAAAGTTTACATTGCGGATCCGAAGAACATTTTTATTTCGACTGGTATGTTTCATTAACGCAAAATCCAGTGACGTGATTCCGTCGTTTACATTTAAATATTTCACAGTGCTTTTTTTTTCAAAAAAAAAATCAACTTGTTTGAAAGCCGACATGTTTTTATTTGTTAGAGAATGAAGATGTCTTCGAGCAACACGAGCGCGACGTGTGTTTCATTTATTTATTTCTCGTACAATAAATATTTAAAAGCTCGCAGAGATAGAATGTGTTTTCTCGTCGAAGCTGATAGAATCCATCTATGATATATTTGGATTTGCGGCTTGTCACTATTCTAGTTTATTTTGACTGGGCGCGCGGAGAAACTGAAAGTAAATATTTATATGTATTGTTTAATTCCACTTATATTAATAGACTAGCCTAATAAACATCTTATATCTATACTGTTTATTTTCGAACATGCTATATTTAGAAGCTTATATTCGAACATTTGCGTGAAACGAGTAGCTCAAATGGGAGAGAAATAGTTGTACAAAAATAAGGCACGTATTTGCGGATTATCGGACACGGGTGAAACATGTTTCAATTACTGTACCTTGTTTTAACTATCGTGTTTAAAAAATAGAAATTGTTATAATCATAATTCGAGTCTTAAAAGATAAATTGAATATTCTAAAACAGATGAGACGGAATCACTGTATTGACTGATTCAAGAATGAAATAGGTACACGGCGTACACGTTTCATGAACGGATCAACAATGAACACACTAGTGAGATTTATATGAACGTATGAAACAGGACAAACAATGAACAAAATGGCGTGCACAATTCTAATTAAGCGAAAACATTTAACGACACGTTTAATTGAGACACACAATTGAAACACATAAACAAAGAAAAGCGTGCTTAACGGCGTCGAGCGGGATGACTGTTGTTTTATCTAAGTTGAAAATAAAATAAATAAATTCATTTTCAGCGGCGAATGTACTTATTCACAACACGTACACGATATTTCCTTGCTTAAATTATTTATCGTCTAACTGTAAATGTATGAAGTGGATTTTATTTTCGAATTATGCACACAACATACCATCATCGTTCTTTCAATCCGCATTTTGTACACAAAAACAATATGTATATATATATATATATGTATGTATGTATGTATGTATGTATATGTTTATTTACATGAATGGATATTGAAATGAATAAAATATTAGTGGTATTCAGGTTCGGTTTAAATATGTTTAGAAAATTTGTTTAAATTTCCATTTTGATTGCTTATGTATAAATGAAAAAAAAACGAAAGTTTGTTTTGTCATATATACTTATATATATATATATATATATATATATATATTTATTATATTTTGTTCATTGTTTGTACTGTTTCATACGTTCATATAAATCTCACTAGTGTTCATTGTTGATCCAATGCGGTTAAATACCAACTACGTAAGGGCACCGCACCAATGTCAAAAAACATAAGGCCAAACCCGGCCCTGTATTACATTACTATCAATAAAATTAATTTTTTTTATTTTTTTTTTTTTTGTTAATCCGTTCATAAAATGTGTACACCATGGACCAATGGACCTATTTCATTCTTGATTCAGTCAATACATTAATTCCGTCTCGACTGTTTTAGAATATTCAATCTATTTTTTAAGATTCGAATTACGATTTTATATATATATATATATATATATATATATATATATATATATATATATATATACACATAATGTAATACACAGATTTTTATGATTAAATTAAACTTAAGAGTTGAAAAAAATACACTAAAGGTTAGGTCAAGTTTTTAAATGAGCGTTCGTAATAAATGACTAAGATTTGAATACAAATACAATTTAAATACATTATTTGACTAAGACTTAAGTACAAATGTACAGAAGTGTCTTTAAATGCCTCACGGTGGTTATATGTTAAATGGCATAATAGTCGTGTAGTTAATATACGATCATACATGATTTTATCAATAATCCATCTTGCAAAATATGCAATGAAACATTCCAATTCACCAGATTACAATCTGATGGAAAAATATCTAAGTAAATGATTTTTGAATATATCTTTCAGCTATATTAATACATCTGACGATGTAATGGAAATGTTTGGATTTTTAAAGAGAGTCAGTCGATTGAATATCATTGTTTAATCACATATTGTTAGATAAAAATTAATAACAATTAATCAGTTTGAATTAAAATACATATCGTTATAGAATACAGGTTAAAAATGATATTTAACATGTAATTATAGTTTTTAATACAATCTTTCTACACTTTCTTCAACATACATTTTATTCTCTGGAAATTGATTCTTCTTGAGATCTTTTTCTGTTGAAGATTATTCAGAGATCTGTTTATTTCTGTAAGTTAGCGTTCTGTGAATGATGGAATCGCTACTGAAAGGACATAAGTAATTATCAGAATGATGAATAATCAATTATTGAACATTCTTAAGACTTTATTTTTGTGGTTTGTGGGTAGCGTGGTGGTGACATTTTTTTTTTATAAATGAAACAATAGTATATGTATGTCTCTCTCTCTTTGTCTCCTTCTCTCTCCCCTTATATATATATGTTCTGTAAATTTTTAAAAAATGGACAAAATGTTGTACAAAAAATTGAATAAAAACGTGTAGAGATTTTGTATTAAATTATTATTAACGGTGACATCCGGAATTACATGAAAAAATCTGATAGTGATATCGTAATAACTGCAAATCAAATCAAAATCAAATAAAAATCGGAATCAAAAATTATTTTATTGTGATGATTTTATTGTGATGATGAACATTATCAGACGTTTTTGTGGTTGATTATGAGTGAACATTTATTCGCAAAACATCACTTATTTCTAAATGAAACAAGATATCTAGTGAAAAAATTGTGCATGTTAAATAAGATTGCTAAAGAGTAAGTCTTAACGGTTCCAAATTTTTCCTTATTTTCAGTATCAAGGGATTAACAACGGAATGCAAATAACCAATTTTCAAAAACGATCAATAATATTAAAATGTTTTGTAAAAAAAATGTTTTTGTCATTTATAGAGAGATGAGACATTCAACTGGAAAAGTTTAAGAATTGTTTTACAATTTCTATTATCTATAAATTTTTGTATCCGTTTCCGCATCATAATAATCTGATTTACACTTATACACTAATAAGTAATAACTGTCATGTCTCGGTATACTAAAATTCAGAGATCTGTATCTAAATATATAATTAATCTTATCCTTGTAACATGAAAGACATCCTATTTATTCATAACAGATAACCAATGTATTGACGTGTCTCTATGTGGAAACACTTGCACAGATTGTGATCGTGTTATTTCAGTCGAGTCGTGAATCAGCAAAAGTATAAGTCATTGTGTAAGATTCGTTGTAATTATATACTTTTTTACGATGTGCATTGAGGCACGTTTTTTGTTCATAATGTGTTATTTGAAACATGATATTCAACAATATTAATCGATACAAGACAATATATATAGTTTTTGTTAAATTCAGACAGTGTGTAGTATTAGGTTGTTAGAAAAATAATTGCGATTTATAATCTTCAAATTCATATACATTTTTCCGTTTGTGGTCTAGGACTGTTGGATGACTAACGTTTAACTTTTGTGCAAGCTCTCGAATTGTTGTGCCTGATTCTGATTCAATTAACACCTTCGGTTGATTGTTATGAACTGAAGAAGGACGCCCGCGACCTTCTTCATCTTCAACACTCTTGTCCTCTGCACGACATTCTTGGAATCACCGTTGCAGCAAGTTCCTTAACAGTATCCACACTAAAAGTGTCGTTCAGTTTACTAGCAGTTTCTGCTGTTTTATCACCCGTTTTTAACTCATATAAAACTGCTCTCATTTGTTCCTTTTTCATCTTTGATTCAATACGCCAATCTGAAACAAAATTAATAATGAAACCAAAGTCGATGTTACCAAAATACAGACCAAAAAACCTACTTTAAAATGATATTCACATGAACACGATGAAATGACACTTTAATTGAAAAAAATAAGTTTAGTATTCAGAAAATAAAAACCGCAATTGTTTTCTTACCAACCTAATATGTTTATATTAATATTTGTAAACTGATTTGAAAATTATTTCTATCATAAAAAATATATTACATAATTTTTTTTTGTCTCAAAGTAGCAATTCAGTTTTAAATCGAAAATTTAAGTTTAAAAGACACTTTTTCCAACAGATTGACTAAGTAACTGTTTTTTATATTAATATAACTTTCTAGATGGATCAGTATCAGTTCATGTCTTTATTAATAGTTGTATTTTGGGTTATTTGATATAAATAGATACAGTTTCTCTTCTCAAACATTATTAATTTAATATATAAGAAAATGTATAAAAAAAGATATATGTGACTGTATGTTAAATTTTGTCGAAAAGAATATTCATGGTCTCGTGCATATATTGTATCAATTAGGTAACTAGCAGAAAGCAATGTAATTTAATAAGCATGTATACTTAAAATATATTATGTATGCAAAATAACAATTAAAACAATTATGAATTGTTGTACGAAAACTAATTTCACACATAAAATTAACAATAGCTGCACAAGATTAATGCATAGTGATGATGTAATAACGTTTACAGTATGAGATTACAAGTTATTTGTCCTCTGAGTGTGTCTATTAGTTAGTCTGCAAACCTATTCGTGACGAATTGTTTTTTTTTTCAGAGATACACCGTATTTATAAATTCAGTATGAATGTATAATTACAAGGCCAGAGGTCTCAGTTTGAAAATATGGTAAATTGTTGGAAAATATCGTTCTGTGATTACAGGTTGTATTGTTTGTTAATTATTGAATATTGATAATAATTTACTGATAGGAAATGACGAGAATACTTCTTTGAATAGTGTAGTAATGCAGGTTGAAAAATAACATAACTCGTATTTATAGTTTCATTGCATAAATAACATAAGTGAAGAATTGAAAAAATTAGGAACTACTGTGAAAATGGTACGATTTTTTTAGATCAGTGAATTGTATCTAATGAGAATAATTCTTGTATCATCAAACACTCGACTTCATTTCAGTATATATTTGGTGTTGGAATTAATTCGTAGCGTTTTCTTCATGAAAAAAGATCTTTTATTTCAAATGAAATTGAAAAACATATCATTCAAAGCATTGTCCATCGTTAGCCACTACTTTTTCCCATCTTTCGGGCAGGAGACGAATACCACGTCGGAAGAACGCCTCGTCTTTAGATGCAATCCACGAGTCAACCCATTTTTTGCAATCTTCATAAGAAGTGAGCTTCTGCTCAGACAGGCCATGACTCATCGATCGAAACAAGTGGTAATCAGAAGGAGTAATATCTGGAGAACACGGCGGGTGGGGTAAGACTTCGCATTTGAGTGTTTCCAAGTATGTTTTGACCGGTTTTGCGACGTGCGGACGAGCATTGTCGTGCTGCAAAATCACTTTGTCGTTACTTTCAAAGTATTCCGGCCGTTTTTTCCTTCAATGCACGGCCCAATCGCATCAGTTGTAGCAGGTAGCGATCCCCAGGGATGGTTTCATTCGGTTTGAGTAGCTCATAGTAGATCACACACTTATGATTCCACCAAAGACAAAGCATGAGCTTGAATCCATGGATATTTGGCTTCGCCGCTGGTGTTGATGGTTGGCCGGGCTTAACCCATGACTTTCTGCGTTTGGGATTATCGTAATTGATCCACTTTTCATCGTCCGTGATAATTCGATGCAAAAATCTCTTTGTTTTCTCCCGTCGATGCAGCAGTTCACAGGTAGAAAAACGTCTTTCAACGTCACTCGGTTTCAATTCGTATGGGACCCGATTTCCTTGCTTTTGGATCATTCCCGTGGCTTTAAGGCGTTTTCCTACCGTTGACGAGTCAACTTCCAACGATTCAGACAATTCTTGAAGTGTTAGACATGAGTCTTCATTAAGCAATGCCTCCGATTCTTCATCGTCGAACTTTTTCGGCAGTCCAGGTCGTACCTTGTTTTCCAAGTCGAAATCACCACTTTCAAAACGTGCGAACCACTTCCGATACGTTTGCTCAGCTAGAGCATGGTCACCATAAACTTCCACTAAAATACGATGACTTTCGGCAACACTTTTTCATGTTAAAGTAATGAAGTAAAACTCCCTGCAAAAACAATTTGTCCGGTACGAAATTCGACATATTCGATAAAGTACAAAGTGTTGTTATTTACGGTTCAACCAAATGACATATACTGAGACTGACGCCTAAGGACAGCTGTTTTACGGGGAATATTTGGTTAAAGGGAACAATGGAAGAATGTACTACCTACGTCATCTCTTGTAAAACGCTACGAATTAATTCCAACGCCCAATATTTTTGTTAATTCACTCGTTCATAGGTTCTTAATTAAGTATATAGAATTTTTATTACGTGTCCTCACTCAAGTATACATTTTCTAAATGATTTTTTTTATTACACGTCCACACGTGTACATTTGCAAACGACTCTTGTACATAATTTAAGTATAGTGTGGTGTTATCAATTTCTCAGAAAAACACATTCATAATTATTACATCTGTTGTTTCATATCGAACTCAAAGTTTTATATTACTGTTCAGATTGAAATAAAGTAACTATGGCGATGATAATAGGATTCGAAATAATATACGCACGGCAGCATAATAAAAAAAAAATAATCAAATATCACTATAACCTTAGGCGTCAATCTATTTTTAGACCGGATACTTTCGTGAATTCGTATCAAGAAATCGAGACTGTTGTAAAAAGATACAGAGAATGCGAAATTATCGGATCACGCGATCGTAATCAGGTTTATAAAATGCGGACTTTCTTTCGACGATCTGTTGTATATTTTCGATGGTGACGTCTCATCATTATTCTTATTATTGATAATTTCGTTTCGATGTGATTTACTCGACGTCGCCGTGACTTCTTGTCTAGATTGTTCTGGGTATTTTCATTATATAGAATTGAAAAAAGTATCGATTGGTGCATTTTATAAATCTTGCATGTTTTTTAAAAATATATTGTTTGTGAAAACTATATATTTTCAAAAAATATGTACTGAGAAAGAAATAATTTCGATAAAGTATAAACATTTTTTTTCGGTAATATTTCATGTTAAATACTTGATTTCATCGATTGTTTTCATCTTATTTGTACGAAATGGATTTAAAAAAAATATTGGAAGAGATCGACAATACTATGATCAATTGATAATATGTTAGGTTGGTGCGAAAATAATCGCGGTTTTTATTATTTTGAGTTTTTCAACGATTTTTCTAGCTACCGTTGTTTTCTGTTATGTAGTCATGCGATACATCATTATAAACAATGAAATTAGCACGACTGATTTCAGATTATGTCTTATGTTTACATTCTTTAGTATTGTTTGATATAATATCTTAAATTAGTCGTGGAAAAAATCAAATTCGCGCGATTTTGTTGTATGAGTTTAAATTGGGAAGTAAAGAAACAGAAACTGCTTGAAATATCAAAATTTGTTTTTGGTGAAGAGTCAATTAGTGATCGTACACCTCAACACTGGTTCCAAAAGTTTTGTAAAATCGAAACGAAAGCCTCGATGATGATGAAGGTCGTGGATGTCTTTCAGTTACAGACAGTAATGATTTAAGAACCATTATTGAAGCGGATCTACATAAAACAACTCGAGAGGTGGCAGAAGAACTCAATGTTGATCATTCAACAGTTATTCGTCATTTAAGCCTAATTGTAAAAACAAAAAAAGCTGGATAAATCGGTGTTGTGAGAACTAAACGAAAATCAAGCAATTCGGCGATACGAAATCTGCTCTGCGCTGCTTTTTGCTAACAAAAATGATCAATTTCTTGATCAGATTGTCACATGTGATAAAAAGTGGATTCTCTACAACAATCGGAAACGTTCATCACAGTTAGACCGAAGAGAAGCACCAAAACAGTTTCCTAAACCGAAAAATTTCATGAAAAAAAGCTTATGGTCACAGTTTGATGGTCGGAAAATAGCATATTTCACTACAACTTCTTAAATCCTGATGAAATAATAACAGCAGAAAAATATTGACAGGAAATTGAAAAAATGGATGAGAAGTTGCATCGTTTATAACCGGCATTAATCAATCGAAGAGGACCAGTTCTTCTTCATGACAACGCCTGACCGCACGTCTCGCAAATGGCTTTAAAAAAATGAAATGAACTGGGTTATGAAACCTTACCTCATCCATTTTATTATCCGGACCTGTCTCCGACAGATTATCATTTTTTAAACATTTGAGTAATTTCCTATGAGAAAAGATTTTCAAAGATCAAGCATCAGCTCAAAGCGCTTTCAATGAATTCATTAATTCCAGGACTCCAGAATTCTATCTTGTAGGAATAAACAAACTTGTTCCCTGTTGTGAGAAATATATGCAGGCCAATGGTTTTTATTTTCATCAGTAAATATAATTTTTAACTGCTCCATCCGTCTTAAAAACAGCAATTATTTTTACACCAACCTAATATATCGAAATGAAAAAAAATATTGATTGGTACATTTTATAAATCTCACATATTTTTTAAAAAAATAGATTTGCAGAGAAAACAGTAATTTCAATAAAGTATAAACATTTTTTTGTGGGAAACATTTAATGTTAAAATTCGATTCAATCTTTTTTTATCCATACATTCATCTTATTTGTACGAGGCGAATTAAGAAAAAGATATTGGAAAAAGATCAACAATATTATGATTAATTGATACCAATTACAATGAATTACTTTGTTATTCTTGGAAAATAGTCGAACGTGCAATGGCAATATGTAAATCCGACAAGAAAACAATGATTACAAGTACATAAAAAAATGATTAAGTTTGAATTTTTTTATGGTATTTGCACTCATAGAAAAATAACCGTGACTGATACGAAGCCGTACGATTTTATTGTTTGGTGTAATTGAAAATATAATTTCTTAGATATATGAAATAATTGTATGTCGTGTTCTGAGATAAATCATGTGTCCATGTTTGTTCTAGAGAGACCGGATCTGATTTGTAAGTTTCTATACTTTTATTCATTGGAGTTAGACATGCTGTGTGACATTTTTAATTATTTTATTAATTAATTTTATATATATATATATATATACATATATATATATATATATATATATATATATATTTATGTATGCATAAAATATAATTTTATATTTTAAATTTGGAAAACATCTGTTTCCCTGTTTAACTTTTTAGTTATATTCAACAAACAAAAATATCTAACAGCATATGTTTACGTCATTTCACTACGAAATCGTCTATTAGCGCCAAAAATATCCACTCGTATACTTTTTTCATGTTTTAAATATAACGCTTAAAAGCATCGACAGGTTTTGTAGCGTTCAGTGTTTCACAATGAAAGTGGTCCTTGTTGCCATATTAAAAAAGTATGATACGAGTTTCGTACTGACAGTATTTATTTGTCTTAGCGTGTTTTTTGAAATTTCAAAGAAAATTCTTTATACTACAAGATTTTGAAAACGTGTCTGACCTGTAATTGTGGTTAGAATGTTGTTTTCTTAGAGATATGTTTAAAGAGAATCATGCAGGGTGATTATTAGGTTGGTAGGAAAAGAATTTAGTCAGTTTAGTTCTCGGGCTAGTTTAGTTTTGCGGGTTTAGTTCCCTGAATTCTGACCTTAAGTTTTTTCAATGAAAACGTCATTTCATCGTGTTCATGTTAATATCATTTTAAAGTTCATTTTTCGGTCTGTATTTTGATAATATCGACTTTGGTTTTATCATCAATTTTGATTCAAATTGGGCTATTGAATTAAGATTGAGCACGATTGGGCTCACACACATTGGGCTATTGAATTGGATCGAAAAGTAGCAAATAAGGAGAAAAAAGCAATTATTCACAACTTTGACAATGAGAAAACATGATTTTTCGATATAAAAAATTTACAAATAATACTTGATTATCGATAAAAAAAATACTTGATAATCAATATTTGTTATAATGTCACTAAATAATCCGAAAACGAATTGTTCTCATTTTAAAATTTAACAACTAAATTGTAATTCTCAGAATATCGTGACTGATCTCTTCAGTAATTACTGAATTTTCCAACATCTTCCTGTTTTAATTATTTATTATTATTGTCTGATTTGTGAAGTGAGTGAAAACTTTTTTTGCGAAAATGTCGAATAACTTATTTTAAAAACAATTTTTATACCTTTTACACACACCTGCCATTCGGTCAAACAATAAAAATTCAGTTTCATCAGAACACCGATTAAATATTGGTTAAAAATCCACTATAACATTTTTTTTAAGAAAATCGTTTTATTATTGTATAGATAGACAAACATTTGAGTGCAGTATTTGTAGAAAATGAAAATCGACAATTCAAATATATTGTTAATTTTTTTTTAGAAAAACTAATTTCTCAGTCATTTTATAAAAAAAAATGTTTAGCAGTTACTGTTCAACTTTAAATTTTAGCATTTTCGACAATTTAAAATGATTAAATCATAATCACATTAACTATATTTAAATTGGTCTGTTTCTTTTTTCTGTACAAATTTTTTTCAATCACATATAAAATGATACATCAAATTGATTGTAATTCTCAGAATGTCGTGACTGATCTCTTCAGTAATTACTAAATGTTCCATGATCTTACTGTTTTAATTATTTATTATTTTAATTATTATTAAATGGAGAACGGATCAGTCATGGGATATAAGTTATAAAATTAATTTTTCGTTTCATTTCTGATCACAATAAAAATAAGGAAATGTGAATGGATAATTTGTAATCAGTCAATAGTACATGTATTTTCATACTATAAGTCAGACATTGTTAGATCTCAATCGACTGTACAACCATAAAATATCCACCTGATAAAAATCAGCTAATTTGTCCTATAAATTTGTTTATTTAAATATATAATGTTCTGCTATTATAGTTTGTTCAATAAATGTTATTTTGAGAGAATTGCTTTTCGATCGAATATGCAAAGAAACAACAGGAAATAAAATCACGTTTCTAAAACATGCATTTCTGTTACAGATGCCACATACTTGATGCGGTTTTTAAATCTAGTAACAAACTTTCTACAGGTGAGTTATTGATAAATATTATTTCAATTAAAAAAATGTGTGTCACGGTGTTTCTTTTAAAACGAAAACAACTGTTACAATTTAAACTGAGATGAAATTCAGTATCGACAGATTGAAATAAACTGTCACTGAATCCATATTGTGAATTCTATGCATATTTTTTTTATAAAAAAATGAACGTCTGAGATTCTATACGAAATCATACTGTTATAAATACTATAAACAATTCTGCCACATGCATTTTTGTATTTTAATTATGTCGTCGAAAATCAGAACGTTTACCAGACCTCGTACGTGGCTCGAATGCGGCACATTCAACGCAGTGGAAATGTCGAAAATTCAAATTTGCGACGACACATCATTAGCAAAAATTCAAATTACAATGGCGAAATGTAAATTATAATTAGCGCGTTTATTTGCAATTTTTTTTTCATAGCAATTTGTGGAATTTCCGTGCGCGATTTTTAAAACTATGACTAGCTGCGAGCTGGTACACGTTAATTAATTAATTATTATTGTTAACATTACACGTTTCTATCGTATTTCGTATGTGTAATAGTTTATTGTTTTATGATACACGGATAGGATAGATAAAAAAACATTTACAGTGTGAATGATGACATGAAAAACGTACAAGTTTATGTCTCTAATGAGGATAATTTAAAGAAACTACGATACATAATTGGCATATTTAACTAGCAAATCCGGTTTCGAAGAAACGCGAATTGTTATTCGATGTTCGAATGTAGAAGAAAAACACATGACGACACGAATATTTTATTTTAGATATTATTCCTTAAATTGTTGTTTTAATAAAAAAAAAACACACTCTATAATTGACATTTTCCCAGACATATATTTTACATATTAAAATATATTCACAGTATATAATGATAATATTTTAATAAGACTACATTAAACATTTTCTGTGATTTTTTTCATCTCTTTTCTTCCCCCTCTCTCTATCATTTTATATATTTTTTTGTTAAAATCATTAAAAAAATATCTATACAGTAATTAATAAGTAGTATGCTTACACATGTAGCCCACATTTATGATATTTTTTTTAAAAAAGTTCAATTGGTTCTGTTTCTCTAACATGAATTACCGAATAAAAATGATATTTGTTGGAAAAAAATTAAAATTTGACATTTGAATCAAATTTCAACTTACCACCCACAGCATATTAAAAATGTTTTCTTTCTAAAAAAAATTAATGGAAAGTATTCCTCGAGATGAATTCAATTAAATTCATCATCTTTCATAAAATATATTTATACGTATTTCTTTAATATTGAAATTGACAGAAATGTATGTAGGAAGTTGAAAAATAAAATATACACAGCTAATAGACGGGCACGAAACGTTGAAGGTTGAAATCGAATGAGTGTGTTATTACCTTGGTTTCATTTGTAATTCGTTCTGTGCATTTGTTCACCAAATCTGTACTACTTAATCTTGGTTTAATAATTATTCTCTTCGCCTACATTAAATGTTTTTTTAATAGGCAGTGATACCCACATTGCTAATTTATTTGTTTATGTACATGAAGCAGAGAAATGTACGATGGTTTTTTTCAAAACATTTTAATGATATGATTATTGTTTATTTGTAGATGATGTTTGAAATATAAAAATAATATAAATATTATTATACATTGTAATATATATATATATATATATATATGATTGAAATATTAATCTTTAAAATTATATCACTGTCCTCAAGAGTTCATCTCTTCTTATTATATTTATACGCATTGTCCAATCAAGATTAAGTATTTTTATAGTCCAGTTCATTCACATGTGTTTTTCTCTTTTCCTTATCTCACATTGAGAGAAATATTGTTTTAATGAAATATTCTTAATCGTTCGGCGCACACATAGATTAACGTTTCGAATTGAGGGGTGATTCGAACGCAAGTGCGCAAACGGGGTGTGTTTTTAAATTGTAATTTGTGTTCGTGTGCTAATGACCTCAGTTGTCGATGCGCCCTAAATCCCTAAACTAACTAACTAACTTTAAAATTATAGGCTTAATAAAAAAGTTTACAGAAACTTAATAACAATTTTTATGATTCGAACGGCTTCTACTAAACAAAATCTAGGCACGAGAATGAGCTGTAGAAAGGGTTATAAGAATGAACAGGATTTGAATTAGGAAAATGTTTTCTTCCCGATGAAGCTGTTTGTCAGTGCAGCTACTTTATATCCTTACAGTTTAGGATTATTCAATGAACTAAAATCGATAGAAAATTAATTATTATTACTTTATAATTGAAAGTGTTTATACTTGTGATTCCGTTGATGCGTCGTCCTCATAGATTTTGCTTTTAAAATCTATTTGAAGATGTCAGACGTGCTGAAACTAGTAGTGAAGAACAGAAATTATTTAAAAGGATTTTAAATAATTTTTTTTAACACTTTTAGGGCAAGTCATGACGACAGTAATTTGTCAATGATTGAATCGAAATCATATGCATGTATTTTAGTAGTTATCTAGCTATTTTTTTAAATCTCCAATTCGTCGTTTGTGCATCAACTAATTCTGTTTTTAGTGTAGGTACAAACAGGATATCAGGCGAAGCGTTAAATTTTGATTACTGAACACAAAGAATTCGTATGCTGTATTTTAAATAGATTTGTTAATTAAAAAATCACCAACAATCCACTAAAAAATATTCATTCACTGATTATATCCACAGTAAACAAGATGGTGTAAAAAATATTTCCCTGTATGTCTTATGTAGAATAGCATTTATACATTGTTTGAAGAAGTGTCTAGTTTTGGTCTGTAATCCATATATATATATATTCCTAGCACGAAACTATTGATTCAATTTCACTTAAAATCGAAGTATGGTCTTCATATCTTATGTTGATTTGGTAGAAGTTTTTTATCTTCGAATATATATTTAAATTTTCAGTTAAAAATTTATAACATTTGATTTTTATCTATGAAGTGTTAGTCAAAACTTAAAGATTATTAAAATTAATTTTTCGTTTCATTTCTGGATCACATTGAAAAAACAAGAAAATCTGAATGGATAATTTGTAATCAGTCAATAGTACATGTGTTTTCGTGCATGTAAGTATATTTTCGTACTATACATTACAGGACATTGTTAGATCTCAATAGACTATACAACCATAAAATATCCACCTGATAAAAATCAGCTACCTCAGTAAAAGCAATTGTCTGTTTGTTTGCATTGCGCATACATACATTTAACAGATATGTGCGGCACCCCTGTCTATGTATTATTTATAAAAAAAAAAAAACGCACATACAAACATACGAACATATACACATGCGGTGTGCATTGCAGGATCTGCATATTTATAAGTTAATTAAACCAGTATTTATAATTAGACACATACATGCACATCAATTTACAAACGTCTCCCTGTTATTAATGTTCAAATAATTAGCTTTCTTGCCTTGACAATATAAAAACCATCATTGAATATTATATCTTGATTGTTATATGACTTATGTGTCCTTTTAAGAAATGTATTTACATACTACTTACTGAAATATGTCGTTTGACCTTTCTCTGTTAATTAATAATCTGATGCATTCTTATTTCTATTGTTATTCATTTTCTATTATATCTTTTTTTAATTATTTTGCTATATATATATATATATATATATATATATATATATATATATATATATATATCTGTAGGTGTGTGTCAGGATATGGAGACATTTAAATAGAATAACAAAAATACTTTCTTCGATGTTATTTGTTACGGAGAGTGAATTGTATGGACAAGTGTATAAGAGTTTATATATGAAAGATGATAGAATTATATTCGAAGGAAAAATTGTATTTTTTTATTCGTAGGGGTTCTTTGTCGTTACTTTATATATATATATATATACATATACATATATATATATATATATATATATATATATATATATATATATATATATTTGTACCTGATACAGAGTATATGTCAACATGGGTGACAAATAGTTATTATGACCTTTTGATTAATGTACAAATGTTATAGATGTTTCTGAATTATATGTGTTGTATATATATATATATATATATATATATATATATATATATATATATATATATATATATATATAATAATAATTTAATAGTGAATTAGAAATGAAATATTCAAGCCGGAAGTATTAAAAATTTACAGATATATAGGCATTATGTAAATAATAAAATTTTATATACACTATCCGCAGCTCTGACTCGAATTTAAAGATTGTTTATCCTTTTTCGAAAATAATTTCTTTTAAATTTGCTAATATTATTGCATATGATGATAATTGTCTCCATTATACATTTCTGACCATTTTTATATCCAATCTGTTGATATAAATAAGTATAAAACTTATTAAAAACATAAAATTTAAAATGTTTTCTTTCCTCCATATCCACTTATCTGTTGTAGTAAGTGAAGTGTTAACCGTTTGACTGCCAGTGGACATTTACATACATTTCCGAAAGATGTCAAGACAGTTTTAAGTAAAAATTCGTGGGTATAAAAAAATTTCGGTCGGTTTTGTTAACGTTAATTAAATTTTTACACGATACTAATAACATATTGGAGTTCCTTTACTGTTAATAAAATCAAAAATAAGTCGAAAGGTTTTACCAAAAAAAAATTAAATGTAAAAGAAATTGATTTTAGGTTTTTACTCTGACACTGTCCGCTCTTTTCTGGAAAAAAATATAACCGACGGGGATTATTTTTTTGCGAACATCAATATTGTGGGAATAAAGGTAGATAATCAATAAAATAAAAAAAAAATAAAATTTAATTTGGTCGCGACATCTTTTCACTCAGTTTGAACTGTAACATCCAACAATTTAGTATAGTCGGTCATTCAGTTAGTTTTCGCTCACGGTCTTAGAATAAAACAGATAGAAGAGATAAATGTATGTGTGTATTAGTTTTGGACGTCCTTTTTATGAAGCAAAGTTGTTTTTTTTATGAGTTATTGCATTGAGAAAATCGAGGAATGATATACCGCTCTTAGTATTTTGCACAAATCCACTCGAAGGGTTAATATTGTTGAAAAGTACTTTCATTGGAACACTGTAGAACAAAATACTAATCTGTGAGAAGATTCGTATAAAATACATTCGTGAAAAAATATTCAACAGAAAAATCCGTGAATCTCAAATTATAATACAGTAGTAACAATTAAAAAGTATTTCCATAGAAGCCAGCCCTGTACATTGCATATTATTACACATTCTCTGTCCACATAGGCACTGTTATCAAAATGTCGATCGTTGCCTCGCAACTCACTCTATATATCATTAATTCAAGGAGATCGGGACGCGAGAAAAGTAGTTTGTATCAACAGCGAACGCAAAAAATTATACTTTCACTATCTGTAAACGTTTTACAACTACACGCCTGTGGCAGTTCTCTATGTCTGGCCGGTTTTATTCAAATTGCTCTCTTTATCCTCTGTTATTTAGATTATTAATCACGATTTTTCGTATCATCTTGTGAAACTAGTATTCATTCATTTTTTTTTTAATTTGATTCGTTTTGTTCTTTGAGCTTTTGCCGAAGAATGAAATGTGATTGAAATAACATTTACTTAAAATTGATCTAGTATTGATGAGAAATAGTTTTCCTATCTTTCTCTCTCTCAGAGACATTATATATATATATATATATATATATATATATATATATATATATATATATATATATATGAATGTTCACTAGTTGATTAATAATCATTATTTTAGTAGTTTAATGCTGATTCCAATAATTTTAGAGGGTTAAGGTTTAGAAAAAAATGAAGATTATTTTGATGGAAGTTATATTGGAAAGAAACATATGTTTAAAAACCTTTTTTTTAATTTAATATAGCTGGGAACATTTAGAATAATCCTCGTAGAGCTACATAGTAAACTGTTTTGTATTTAATATTCCTATTAAACATTCTCCATATAATATATATATATATATATATATATATATATATATATATATATATATATATATATATATATGGAGAATGTTTCAGTACTGAACGTCTATCAAATAAGAACAATACAGACACGAATCTAATAAGATAACTAAATTTCGATTGATATCGAAAACAAGAACCGTGCTATAAGATCGTTGACCGAAAAATCAGATAAATGCGAGTTATTCTTTATTTAATTTTCGTCAATTAGAGGTATTTTATTTGATATTTATGTCAGCTGTCAAAAACGGTTTAAGATAAATGGAATACAAGATACATCCATTAAAGTCAACCGAAGCGTTGAGAGAAAATGTTTTTGTTGCTAGATTATCGAATATAAAATATTTGAACTGCATCATTGTTAAAACATTTGAGTTTTATATTCGAAATTTCATGCGACGTTCTGTAAATATTGATTTTTTCATACTGGAAACATTCAATAGTAATTTTTTACAGGGAACATTTATTAGTGTTTCGCTATGAAACGCTAATTGTGTGAGGATTCTGTGAAATTTTCAAGTTTTTGTTTTGTTCATAGTAAAATCAGGGCTAATTAGTGTGGGCAGGTTTTTATATATTTTTTATTATTTAAATGATCTGATATTTATTCATAAAAGATTACTTATTTAATAATTGGCATAATAATACGTTTTGATTGAATTCACTTTTACTGACAAACTTTTCACTCTTTTCACAAAGAACATACATTTTTTTTGGCTCAAAAATGATTACTATTTGATTAATAATAATTATGTTAGTAGTTCGATGCCGATTCCAATATTATTCGAGTGTTAAGTTTTAGAAAAAAAATTGATGGAAGTTATATTTGAAAGAAAAATATATTTAAAAACCTTTTTTTTTAATTTAATATACCTGGGAACATTTAGAATAATCCTCGTAGAGCTACAAAGTAAACTGTTTTGTATTTAATAGATATTTCAAGATAGACATTTTTAGAAAAATGGTAAAATAACAGATATTTGTGAAAAGTTAGACAACTTATAAATTTAGTTTGTCAATTTAATTTATTTGGAAATATTTAGTGAGAAAAAAATTTGAAGACAGTAAAATAAAAAAAAATATTTCAGTTATAGAATATATATATATTTTTTTTATTTTTATGTAAAATAGATTACTAATTTAAATGCAAAACTGTAAAAGTTTAAGCAGATAAGTTTAATCTTTTATAAGGTATTCAGATTTTTTTAAAGTTTCCCTAAATAAGAACCTGTTTGAGAACTTTTTAAACAGATTTCATATATATATATATATATATATATATATATATATATATATATATATATATATATATATATATATATATATATATATGTATGTATGATATAAAATCAACACATAATGTGTACATCATATGTCTTGCACGAGTGCCTAGTGGCGCATCAATTTGTCTTCATTTCTTGTCACTTCTGTAAAGTTTGTTTTCACTGGTTGTGTAAACTATGTCAACACCTTTTTGAATATTGACATTAAATATTATATTTGAAAACGGATCGAAATATAAAGCAGAAAACAAAATAGTATTATTCATTGTACATTTATGTACGGAAGCTGTAAGTGAGAAATTCTTATATTTTATCTTCAGGTAATTACTTTCTGTTACCAAACAGTAAAGGTTTTGTAATTTTTCAGTTGAATAATTTCCTTAGAGAAATCAGGTAGAAAAAAATCACAAAGAATTTATCGGTTTGTATTTGGTCTGACCAATAAATTCAAATCTCAGACTACAACGTTTTTTCTATTTAAGTATCTAATAATGAAACATCTTATTGAAACAGAATAGATGTAATACTGTTCTGATACTGTGATTAAATTAATTTTCACAGATTTATTATTTTTTTATTCTACAAACCACAGTTTTTCTGATCTGTATATTAAACCAGGCTTGTTGACAGTACCAGATTTATCTCCACCTTATTGCTCTGAGAATTTTGGCATCGCCGTCAAAATCTGATCAATAGTCATCCATTGGACATTTTCGATTTGAATATTTTTTTTATGGTTGTAGGGTACGAGAACAATTGATTCACGAATAGGAAATAAATAATATATCTATGACTTTTTATCGAATGCCGCTAGTCAGAAAGCACCCGACTTTCAAATCTGTTTACAAACGATTTTTAATGAATCAGATCAATCGTCCATTACGCATAAATTAAACAACATTAACGATATATTTTTTTTAAAAATCGTCGTATTATATTTGACACATATATCTGTGCCAAAATTTCAATCCAACAACAACATATGACGCAGTTGAAGAGGAGAACGTGTGTAGTACTACGCGATGTTTTGACCGACGTAAGTGCGGCCACACATCCTATAGGCTATTTTTGTTTCCCATTCCGTGTGTTTTATTAATTTAGAATGAGCGATGTCTACAGTTTGTTTTATATAGTTCGTAACAGTGGCAATTTATTCTCTACGAGTGAGTGGAGCGAGAACTCTTCATGCCGGTCACTGGCTTTAACGGGATAGGTCAATGGATGCACGTGCCGCTTATTACATAATTCTTAGCGACGGTCCCTTACATGCAGCACAAACACACTGTCTGGAGTATCGAACTCGTACTCTTAATTAGAAATATCAATGGAAATTGAATTTTTGCACCAACCTGATATTTTAAAACGATCCGCAGATCTAATTTTATAATAAAAATAAATAATCCATTAAATAGCTAGAAAATAATATTTCACTCTTCTCTTATTAAATATTTCTTAAATTCTATCGACTATTTAATCGTTTTTCTTCCAATGTGTACTTTTGTGTCATATTCAATTTTCAGATTAATGTTTTAATGATCTGTGCCGATTATAAAATGTCGAGTGAGCTTTTTCCTCGTGCACTCGGACAAGATTTTTTTTATTTCTCGTAAATGGACGACTGTAAATATATGGATGTTATCTGTAGAGAAGATATTTCAAAACTGAGCTATATAGCGACGCCACTGGCCAAATCAGATAAATCCTCCCTCTCAATCAACGAATGAAGTATGATCCAGATACTTGTCCTGTCCTACCCATCAGTTTTCAACCCCTGCGGTCGCTCGTCTCTCGAACATCTCTGTACAGTTGTACCCGAAATGTATGTTATGTTTAATTTGTAGAGCAGCCACTGAAGAAAAATTATTAAAAAGATTACAGATTTTCATATTCTGTGCCAACTCATTTCCTCCTAATTTTTCTAAAGCAGTGAGCATTAATATTGCGTTTTTTGATATAGAAAAAGAACATTAATTAGTATTTATTAAAATATAATAAGCATACATTTTAACAATGAAGATTTTTGTAGAATTTTTTTTTAAAAAATACAAAATTGTGAGATATAAAGTATCTGTAACTATATAATACTTATCTTCACAAAGCAGAACTTTTCTGATAAAAATGTCCACTATGTAGTTATAAGAGGGTTCAACAATTAGGCTTAGATATCAAAAATATAAATATTTTTTATTGTGCTTATTCAGCCGGGCTATGAATATACCATCAATGATCTGGAAATCCAGTAGTGTAGACCTGAAAATCTTGAATTTAAAATAAGACAATGAAAATTATGTCAATGTAAGAGATTATATTATTGTAAAAAGTGTAAAATATATGTATATGCTGCCATGTCTCAAATTTTCATTGCGAATAAAAATAGTTTGCGGTAAAAACCTCAAACAATTTTATGCATTTTCTTTATGTTGTGTTATGAAACATTTAATTAGGTTTAATTTAATGATTAATGTTTTTTTTTTAAATTTATGTAAAGATATTTTATTTGTCATTGTTAGTATATCATTAATTACAAAAAAAATATTCGTTTCGTTGGCATTGAATGTGTCATCATTCAGTGGAATTAAAGCAAAATTTATGTCCTTGCAATTCATCCTAATCACAAATAAAATACAAATCGAATGAATAAATGAAATTTTAATTATAATGACATTTTAAATGTACATGCGAATGCAGACACATGATATTATTATATAAGTAATGTCAAAAAATGTCCAGTTGAAGATTTATTTTAATCATACGTATATTTAAAAATAAAAACAAACCTTTGTTTCTGATTTAGTGTTACATAAATATAATTATAACATCATTTGTAACGATTCTAAACGTGTGTGCGCGTGGGAAGAGAAGTCAAATATTATAAATACTGTTGAATATTCATAGCTGTAATTATCGAGTGAAAACATAAAATGCATCAATTTTATATTTGACATTTAGAAGTGTAATATGAATTTTTCACGGTCATAAAATCTCCAGTTTGTTTTTTATCTTTGATTTTTTAATAGTAGTTAATTTGATTTTAAGATTAGTATATTTACAAATTAATATCAGAAATAATAATTTTGTATTACTATTCATTTAACAGATTAAGATATTTGTTATTTGAATTAATAAACATTTTCTTTTATTAAACATATTGAAAATTATTACATGGTTTTTATGAATACAAAAATAAATGATTATTTTTTTAAAAGAATTTGAAAAATCTTTAATAGTATTACAAATATATTACTTGTTTCTTTTTAATAAAAAAAAATAAATAAACGAGCAATCATGAGATCAAACGATTTAAAAATATTTTAATTTCCTCTTATATTAAACATGTCAAAATTATGGACAAATGAATGAAATCGTATATAAATAATAAAGTTACAGTGGAAGATATACAAGTTGCTATTTCTCATTGAAATTAATTTTTTGAGAAGGGTCTACCGATACACAACCATTATTATCTACAATCGTAAATTCAATTTAATTGTTGCTGTAAATCTTGTATCGAAAGGATTCGAGTTTTTCCCGCAAGAAGCATCATCATTCGGGCGAGAGCGTTGTATCGTCGTGTATATAAATGAAACGTTACACACATAACTGAAAATTATATTAATCATTCTGCAGTGTACGTATTAGAGGTTCGAATTTCCGGCTGCTTTTCATTCTCGGCAATGGGATTTTTTTTCATACATTTCCGGAGAATTTCATAAATTGTCAGAAATTGCTGTGTTTTAACATATTTATATTTATGTGTGTACACGTGCTGAATGGCTTTATGGACGGCTGTGGAAAATAAATAAAATTTAATTAAATTTGATTGATAGAGTATAGTATGCTGTACATATATATATACATATATATATATATATATATATACATACATATTATATGTACATGTATATTTTTGATTTGAATTCAAAAATTGATAAAAACACTTTCTATTTTTGATTATTACTCTGTAAGATTAATTCATAATTATCAAATTAATCAGTCTATAAAATTTTGTGAATAAACTGTATTCTTGAATCGTATTTCTAATTCAGATGGATATATGTATATATATATATATATATATATACACATACATATTATATGTACATGTATATTTTTCATTTGACTTAAAAAAATGAAACTTCATTCTTGAAACATATTTCTAATTCAGATGGATATATATATATAAACACAAACATATTATATTTACATGTATATTTTTGATTTGAACTAAAAAAAATAGATAAAAAAACTTTCTACTTTTGACTACTACTCTGTAAGATGAATTCATAGTTAAAAAAATAATCAGTTTATCAAATTTTGTGAATGAACTATATTCTTGCAATATATTTCTAATTCAAATTGGTATATATATATATATATGGATGTTTTACTTTGATTTTCTTAAAAGAATAGAGTCAAATTAATATTCAATTTCGTATAGATTTGTTTGAATCTGTCTCTTTTCGATGGCTCAATAAACCTTCTCAGTTCATACTACTAAGTGAAACGTGCAATCGAATCGAGAGTTTAATGCTCGATTGATTGATTATTTGGAGATTTACAGAGTGTCGTATCTGAGACCATTAGCGCCCGTTTAATGTTCGACGTTTGCCAAGTCTAGACATAAAAGAACTAGCATGACTCAATCACAGTGCCGTTTGTGTGGAAGAAGCTTCACTCTAAAGTAGGAAATCTGATAGAGCAAATTATCTATTTTTACAGTCTCTTAGTACTTTTTTTTTGCTCGTATCGATATCTTTAATGATATTCTTATCTATTTTTATATATATATATATATATATATATATATATATATATATATATATATAGATATTAGTATGTGTGCATGCGGGTGAATGTATATTAAGTTACTGAACACATTGTCTGATATAATTGAAGTAAACCATTCTTGAATCTATTTGCTCAATTTACGACCATGTTATTATCGCCTGTTGTAGAAAGCTCTATACGTTTACACCTTCTTTAAATATTTATTTACTGTAGATCTTAATTTGTTCATTTAATATTATATAGACTGATTTTTTTTCTTTTCAATTACATTCCTTTTCAAACGATTAAATATTATTAAGTTGTCTATTATGACTTTAATTTTATTTTTAATAACGTATATTTGTGATTTTCGTTAAATATTATATGTAATGGCCGTCCAGTGTCTTCTGTATAAGTTATAATGCATGTGTAATTAGATCAATGCTCAATGTACATTGCACACACAAGGCTTCTCTTGTAATACATCACAGGAAATCGACGTGTGGTTTGTGTATTACACACACACACACACACATATATATATATATATATATATATATATGTGTGTGTGTGTTAATTGTGCCATAGATACGACCGCAATCATTCGATTTTTCCTTGAAATAAATTCCAGTAACCGGTATCCATGTACACTACTATCCCAACACTAAACTTGGCTGTACGCCGGCGAGTATTTTTTTAAACAGTTAAACTGTGAAGATCGAGTGTGGCGATCATGAAAACCGTATCACAGTCAATGCACTGTTAGTGCAGGAAGAAAAAAAAACCCGACCGAAGCGCACAATACCTTTAAAAAATGGCGAGTCGACCGCAGATTTGTATACTGTGCTACAGTAAATTCGAATAGCGCTGGAGTAGTAAAAGACCGTCTGAGAATTGATCAATCCCTAACGGTTCGGATATCAACAACCGTAAATGTAGTAAGAGGACGAGCATGATACAACTCGCTATCAGTTACAGCGCTGAAGAATGTGTGATAGTTGATTAAACGAAATGTAGAGACGGATGTCTGGAGAGTATCTGTTCGTTGCTTACAAAAAAGAATGTAAGAGAAAGGAATGGTTGATGTATGAACGATTTTTGTGTAATCGAAAAAAAAAAATGTAATGGGTTAGAGTCGAGGAATATGTAATGAATTAGAAAAGAAAAAGATATTGCGTTTTAAATATGAAACCGATAAAAGATATTCTGTTGGAATAATGAAATTAAAAAAAATAATTTGAGAGATAGATGTACGATTATGGAGTCTGTAATCATTAGAATTAAGTATGATAGACAGAGTATGTAATCTCTTTAAAATTAAAACTCTGTTAAAAATATTTAAACAATAATTTTGTAAATCTTTCAGAGGATTGAAATATATTTCAACATGTCTGTGTAGATGATTGAAGGGAAATATTTCTCTCAAAGAAAACTTAATTTCAAAACAATAATAGTTTTTGGCACTGTGATTCCATTTAATTTCATAACTGAATTTTTCATTCCCTCTGAAAACTAAAAAGATTTTCAGATAAAAAATGTTTAATAATTACTTCTTGATTGATGCTTATATTCATTTCAAGAACGATACAGAAAGTAAATAGTTTCTAATTTTTCTATACTTTTAGTACTCGGCGGATGATGGAGTATTAAATATGGATAAATAATCATCATGATGATTAATAATCAATTTTATTAAAATTTTTTCGATTAGATGAAAATTACTAGTTTCTGGAGCGAACAATTCATTTATAACAAATTAATTTCAATATAAGTTTATGTCAGATTAATTTATTAATTTGCAGTGTTCTGTAAACGTAACATTAATCTCATATTTTTTAAACCAACTTTTTGTGTTAAAATAAAATTTATAATTTTCAGATACAACAATTTTTTGTTCCAGTTTATTAAATATTAATTGATTTTTTGTGAAGCTGGAGAATAAAGTGTTAAATTAAATCAGTCTATGCAATGTCGGGTAGTACCTCATTCAAAACTTAAAAAAAATGTGTGATTGATTAAATCGAGCACCAAATCTTGTTAAACGGAAATGTAATTCTGATTATGTAGAGAGGAAAACAGATTGACATTTTCTACGAGCAGATCCTAAATTCAACAGAGAGTATCTTCAAAATAAAAAAAGAGTCCGTTTCAATAAACGTGTCTGCTATAAAAATAAAGCGTTCGGAAATTATTACAGAAATGTTTTCTCGACATACTTAAAAATTTATATCGTTGCGAGGTCAAAAACAAGACCACTATTTCTAAATCTTTACGATGCAAAGTTGAAAAGTTTAAAATGCGAGACCGTTCGAGTCCGTGCCGCGTCCCAAATTATGACATGAACATCTACGACGCTCCCATTCTTCTGCACAGATAACGGTTACATAACGAGTCCGCAATAAAATTCGTGAATTATTATAAAGTGTCTTCACTGAAACTGAACTCGTCGCAGTACAACAACATTCTTATTAACAGCCATTATTATTGATAATCACAATGATTTGTAATTAAGTGATGTTTGTAGCATCGTCGCAGTTCGGTAGGATTGTAAAATGCCATAAAACTAAGTATTTAATGACGATATAGAGTCATTAAGTTAAGTGTGCATTTAATGACTTGGATGTACAGCTTTTTGAATAATGTCTTATCATACTCGACGATAATTTTAAACGTGAGTATTAAAAGTATTTATGTTCTTCGTAACAGTAAAGGTGGGAAAATAATTGATTTTTTTGAACGATTAGATTGGTGCAAAAATAATTGCGGTTTTCACGTATCGAGTATGAAGACACATTTATCAGTTAAAAATCATGTCGATTAACCAAGTTAAAGAAGACCAATTGGCCTGCACACATTTCTCAATACGGGACACAAGTTTGTTTATTCCTACAAGACAGAATTCTGGAGACCTGGAATTAACGAATTCATCGATAGAGCTTTGAGCTGATGTTTTGATCTTTGAAAATCTTCTAGGAAATTACTCACATGTTAAAAAAAGAGAAGAGAGAGAGATAGAAAAGATAGATCCGGAGAATAAGGTGGATGAGGTGGTAAGGTTTCATAGCCCAGTTCATTGAATTTTTTTAGTCATTTGTGAGACGTGCGGTCGAAAATCGACGCCAAACTTAAAATGATACAAACCGCGATTATTTTCGCACCAACCTAATATATTATCAATTAATCATAATATTGTTGATCCCTTTCCAATATCTTTTTTTAAATCCATTCCGTACAAATAATATGAAAACAATCGATGAAATCAAATATTTAACATGAAATATTACCGAAAGAAAATGTTTATACTTCATTGAAATTATTTTTTTCTCAGTACATATTTTTTTAAAAATATATTGTTTTCACAAACAATATATTTTTAAAAAACATGTAAGATTTATAAAACGCACTAATCGATACTTTTTTTCAATTCTATATATTCTATATATATTTTCGCACCAACCTAACATTATCAAATAATCATAATATTGTTGATCTCTTTCCAAGATCTTTTTTTTAAATCCATTTCGTACAAATAAGATGAACACATGCAAGAAAATAATCAAATATTTAACATTAAAAAAAAAGTTTATACTTTATTGAAATTATTTTTTTCTCAATAACAGATATTCTTTTTTTCTCGATTTTTTCATGTAATTGTAAATATTTAAAATGATATAACGAACTGATTACTGATCAATTAAATTTAATAATTTAAATCTGCGATAAATGTCTAATTTTACTTTTCTAATATAAACCGTTTGAAAGAAATAAATAATTCAATAATAACTCATTGTAATATTTATACAAAATTATATATTATTGCAACCTTTGTAGCATTATACAGACAATTTGTCTTTAGAGTACTCTCTCAATTATATTATTTTAGAACTGACACGGCGAATGTACAGTTTCTGCTCTATAAATGTATTGTTCCTATTTCCATTCTTTTTTTCGTTTGAAGAATGACAAAGATGGCCGTACGTACATTGTATGACATTTTATGGCAGTATGCATTTCATACCAAATATCATCGGTAACTCGATCGAAATAATACACAGTTAACTACAACGTTTGTATGCTTCGGACTACACATTCACCTAAGATTGAGTAATCGTTGCATGCGGACAGTCAGTATCTACAGTTCTTAGTCACGTGCTATCAAATAAATATGACAGACGGTCGCGTTCGAAAGATTTATAAAGAAATCCATAAACGTTCGATTAATCAGTATGTTTTTCCAGTCTTGTTTTTGTATTTGACGTACAGTAATTCTTGTCAATTATGTTGTGAATATGTGTGACGTTTTATTTATGAAAATATTTTATTTCCATGTTTTGCATGGATGAGATGATCAAGATATATCGCATAAAGGTATACATTTATTATTATTTTCTACCAACTCTATAAAAATTAGCAAGGCTGTTTTTTATTTTATTTCAAAGATGTATGTAGAATTTCGTTATGAATTTGAAGAGAAATTAAAATTGTTACATGTTTTTTAATTGTTAAAATTGTTAATTAGTTTTTATAATTGCATGAAATTTCAGTATTTTTGCATACGCTTCTCTAGAGAAATGTAAAATTTAATAAATAATATAAAAAACGTATTATTTAATATAACAGAATAAGAATTGAAGAAGTAGCACCAGCTATTTCATATTTTCGTATATTTGACGTATGAAATGAGAAATGTTTCTATAAAATTGCATTAAAATCCATTATACCTTTTTTAAAGAAATTAAACGTAATTGAATAGAATGGTTGACTGTTAAACTATAAAAGAACGACAATAGCAGACAGTTGGAAAATGAAAATAAAACTGTAGAGATTTTGTATAAGATTTAACACTTGCTCATCTGATTCCCTTTTTCTAAATCTGTTTTTTTTTATATATAATTTAATTATTATTGTTTTCTATAATATATAAAGCTTTTATCTCATGAACTATTGGGTTGGAACAAAAGTTCGTAGCGTTTTTAAGATGGACTTCAAATTCTTTGATGTTTATTATGATCAAATTATTCACCACCCCCTTTTTTATCTATATGTACAATTATTTCGTATGATTATATCTTTATAAATTCTCTGGCAAAAAACGCTTTTTTCTTCAAAGAATGTGTCCAGGTATTAATATATGGGCCCTAAATATTAAAAATATTTTCTATGCAAACCAAGTGAACAGGACATATAAGAGTTTGAAAAAATAAGGTGTTGTAATGTAGGTGATGGTTTAATATTGGATTGGAACAAAAGTTCGTAGTGTTTTTAGGGTGAAATTCGAACGCAGTGTTTACTTATTTGTACACAATTTTTTTTAATACATGTACGCTATTCTGATCTAACACCTCTCACTTTTTTTCTCGTAGTTTCATAATTCTGTCCTCCCAGAACTTGGCATCTTTCTGGGCGACGACTTGATCCAGATGGTATCTGTAAGCTTCCAGGGAAGTGAAGTTTTTTTCCATTAAGGAAATTCTGTAGGGACCGGAACAAATTGTAATCTGAAGGTGCAATATCTGGTGAATATGGCCGCTGAGGGCGAGTTGTTTCTGGTATACTGGCGTTAAATTAATTTTCATAAATGAAAATGAATTCATTTGTGTTTGTTAAATTCAATTTTATAAATGAATTTTTCTTTCGCTCTCACATACCAAAACATTTTTTGATTCGAAATGTTCAATAAATGGTTATCGATCATTTTTTGATTGTGGCTTATGTGCATTTCGATGGCGATCTCATCATTCTCAGAGCGCCAAGCTCCCAATTTTTTTGATAGTTTTTGGTTTTTGTCTGATATTAGTTATTATTCTTAGTGATCCTGTTGTATTTATCGAGAAATAAGATTAGTAGTTCCCTTTGATCTAGACTTTGTCCTGTTTCGAATTAGCATCTTGCTGTATATGTGTCATATCTTGACTTCGACTGATGCGAAAATGCCAAGATCCTAAAAATCCCCGAGGTATAGAAAGAGTTTCTGTACTTTAGTGATTGAGGATTATAACATTTTTATCGAAATGTGCATAAGCAACAATTAGAAATGATCAATAATCAATTATTATACATTTTTGACTAGACATTTTTATGTGTGATTTGCTGTGTCTGTGGAAAATTCATATATTGTAGAAAAACATATTTATGTTTCTGAGAAAACGAGTTCTTACCATTTCACCCACACACCTTATCTGAAAAGTAATTTGATATTTTCATCTCCTGTCGTATTCCAAACTAATCAATGAACCATTCAAGACATAATTAAGATAATTTTCCGAGAAGCATCTCACATCTGTGTCCCTTCCGCATCTTTCCCGGAGAGATTCATCCTCTCTCACAGGTTAATAACCTCTGACTTATAATATTATCAATGTTAACTAGTAATTCATTATCATGAAACTTCTGACATTTGTCGCTTTAGAAAGATGTTTGAATAATTATTCTGTTTTTATATTGTAAATTACAAAAAAAAAATAAAGATGAAAAGTATTTGAGTACATTTTATTTTAAATCGTAGATATGAAATAAAATATGATTTATTTATTATTCGTTTTAGTTCTAATATAACGTGGCTACATCATGAAAATCAATTTCTATTCTTTATCTATTTATAAACGTTATACACACGAATAACTGTTATTTATTAGACAGTTTATAATTTGAACAAGTCATTCCTTTTTATAGCTATGTTATATAAATACTGTCTTTTCAATTTCATACAGACGAATGATAATCAAACTGACATTCAAGAATTATTATATAAGTGAGTTTTAAATCACTGCTGTACAATATTTCAATGTATTCTTTTTATGTATATTTATTATTTGTACATTTAAACGATTCCATGGCTATTTATAGATAGATTTGAAATACAAATCAGTTCTGTTCTATTACAATAGTTCATTGTTTAAAACAACTCTATTAAAGCGTATTCAATCTTCATCTATCGATTCAACAAAAAATTTTCGTTGGATATCGCTAGGTAAAAAATCAAAAAGCCGTGTAGTGATATTTTCATATCATCAAAATGGGATATCTGGCGAATGGATATAGATAAAGCGCACATCGATTAAATGTGATGTCGATATAACCGGTGTTAATGAAAAGGGATTATGCGCGGGTCGATAAACCGAACCTCGATAAACTGGTTGTTCATAAACCGTACCAAATCTAGTGGTGCAACGTACAGGACTATAAAACGTGATTATATCACTCGGATGTTACATGGTTTCGTTGTCAATCATTCGTTGCAGTTTTCATCGGTAACGCCTTTCAAAATTATTCATTGTGTCTGTGTGTGTGTGTGTTTTTTTTAATTCATTGCATTGGGTCGACCTACAGTACAAAATCAGATACACTCACACTTATATATATATATATATATATATATATATATATATATATATATATACAGTTTATTAAATAGTTTTAAAATATTAACCCTTTGAAACCGGGCGCGGATCTAGGAATCCATTGACATTTTCCAATTAAAATGGTCCCAGAGCACTATCTTTTGGATGATATATTTAAACGTCACTAATCTCTTTCTAATGACACTAAATTTATAACTCTTTTTCATTAGAAAAAAATACGGTCATCCAAAAATCAGAAAAATGGCGGGTTTTTTTCATTCGAAAACCTATAAAAATTGTGAACTTGAGAATTCGGTTGAATAATATTTTTTTTGCAAAAGTTCATCATCAGAAGAAAGTGTATAAAAAATTTCGAGACTCTACGCCCTTCACATCCATCACAAAAAAAATTAAAAATCTGTGCGCAGCGATATTTTTCGATTCATTGGCAAGTTAGTGTTTTCATGTAAAAAAATGATTTCGTGTCAAAAAATATAACAAAAACAGTCAAATGGTACAAAAAACTTTTCTTCTATATTTTCGATTTTGCAATCTACAACGCATTTTATCTGTTTCTCTCTCTCTCTCTCTCTCTCTCTCTCTCTATATATATATATATATATATATATATATATAATTATATAAATTTCCATGGTGGACTAAAATCTTTTCAATTCTTTAATTAAACAGAGTACAAAAAAAATAAAAACAATGGGAATAATCAGTGTGCACGGTCAAGCAGTGAACCTTGACTTGTAGACTGGTCAGCGACCGCAATGTACGTTCATGTTGTAATTTATACAACTGCTCTATATATACGTATATATACATACATACCTTGTTTAACTGTTGTATCAGACAATAGATAACAGAATCGCTAAAACTACTAAGAAAAATTATTTTCCTAGCTTATATTTTTCATATTAATTATGGATGCGGTTTTGTAGTTATTATTCTATATTAATGTCTTTTTTCAATCAATTCCTTACTTTGTAAATCTCTGTTCAAACATTATATTATCTCCGAATACAGTAATATTCGCAGTGAGAATCGAAAATGATTATTAGAAATGAACAAAGGTCGTACGTTTCATGAAAATACTTGGAGGTAACGATTTGTTATTAGTACTATTTTTCAAAATAAAATTATTTTTCATGTATATAAGAACATAAAGGATTAAAATTAAATAATTGAGTTAATTAATAAAAGGATTAATTAATAATTAAAAGTCACAGTGCAGTTCTGGTACTGTTGTTAAATTATTTTTTTTTAAAATGAATTATTTTCTCATCGCATAAACCACAAATAATTTTTCTGTCTAGAAATATTCAATAAATGACTATTGATCCTTTTTGATTGTTTATTATACGGATTTTAATTGCCATTTCATTATTTTCAATATGATAAGACACAGAAGAATCAGAATGGATGCTTTTTTTATACCTTAGCGCTCTGTAGATGTTTATGTTGATGATTTGTAATATGTGAACAAATTTCCATCGAAATCTGCAAAAGAAACATTCAAAAGTGATTAATAACAACTTGTTGAACATTTTTAATCAAAAATATTATTTTGTAAGAAAATTTTATTTGTAATATTTGCTTGACGCTTTCTTCCATACTATTTAGTACATATGAATTGAAATTTATGATACATTGAACAATAATAGTTCCATAATTAATCCATCGAGCCCTATAAGATGATAAATGGCTTAATAGAAATGTGTATATGCTGAAAGGTAGTTTATCGGTCTGATTTACTAGTTTGATTCGGTAGTCGGAGACAAAATTAAAAATATTGAAAAAATTACATATTTTCCTTTATAGTATTTCGAAAAGAAAGAAAAATTTTAAAAAATTCAAATATTTTTGACTTATTTTGTTCATGTATTTTATTCAAACAGTACAAATAAATTTTAAATTAATATACGGCATCAGATTATTTACTTAATCAGTGCAATACTTTATTAATTTTAATGTCAGTTTTTGATAATTTACATGAAAATAATCGAAATAGTTTGCCTTAAGAGCAGGTATTATTCTAGTTCTATTGAAACGTTTCTTTATTACTCTAATCACATTTATTTATTGCATTAAGTTTGTATTTAAATATCGCCTTAAAGTGATTAAAACTATTCTACATTAATTTGTTTCTCATTGTATTATTTTCTGTTCTTTAATTCGAATTTATTTTTAAATTCGTTTCATCGCGAAAATCGACATTATCAATTAACCGTACACATCTTAGCAAGAAAAAATCTATTGGACAAAAAATTACAGTGTTGTATTTCATAAAAACAAGATCGTTTTAATTGAAATCAATTTAAAAGATTGATTTCAATTACGTCTTTTTTTTATTACTGGCACAACGGAATGTTAATTAAAGTGCCAAGAGATTAAATTAAACTTTTGTATTAAAATTACATCCAATATATGATACACAATAGTCTTCGTTGTCTGTTCTAGTATATATTTTTTTCGAATAAAAGTAATAATAAAAAAAAACAAGCATCCATTGTAATATTATTCGATGGAGTTGATGCTTTTCTAAATCATTAAGTTTTATATGTTTTCATAAAAATCATTCGCATTGTCAATTATGTTCTAGTGATTAATGTGTATTTACGATGACTGTCGTACATAAGTCATATATTACAATGATTTAGAACTACCAATTAGTTGGTAAGTTGAATAGTTTAGAAATGTTGATTTCTGTGTGTGAAATTAGGCGCTTGATTCGCGGTGCAGTTACAATCAAACTATAAATCAAGGACGGTTGAGACTGATGGTTGTCTGTGTTTATATTTTGTTCGATGTAGGCTCATTGTCTACTATTGTGGTGCTGGTTGTGAATTGCTTCAGGGGAGGGATGACCAAATTGTTTTTATTGTTATTACTCTCTCTGAAAAAAATCCTATAGAAATATTTACCTTACACAGATTATGATTTATGATTTTTAATCTAATTTTTATTTACAAATTTGTCTGCGAATTGAAATTCATTAAAAAGATATAAAAGTACTGTTTATATTCTATAAAAAGCTGTTAAACTTTATTTAAAAGACAACCTGTTGCATTGTTCGTTTCCTACTGTACAGTCTGTCTCTATGCAAACGATTAGATTTGAACAAGTTAGATACAGTCAAAGACATATCAGAAAAAATACATCCGGAAATAGAATAACGTAAAGCTGACTCGAATTCTACGATTCGAAAAGAATATCGCGTTATTTGACTGTCGTACTGAAGTAATTCGATTTGTTTACACAGAGTTGACATCCCTGCACTGCTGCAAGCTTGTTTGTGTATTAAGGCACCGCCTGTGCGCATTTTTCACATTGTGCGCCTGTCCCGCTTGTTTTAAACAAGTTTGATGTGCAAGCTTTGACCTTGCTGGATTTATGTGGATTTTTTCTACACTATCTGTCAGATCTGGTTTGTCGATATTGTAATAAAAGGACAAGAGATACATTTCTCGTTGTATTTTATTGAAAAGAAACTTTGATTGTTCGCGACCGAGCACGGTTCAGAACTGTTGTACTGTTTCGAATAACAGTATCGGTGTTGTGTTTCGTATAAATAAAATTAAACGCTGTTTATATATTTGTCTTGATGTGTTGTTTAATATGGAACTCGGTCGAAAAATCGATTGTTGCTATTGAATCAGGTATGTTTGTATGTATAAAAATCGCCTGTTTAATCGGGAAAATCAGTAAGGAGGTTGTGGCTGGACAATTAAAAAATGTTGTTGGCACGAATAATTTTCACATTTTTTAACGAAATATTTTACTTTGATTTTACAAAAAGCATATTTTTTATTAACATAGTAAAAGAAATGAATTTTATCTTAAAATATAACATGATTTCAATTACTCCAATTCCTCTATTTCGTCAAAAAAAAAATTACTTTGGGGATTTAACAGTTGATAGTAGAAAAAAAATGTCTATCTAACCAATAATGTGTTTTATTTCTTATGTATGCTTTTTGATTATAAAATAATAAGTTATTATGTGTCTAAGTAATTTTTTTTATTAAAGTTTCACTGATTATATGTTTTTATTATATTATTATATAATAAAAATATATATAATAATTATTAAATATATATATATATATATATATATATAATCAATTATTATATGTCTAGGTAATTTTTTTTATTAAAGTTTCATTGACTATATATTTTTATTGTATTATTTTTATATTATTGATTATATTATCTTCATTGATTATAAGTTCTTTACTTTTCTGAACAATTTTCTAGTGGCATTTCTGACAAATTTTAATTAGATAGATTAATTTCATGTATGAAATAGTTAAAAATACTTTTAATTAGAACAATTGTAGATTTTAATATTCAACAAAAAAGGGCATTTAGTTAAAAAAAATTCTTAATACTAACAGATTATTAATAATATATAAATGATTATAAGTTTTCCAATTAAAATGTTTAAACAATTTCAGGCGTATACAGAATTTAATCCTTGCTATATATCCAACACTTGCATCTTTTTTTTGTATTAATTTTATAAAATCTGTAAAATTGTTATTTTGTGGATATACTTCCATAAAGATTTAATACGAAAAAAATGGAATACAAAAATAATACAATTATAGCATTGAGGAGTTAAATTAATTCACTTTCACAAATGAATTTTTCATTCTACAAAAGAATTTAATCAACATTTTTCAGTAAATGATTAATCATTTTTGATTATTATGCACATTTCAATAGCGATTGTATTATTCTTAGAGCGTGAAGGTACAGAAAGTTTTTTATTGAATTTTTATGTATTTTAACTCTTTGAAGATGATGCTATAGCTATAAAAATTATTATAAGCAAGAATTAAAAATGATCAATAATCATTTATTGAACATTTTTAATCCACATAAAGTTTTTTGTGGCTTGCAGTGTAAGTGAAACATTCATTTGTGATAATATTATAATAATCTTTTTGTTTTTTATTTTTTTTTTTAATTCCAGTACTAAAAGAAATTTCAGATCTTTGAACTTTTATCGTAAACCCTTGACAGACATTTTTCAAAATAATTAATTATAAATCAATATCAAAATGCTTATTATTGAATGAGAAATTAAAATAAATACTGTCCATGTTTTTTATCATTTCTGGGAGTAATTTTAGCTGCAATTTTTAATTTTCATTAAAAGAGAATATTTCTTGATTAATTCTTGTAAAAAAAATGTACACAATGTAATATATATTTTGTTTATCGAAAAAACTGTCATACTTTTTATACAAGGACATGTATAATTATTTTTGTCCGGTTGTTTTAACTAAATTTTATATGAAAGAGTAAAAAAAAATATCTAAAATGTGTTATACATGAAACGAGAGAGACATTTTCTAAAAGAAAATTACAATATTCAATCAATTTATCATTTCTAACCATTCCGTTCAATCAATAAGTATCAAATTGTAACAGACATGTTATTGAAGTATATACTTTCATAAATCATAATAACTATGACACTAGTGTTAGAATAAATTTCACAAATCATAATAGTGACAGTGATACCGATAAAGACATCACAAATTCAATTTGCAACTAATGATGCGAGGGTCATATGAGGACATCGCTATGAGACAGTGGCACGGATGTAACACGGAAGGTGGAGGCGGAATGACTGGGGAACAATCTGTGTGTGCATCGTTGTCACGGTCATTCGAACGCCACATATATTGACAGATATAGAATAAATAAATAAAACAGAACGACGGAACATAAACTCGAAACATATTTCTGCGTTCCTGTAAAAAATTCGCACGTTCACTTTTTCTGTTACTAACACACGCCTGATATCGTTTTTTAAATTGTATGATATCAGACTTAATAATATGTAATTATTTATTTTCAAAGTATTAACCGTGTTTAATAATTGTTTTAAATTGTTTTTGAAAGAGTACTACGTTAAGACGTGTTGATAGAAACTTTTTTAATTAATTAAATTATTTTTTTCGATATCAATAAAGGTGTTGAAATCATTTTAAGTAAAAACAGTTCTAGGCTTGGTTTACTTTCACTTCAGAAATAAATAAATAACGGTTTGTGTGTGTTTGTGATAATAGTCATTATTTTTTTTTTGACTATTTAATTTTTAATTTCAATTAAATTATATCCTTGTATTACAATTCAAAGATTACAAACATGATAAGTATTAAATTTCTAATAATAAATTAAAAAAATCGATTAATTTATCTTATTTTTTTGTTTTTAATGCTGAGTTCTGGATCTATAATACAAATGAAAATGAATTAAAAAGTCAAAAATATGTTCCTATCTGTAAAAGAATCATTCTTCATAATTGTTTATTTATTTTCATTCATTATACTTTATTTCAATTTATCGATTTTGATAAGTAGAGGAAATTGGGATATGGTTGTCACATTTTTAAGATTGTGATTTTTTTTTTAAAAAAAAAAAACAATTTCAGAAAGTTATTTTCAGCATTGCTGATTTTTAATAAACCCATTTGATAAACTGATATACTTTTCAGAAAATGGAATACTTTATTTAATTCGATTTGAATAAAATAAGACAACTGTAATAACTTGACCTATTATAGAGTGGGATTCGCTGATTTTATGATTATTTATCATTGGTATTTTAAATTGCTTACACATGAAATATGGTTTACATGTTTGGAACATGAAACACATGAAAATGGTTACATATTTTGAATCTATTGGTCTGAAAATTTTAAATTAAGATTTGGCATGCAATGAGATAAAGAAACAACAGTTTTAATTAAAATTCAACTCATTTATTTATCAAAAAAATGTTACAATGTTTCTCCAAAATATTTAAATTAATTTTTGTAGTCAGTCACTGTTTATACCTCATTCACACAAACTTCCACCTCTTTTGAAACACGTGTACGAGTCATCATCTAAGATTCGGCGTACATTGATTTCTGTCCCACCATGTACATTCTAGGCGACTGATTCGAAATTTTTTTTTATGTCTTCTGTCCTGACATTGTTTAGTCTTTATGAAATAGATTAGATTGAAATAACAATAGGTGCTGAAAAATTGACAATTATCACTACATGTTTTGTAGCCTCGTGTCATAGTATTAGAAACAATACAAGTCGATGATTCATTAAATAAGTTGAAAATAACTACACACTGCTCGCTGTAACGTAAACAAGTAGATGGCGAAGAAATACAGCAGGAGATAACAAACAAACAATGTCGAACGAATGTTAAGAATAGATTTTGTGGTTTTTGTCTACGGTGTGTCATTATGTGTACGAAAGTGCTATGTAAACTCTTGTGGAAGTATCTTTATACTCATTCATATATATATATATATATATATATATATATATATATATATATATATATATATATATATATATATATATATGTGTGTGTGTGTGTGTATTTATGTGTGGGGGGCTGTTTGTGGGAATATTTGTTTGTATGTGTGTGGGGGTGTTGTGAGGGTGTTTGTGTGTGTGTATGTATGTATATAACGTTAATAGAAAGGGTTTTTACAAAATAAAAGTGAATGTAAATCAAAAATGATTTGTTGTTTTGCGAAATCAATTTTATAATTCTAACCTGCTTGAAAAATATTCTTAGTTAATTGAAATGAATTGAATTAAATGATATAAATTGTATATAATTAATTTAAAATTATTTTTTATACAAATTGTGACAGGTTTTTTCACTACTTGCATTAAAATTCTTTATTTTTCTAATCTGATAGTTTTCATGAATTGAAATTTATAATTTGGAGTTAGTTTTATATTAATATAAGTTTTTATTTCGATTTAATTTGATTTAATGAAGTTAACTGTTTTATTTCCACTTAATTGTTTTGATAATATTATTATATTTTGTGTAATTCCAGAATTAAAATGAAATATTTATGTTAGTGAGTAGCAATTACATCATATAAGTGTATATATTTTTTTTAAAAAAATAATAAATCACTGATCATTTTTTTAATGTCATCTATAATCTTTTGTGTACAATTTTTATCAATATTTTTTGCAAAAAACAGTGCATATTTTTTCACAGTATAACATTTAGCGCCATAGATAAATTTACTTTCACAAATTAATTTTTCAGTCCACCACAAACATATTTTTTCCCTTTCTGATCAAAATTTAATAACTATTGATCACTTTCGATTATTGTTTGTGTACAGCTCGATGGAAATGCCATCATCTTAAATTCTATGGTACACTTTTATTTTGATTCGATCTTAAATATGATTAATTACTGACAGAAGTAGAAATTTATTGATTTTGGAACCAGGACTGTAAATTATTCAAAATGGCATTTATCTGGAAAAATATCTTACAATTGTAAAAACGGGCGATAGAGATCAGAAATGTCCATTGTCAGTTTTTATGTGATTGTGTTATATTTGATTTAAAATTATTTTCATGATTTATTCAAGTTCTTTTATTGTAACTAAAACGTCCATTTTTAGCATAAATTTGCAAATAACACACACACATACACACACACACATATATATATATATATATATATCATCCGAAGTCAAAAAAAATGTATTTTTGTAAAACAGAGATGTTTTCTTGGTTGGTATAATGTTGTTGATCAGATTAATTTCATTTTTCAGTTACTGCTTATTACTTCATAAAATAATTTAATCATTACAGATATGTTTATATATATATATATATATATATATCTTTTCAGTTATATTAATTTTCTATTTATAATTGTACATTTACATTTCGTTTTCAATAGTTAATTTTTAAACACTACCTCTACGATCGAAAATAAACGAATAATGTTCATTTAGTCTATCATTTAACTCACTAAATCATTCGACGAATTTTTATTTTAAGATCTTATTTGTATCGAAACGATATACTCGTTCATACTTACATAATTCTGAATTTTATTCTGTCCACTTCTCGTGCATGAATCATGTTTCTGTGAATCAGTGCTAAATATATATATTTTTTTGAAACGCTTGAGATACAGTTGTGGTTCAGTGATCAACACGACAGGTGTTGTAACCAATGATTCGTGAATTTGTATCTAGATTTTTAATCTTCATTATTTTTTTTTATTAACTTGCCACTTACTCATATCGTATTAAGTGAATATGCACTTATGTATATATATATATATATATATATATATATATATATATATATATATATATATATATGTAAGCACAAAACTGGAAATATGTAGAAAATATGTTCAGGATTATTCAGTTAAAATTTGTTAATAGACTTTAATACAATTCGATAGTTTGATAACGATTTCATCATCCACAGAGTGATAATATAGAGATAAATCACAATTTTCTATACCGTATCACCCTGGAATTGATTGTGGTTTGAGGGACGAGGAAAAATATTTTTTGAGCGAAAAATGAACGAGGTTCATAAAAGAAATATATTTTAGAAAAAAAAAACATTTTTATTTTGAAATTATATACTTTTGAAAATTTGTCCAGTTTTTAAGTGTCTGTCGGAACGAAAATTGATAAAAAGATATTTATTACATTTAAAATGTTTTTATTTAGTAAAAAAATATTTTTTTGCATGTAAAATATCATATTTAATAAATATCAATTCAATTTAGGCGAAGAAAACGAACTTTGAGAAATTGAATATTTTCACCAAAAATCCTATACTATAGGTCGTGGATTTTTTCAGGTCAAAAATCTTAATTTTTAAATTCTGTATTTTTTCAATAGAAAATGATATATGCTTGTTAATAAAACTTATTTCAATACGAAATAATGATTTTTATTTCTAAATTATTTATTTTTGTGGTTTTATATCACTTTTAGGCTTTTTAGCGATTCGAACATTGTTATTAAATCAGTTATTGAGTGTGTTGATGTTCTTATCTAGTAAAACATTATTTTTTGTATGTAAAATATCATATTTAATAAATATCAATTCAATTTAGGCGAAGAAAACGAACTTTGAGAAATTGAATATTTTCACCAAAAATCCTATACTATAGGTCGTGGATTTTTTCAGGTCAAAAATCTTAATTTTTAAATTCTGTATTTTTTGAGCAGAAAACGATACATGTTTGTTAATTAAACTTATTTCAATACGAAATAATGATTTTTTTTCTGAATTATTTATTTTTGTGGTTTTATATCACTTTTAGGCTATTTAGCGATTCGAACATTGTTATTAAATCATTGTTATTGAGTGTGTTGATGTTTTTATTTAGTAAAACATTATTTTTTTTACAAAATATCAATTCAATTTAGGTAAAGAAAATTAAATATAAACAGTTAAATATTTCATCAACAATTCTATATTATAGGTTGTGGATTTTTTTGGCTCAAAAATCTTATTTATTAATTTCTGAAAATTTTGAACAGAAAAGGTTATTTTCGAATTTATATTCCACTTTTTATAAGATATATATATACATATATATATATATATATATATATATATATATATATACATACACCTGTATGTATATATGTTTTTTTGAATACATTCAAACAGGAATGTATAGTGGCAGTATTTAATCTCAAATGTGTTAAAATGACTTGTGCATTTTTATAAATAAATAAATTATCTCTTCTAGAAGTGCATGTAATCTATTGATATTATATTTTAAATAAATATCGACGTTGAAAATTGCACTTTCTTAAAAAAACTTATTTTTTACTACAGGTGTGTAAATTGTCTCTAAATCTAAAATATACAGTTCTTTTCCTTATCGAATTTCTTATCTATATTTATACAATGATATATATATATATATATATATATATATATATATATATATATATATATATATATATATAAATGAGTATTACTGAAGACTTTGTAAATAGATAAAATTTAGTGTGCTTCGAATGTTCAAAGTGTACTTTATTCTTTATTAAAACGAATTATTAATTCAATTTCGTGCGGAATTTAATTATTATGCTAATATCAACATGTTCTTTGTCAACAAAAACTGTTCGCTGATATTTCATTTGAAAATATCATGTTTTGCTGGAAATAAATTTCAATGTATAACTGAGTAATTGAAAAAAAAAATAGATACGATTCTAGTTCAGTCAGTGTTTTTCTACACTATGTGTGTCTGTGTTTGTGCGGAATTTAATTAAAAAAGGAGCGATTGAAGAAGAGTATTAGAAAATCGTTGATTGTGTACGTTTTTTATGTATTCTCTAGTTATAGAATCGTTAATAATTGCCGTAGTTTACCTGAAATTACCTCATTTATAGATGTGTTAAATATACATTGATAATATCATACATAAATTTGTCTACTTCTTTAACAATAGAAGATCGAGCAAGGACGAATATACTTTACGTTTTATCTATGTCATTCAGAGTGGAAAAAGTTGTCGATATATATATATATATATATATATATATATATATAATAAATTAATCGATATAGCGGTTTTATAAGTATTGTTTCATATTTTTTATATAATATCTTTACTAGTAATAAAAATTGAACAAATAAAACGTTGTAGATTGACAAATTGATTACTTAAGACAGATAATAAGTATGACTTTCAACCAAATTTCAAATATCTACTTTACTCACCAACCCAGTATATATTTTCTTGATATCGTTGTATTTCGTAACAATTTTAACGCATTAAAGCACATTTAATTTCAACTTATCTGTCTTGTATACACGAATAAGACTTTTCCACAAAATCCCAGCAAGGACAGTTAATTAGTCATAAACATACATTTCGTATTTTCGTCTTTGTTTCTGTTTGTTTACATTCTAAAGGAGATAGATCCATAGAAAAAGACATTTATATTTGTCTTAACCATCTATTCGAGTGAATTTATCAATTTAAATTTATTACCTGTCTGATCTTATCTGTAAATGAAAGAAAAAAATTTTTTTCTTTATATAAAACAGTCTGTGGAATGATCAAATCTTGTTGTATTATCTATGAACGGTTTTTCGGATTCATAAATGATTGTAATTAGAAAAGAATTATTTCATGTAAAGTGAATTAGATAAAATATTTTTTAGAACAGTCTCTTGAAGTTATTGATATTTTAATATGTTCATTTCCTATTGATTTTTATCAATCATGTTATAAAAAAATGATATATATTTTTATCAGAACGTTGTAAAACAAGTTTAAAGTATCTAACATTAAAAACAGCTTAACGTTAATGATTTTTTTATCTTTGTACATACTTATATCATGTTTATATATATATATATATATATATATGTACATATATATATATATATATATATATATATGTACATATATATATATATATATATATATATATATATGTACATATATATATATATATATATATATATATATATATATATATATATATATTGTGCACAAAACGTAGACTGTATAGTTGTGGCCACATACGAATATGTTTGAATACATTCAACTGTGACTATATTTGCATACGTATTTCGTACAAAGCAAATAAATATCAATTATTTACATTTACATAAAAATCGCGTTTTAATAATCCGGCCAAAAAGATTGAAATATTGCAGCCTTCATTTTTAAATAGATTGTTAAAAATAGTAAATTGAGGACGGGCCGTCCGTTTAGAGAACATGTATCTATTTTTAGAGGATTAATTAATTTAAACCATATTGAAAGAAAGGTATCGCGCGTGTCCGCTATTATTTTCGACGTTCATTTAAATTACTTGTATATTCGTTCTGAAAAAGAAAAACAACCGGCTCATTTATTTAATTGTTCGGATTGTTCGTCGTGTACATAATGGTTTATATACATAGCTGTACAGAAAAATTGGTAATTAGTCTATATATACATACATACATATATATATATATATATATATATATATATATATATATATATATATACGAGGAGGATTTGAAATGTTCGTGGCTGAACTATGAAAGAATATTACTTGTGTTTTTAAATTATGTTTATTTTTCAATGTGATCCTCTTGATGTTCATTGACTTCATCCAACGATGCTTCGCTGCTTTTATGCTATTCTATATTATTGAAATTCTTTTCTTGGAGGTCCTCAGACAGATGGAAATCTGAGGGGATCAAATCTGGAAAATAGGCGAAATGGGGTAGCAAGTCGTACTTCAATTCAATGACTTTTGTCATGGATACAACACTTGCATAAGAACGTGCATTGTCCTGATGAAATCAATTTTTTTTTCTTTGATAAACCTGGTCTTTTCGCACGAATCGTTTGATCGAGTCGATCAAAAATTTTATCCTTACACTCCTCCTTTTATTGTTTGACTCTTTGGAAGCTAATCAATTAGCAGGATCCATTTAGGATTCAAAAACAATTAATAACAATAAATAAATATAAAACAATTAATAACTATAACTTTTCCAGGAGATAAAACTGATTTTGCTTTTTTTTAATAGTGAAGTCACCATTATTCCATTACTTTGACTGTTGTTTTGACTCTGGAGTATAATGGTGAATCCAAGTCTCATCTGTAGTCACAAATCGCCTGATAAAGTCTAGTCATATTCCTCTGAAATCGATCCAAATAGTATTGAGAAATTTGTACTCGAATGCGTTTATGATCAATCGTCAGCAAAGGCGGCACCCATCTTGCCGATAGCTTTTTTCTACCTTAATCTTCAGTTAGAATGTGATGCACACGTTCATCTGAGACACTCATAACCTTAGCAGTTTCGGACACCTTCAATCGCCGATCCTGTAAGAAAATATAGTGTATTTTTTGGATAATTCCTCCTATCATTGCAATTTTCGGACCTCCATAACGCGGGTTATCTTTCAAGCTTGCACAGCCACATTTAAATTCAACTGCCCACTTCTTGTATGCGAAGGTCCACTACCACCCAATGCACTTTCATCTCATTAAAGATTTCTGTTGACGTTGAGCCTTTTTTGACAAATACCTTATTACCACAATATGTTCAACTTTATCCAGTTCAACAACGGCACAAAAAGAGCTTTATTTAAGATTGATGTTTGCAACAAACTGCTCGACACATTAATTATAGACTTTAAGATTATGCACAAGATAGATATCGCTTTGTAATTAGCCACAAGTATTTAAAATATTACCACCATTTATATGTTAGGCCGCGGACTTTTCAAATCACCCTCGTATAAAGTAAAAAGAAGTAATGTCATTTCAGATCATTTTAAACCAGTGGTCCTTAACCTTATTAGTTTCACACCTTTCTCGAAAGTAAACTTAAAATTCACACCACCCTTCCTTTCCGAAAGCAATAAATAATTGATAAATCACGTAATTGACGTTGAAATTTTATTTCAACATCCTCAGCTACACAGAAATCGTAAAGAAAATTTTGTTCTTCAGGAAAATTCTTTTATCTTTCAGCATGATTATGAAATCACGTAAAGTCTCAGTGTCGTTTAATGAGAAACTTATTGCTGCTTCTGATCAATGAGACCACAAATTCACGGTACAATCTAAACTAAATTCTTAAAAAAATAATTACAAAAATGTTATAGATGACAGTCACACCTCTCAACTAAACTCTTTGTGCCTCTCCAGGGGAGGTGCAGCTCATAGGTTAAGAATCCCTGCTTTAAACATTAAAATATTGTTGGGACTTCAAGTCCCGTACAAAAATGGATAAAATAATCAACGATTCATCTCATTTTTCTCATGGGCGACTTCTGTGTCTGAATTAAAACAAGCTGTTCTAAAATTTACATTTTTTTCTTAAAAAAAAACTTCTTATTCATTTTTTTTGTATTCTCGAAATCTCATTCTTTTTCATAATAAAAAATATATTTTTTGAAAATAATTCCATTAAGAATTGAATACATACTACCATATTAACTAATATTTTTTTATAAACACGCCAAGCAACAAAATGAAAAAAAATGCGTACTCTCTCGAGTGTGTAGATTACTCACATACAGAACACGTTCAAAGCAAATACCAAGTTAACGTTCGCATCCATTATATATTAATTATTTTCCGGATTATCTAATGTGTTGTGTGATTACATACGAAATTACTACACTGATGTTATTTTCATCACTGATCGAAGCATATTGTGTTAAATTCATGTTAATATAATAAAGGGGCGTAAGAACTCGTTATGATTCCTCTCGTATCAGTTTGAACTTGTCGTTTAATGCTAAGTATATTGTACACGCGAGGCTGTTTATTGAAAATCAATGGCGCAGCTTATACCCACCGCGTTGCATCGGAATACCATGCGACGAACGTCATAAAATTACATTAGAGATTATTCGATTGAGGTGCACCAAATCGAAAACGCTTGCGAGCAGTTCCGACTTCTATTTGAATTGAGCACGGAAATTAATGTCGACGGCGTCAGACTGTTTGTGCGTAAATACAGAATTAGACTGTTTTATTTTCACTTCTTATTCGATTTCGCTTCTTTCGAATCAATCAGAATGTTATTCGATCGAATGGTATACAATTTTTCAACTCTGTGATCTTGTATTCGAGTCAAGAATCTCTTTTATCCACTTGAAATTGTACAATGCTTGTGTTATCATTATGCCGTTCTCTAAACAATTAAATTTTGTAAATAATCTTTACTATAATGTAGATGAAATTGTTATAAATAATCTTGACTATAATATCGATGAAATTGTTATAAATAATCTTGACTATAATATCGATGAAATTGTTATAAATAATCTTGACTATAGTATCGATGAAATTTTTATAATCTTGACTATAATGTAAATAAAATTGTTGTAAATAATCTTGACTATAGTATCGATGAAATTGTCATAAATAATCTTGACTATAAAGTTTTGACAATGTTTCTAAATTCACTTTCGCAAACGAATTCTCTTTCCATCCTACAAATTATAACGAGTTTTTCTGATCGAAAATATTTAATAAATGATTAGCAATCATTTTCGATTGTTGTTTATGTAATTTATCATTCTGGGAATGATAGGATTGGTATAGAAATGCACATAATTAAGAATCAAAAATGATCAATAATCATTTACTGAACATTTTTTAATAGGAACATTCTTGATGATATGTGAACTGAAAAAAATTGATTTGTCAATGTGATCTTGACTAATTTTATATACAGTCAAGTACTAATCTTACTATAAAAATAATATAAAATATTCTTAATATAAATACAATTTTATTATATAAACTAGTATATAACCTGTATTGACAGGAAAATAGAAAGAAAAAACTGTTTAGTGGTTTTTACAACATAATATATTCAAATATAAAAAATATCCAAGAACGAAACTTAATGAGTTAAACTTGAAATCTATGACCTGAGAAAGCAAACATTTATCATCACCACGGACTTTGTCCTGCGGACAAAGTGACTAGAAATGCCGGTTTTTATTATATTGATTTAATAGGATTTCTTTTTCGTTGAGAATTGATAATAAATTTTCAAGTAATTGCAGTTTTTCATCAAAACTGATTCGATGTCCAATCCAATTTGCATAACTTTTGATCATTGAGATTTTCGTATTTGCATATCCGCAAGAAACACAAAAATGTAATACAATTTCTGTTATAATTTCGTGTTTACCGGATATCTTTTCTAGATAAGTATTCGCGACCGATATTGTATTAGAAAGGTTGTGTTAGATCGTACATTGGCCGACATAAAAATGGCGGACCTTGCGTCACTACTGAATTATTTAGAAACTACAATAAATGTAGGTGGTTCGGTGAGACTAGAGCATTAATTTATGCTTGAATGCGTTAGATTTGTTTGTTTTTAACAGTAAACATAGTAGATTTGTGTTCAAAACTATGACATTTATTCTTTTTATCTCGTATGTATGAATATTAGTTCTTTGATAATACAAATCAAATAATAATATTTGTTATTCTTATATTAGAATACGTTTAAAAAACGTTTGCTTAGCTAGAGCATAGTCACCATAAACTTCCACTAAACTACGATGACTTTCGGCAACACTTTTTTTCATGTTAAAGTAATGAATTAAAACTCCATGCAAAAACAATTTATCCGGCACGAAATTCGACATATTCAGTAAAGTACAAAATATTGTTATTTACGCTTCAGCCAAATGACATATACTGAAACTGACGCCGAAGGACAGCTGTTTTACGGGGAATATTTGGTTAAAGGGAACAATGGAAGAATATACTACCTACGCTATCTCTTGTAAAACGCTTCGAATTAATTCCAACACCTAATATATATATATATATATATATATATATATATATATATATATATATATATATTATATATATTATATATATTATATATATTATATATATATACATATATATATATATATATATATATATATATATATATATATATATATATATATATATGTCTGTCTATATGTGTAGTTTATTTATTGAACACATATTTATCTCTTGGCAATATCGTCAAAGAAAAACACACTTCTGGTATTAATTGCTGTCTGTTTATAATAGTTGTCATCAAGTGTATGTCTGACATAGTCACGATACACAATGATGATCACATAGAGACAATGACAGTTCTAAAGGCGACGCGTCACTAAAGAACGCAAATTTTTAACAAGCGCACAAATGTTGCCATAATAACGAATCTGTTGTATTAGTCTATTATACAGAATGGTTCTCTCGAGAAACATCACCAACATATATATGTCTGATTTTTATTAGTCCTTTCGCCAACAACGTAAATCGTAGCAATCGAAAATAAACACGCAAATAAGTCTGTTTCTGTATACTGTTTGAGACGTGTGAAATAATTGAAATTGGATTCGTTTTCTATTTTCGAAAATTGGATTATGTGATATAAGCTCTTGTTTAATTAACGAAACCGGTGAAATGTATGCAGGTGTGTGAGTAGAGAAGTGAAAAATGTGTCCTGTCTATTCATTTTTCTCACAGGGGACTTCTGTGTCCGAATTAAAACAGGCTGTTCTAAAATTTATATTTTTTATTAAAAAAAGATAAACTTGTTTTTCATTTTTTTGTGTTTTCGAAATCTTATTCTTTTTCATAATAAAAAATACATTTTTCGAAAATAATTTTATTAAGAGTTGAATACATACTACCATATATATTAACTAATATTTTTTGATAAACATATCCAACAACAAAATGTAAAAAATTCGTACTCGCTCGAGTGTGTAAATTACTCACATGCAGAATAGTTCAAAGCAGTACCAAGTTAACTGTTTAAATTCTCTCTCTCTCTCTATATATATATATATTTATATATTTATTATATATATATATATATATATATATATATATATATATATAGAGAGAGAGAGAGAGAGAAAATTTAAACAGTTAACTTGGTATTGCTTTGAACGTATTCTGTATGTGAGTAATTTACACACTTGAGAGAGTTTATATATATATTTGAGAAAAATATATGAGAAAAAATGAAAAGAAATAACGTTAATATAAATTTTATTATAATAATAATATACTCTCATTTCGGTATTATAAATTTATATGAAAATATAAATTATAATTTTTTATATTGGATTTTCTGAAATATTCTCAAAAATACATTTTCTTCAGATTATTAAATATATTGTAGATTAGGATAGATATTTGTATAGAAATTCAATTTAAATTTCAATAGGAAACTCGGAGAGCACCAGTACCAGTGTACCTGTTAATAATAAAAAGAACCTAATAAACACATGTTATTATTTTTCATTATTTTAAAATACCGAAAAAATACTTTGTTCTAATTATAATTCCTTTTTTCCAGGTATGTGCAGCGTTTTTGTTACAACACCTGATTTGAATTTTTTAAACAAATTCTTATAAAATCTCATCATGGATGCGGAAGCACAGGTAATTTTTTACATATTTCATTACATATTTCGATTCAGAAATGTTTGGATCTGTATAAAAATTTCGTTACCTAAATATATTTTTTTATATAATGTAATATTTGCGAGTAATTGATTTGTTGTTTAATGTTAATGGGTGTTGTATCAGTTAGAAAGTATGTACAAAATTCTGGAGGACGGTTTTTAAAAAAATATTCGGATAAAAATGGATTGGAGTATAGATTGGGAAGAAATTGAAATTACTGCAATTTAAAATATATTAATGAAATGCTGATATTTATTTAAGTGAGTTGTATCAAGTTTTGTGAAAAGAGTATAATATCTTGTGTTTATTATTAAAATAAAAAAGTATATTATGTTTATACAATGAGAGAAGAGAAAGATATTTGTTTCATAATTCAGTTAAAAACATTAAATCAAAGAAATTAAATCTTTTAATTCAATAATTCTCATACTTTGTTATAATGCGAGTCTCTTAAAATGTTAGTTCAATTTTGGTAATTAATTATATTTTTTTTTAAATAAAATTAATAAAGTTGAAATTGTACATTAACTAAATATTGCAATAAATTTTAATACCTAAATATTTTATTGCAATGTCAACTTATATGCTTCTATATAGACATTTTTTTATCATTAATGTTTTAAAAATCAATTACATTTCACTTCAAACTTTCCTTACAATACTTTTACTAGACCAGAGAGTCTCAGTACATAGTTTATGAATCACGGTTTTGATATAATACAATTCTTTGTAGGAATTTACGTTTAAGTAACGTTTATATATAAAAAAAATATGCAACGGAAAATATACAAATAGATTTCTCTCATTATGAGGATTCAAAATATAGATGACATATTATTCGATACTAGAATTCATCATACTCCATAACACCTTTCATGTTCATTAAATATAAATTGCTTTCATTCTATTTCCGATTGTGTAGATTAATACCGACCCTATTTTGATTAAGTGTGTTAATTATGTATTAAAAACTCTTCATCGAATTATCACTAACAATAGTCATATTAAATGGATAAATTAATGATAGGTAATTAATTTTATATATATATATATATATATATATATATATATATATATATATATATATAATTATTATAAGTGTAGTAAATAGTGATTGTATAACCGTTATATTTTTGATATTAATTAGAAAATTATATAATATCTAATTTTTCATTAATTATTATAGACAGTATAACAGTGTAATAAATTGTAATAAAAAGAGATACAATGATAACAAAATACAAAAGGGTCAAATTTTAATGAAAGTATTGAATTAATGTTATTCAATTGTGTGTCGATCACACTTTTTTTTACTTTGAAAATTAATTAGTGGATAAAGGCCTCTTATAAAAATTCTTACTGTAACAGCACAGCACCTATCTTTTTAGTTTGCAGTTTTTTAAAATTCATCAGAAAAGTTAATTTTATTCACTACATAAAGATTTTTATAGATTTAGTATCTATAACTCAATAGATATATGAAGGTAAAGAAATAAGATATAAGATACGACATAAGATACATTAAAGATAATTACATAAATAAAATAACTTACCTGTCTTATTAATTTATCAAAGTCGAGAACTTTCTATGCAACTTATAAGAAAAAATATCTACCTACTGGTTTTATTTCATGGTAAATGTAAATGAGAAAAATTATTAAAAATATAATTATTTCATAAGAGTTTTACTTTTTCTTTTATTGTTTAGCGTGTGTATGTATGATTTATATATATATATATATATATATATTTATTAAGAGTTTATATATTTTTTTCCAATAATGTCAGATGGATGATCAGAAAATTAACCTTTATAACAATTTCCTGTATATATATATATATATATATATATATATATATATATATATATATATATATATATATATATATATATTAAAAAGTCGTTTTATGTCTTAAAATATAATAGACTGTAAACAGTCAAAAATAGATTCACAAAATAACATCAAATGTACGTCATTAAATATATAAAGCATGAACTAATAGTGTTACACAAATGATAATCATATTTGTGGCCAGTAATAGAGATTAATTACACGTTGTATGTAAATCTGTGAATAAATAAGCAATTCTGATGTCATGAAATGTATTAGTAGGAGGATAATTGAACGAAAATACTAATACCGGTTTATGTTTTCATACTTGATAAGTTTACAAGGATTTTGCAAGAACGAGGAAATTATATTTGGCTCAAAATAATTTACTAAAATTTTTTTTCCTTTGAATAGTAAGATTCGATTCGATCCTGACGAAACTAAATACATTGATAGTTTTTTTATTAGTTCATACTTTGATGAATATATATATATATATATATATATATATATATATATATATATGTGTGTGTGTGTGTGTAATAAGAATGAAGATCTTAGATTTAAAATTCAATAACTTCTTTAAAATGCGACAGACCGAAAATATTTTTACTACACAGACGCTGAACATAATAATTAACAAGTTCGACTAAGTTGTAATGTAATTTTTGGCCTGTGAAAATATTTTCTATTTAGTTCAGTTGTAGCCTTGTGATATAAGGTAATTTTAAAATGAGCGAACAGTCCCAGTTGTAATTCGTACAAGTTGGAGCATCTGCAATATATATTTATAATGCTGTGATATCAGCTTTTTATATCTTCAGTTTCACAACCAAATAAATTACTCTTCTAAATATGCCAGCTAAAATGGGATAATCATTAATTATTTATTTTTATTTGAAATATGTTTTCTTTGGGTACAGGTTTTTTATTTATATTTCTCTTTCTCTCTCTTTATATATATATATATATATATATATATATATATATATATATTAATATAATTTTAATTGGAAAATTTGTTTTTTCTAAATCGAAACTAAAGAAGAGATAAATATAAATGAAAATAGAAATAATAAAAGATATGCTATTGTTATTAACTAGTTAGTGAATTTACAAGTTGAGTATAAAAAGAATTATAAGAATTGGTACAGTAAAATATTTTGAATACTTATGTACATTTTTAGAAATAAATTTTGCACACTCCAAAACAATTCTGATCAAAAATGTGAAGTAATTAATTATTGATCAATTTTGATTGTTGTTTGTGTACATTTTGATGGCGATGCTATGATGATACTAAGGTATAGGAAAGTAAATTCGCCCCGAGTGTCAAAATTTAACCCCTATCAGTGCGTTACGAATATCAGGCGTTCAATGTAACGTGTAAAAGCTGTGTTAATATCAGTTTTTTTAAGCAGTTTTTAGTTTGGCTGAGTGTTTGGAATCTCTGTATACATGTAGTTGTTTTATCGTTCCTGGGGATTAGTTCCCTTTCAAAACTAGACTGTAACGTGTTATATCTAACAAAGTGTAGTACTGTCATATGTCATAATCTTGACTTTGCTGCCTAAGAAAATTTGTGTTAATATCAAAACAGAGGGTAATTGTACAGAACAGAAAGAGTGTAGGGATAATATTGTGGTGTTGAAGCTATCACAATCACAGCATTGAGAGCGGCAGTGGTTCTATTTTCTAAAAATTTTTCCACTGCTCTCGGTAGTATCAACTGACAAAAGTGAACATTGATAAAAAAAAATACCTAGAGTGTTGAACTTGTATATGTTCTGGTATTTGTTGATAGAAGAATTCTATCAACAAATACCAGAAGAAATTGCTAGAAATTCGCACGCGCTAAAATGATTTTTATTTATTATCTTAGATAAGTACAGAAAAAGTATATAATATATAATTTTGTCATTGTGGGATATTTTCTGGCTGATTTTTAAGATAGGAAAAAATATATCAAATACTTTAAAGTGAGTTGAGGTTATATTTATTTTTATAGTCATTTATAATAATGAAAAAAATCTTATACAGACTGTCAATTCAGTACTTTCCAATTTTAATCCGTGCCGATTGGGTTGATTATTGATCTAAAATTGTAAATAGAAAAATAATATATAACGCACCCTTTAAATCATACATTAGAGACTGCAATAAATAAATGCCACTGTTTTCAGATTTATCATTTAGTACTTACCGGCTTCTGAGACTCACAAGACAAAATTACTATTTAAATAATTGATAAAGAAATAATGTTTTGCACTTCGTGCGGCTATAAATTAAAACGAATATGTGTGTGTGTGTGCAGTTTCTTTCTCTGCTGATTACTCGGAATGCAGCGATTATGCGCTATTCAAGATTTGAGAGAGCGGCGCATAAGAGCAAATTACGACTTTGACAGTTCGCATTGTTAATTACAACGGCGAGTGACGCCTACTTCTGTACTAATTATTCATGTCGTCGAGGCTTTATCAGCATTGAAGAAGAGTTATTTGAAGTCGTGACCCTTTTTTCGAGTCGAGACGTGAATAGGTTAATAAAGACATGTATACTATACACACAAACATATATATATATATATATATATATATATATATATATATATATATATATATATATATATATATATATATATATATAGTTATATATTAAGGAAAAGGATGAAGAGATAAATAGATGATGAATTCTAGCTGAAATAATATTAGCATTAGACTACAGGAACTTATCGTTTTCATTCATTAGAACTTGCACAAACTTACTAATGAGTATTTCAAGCGTTTGACAGTTTTAATTATTATCTTAAATACTGGAAGAGAAAAATGTTTAAATGAAGACTAGACAATTAATTGCAACTGTATATTGTTCAGATTTTCTCATTACTATGCTTATGTATAGATTTATGTAAAAAAATAGTTTGCAAAGAATGTAGAATAGAAAGGATATATATATATATATATATATATATATATATATATATATATATATATATAAAGGGGCTACACCTACCTAGAGACATGAAAAAAGGTTTAAATTCGGTATTTGTTTTCTCTGAAAATATAGGTGATAATGCAACGATTTTTTTAAGTGAAAAGTATATCTATTGATAGCATTTTTTCGAAAAAACAAGCATTCCAAAATATTTTTTTAAAAAATAAAAGAGATATGTATATGTCCGCCAACAAAGGATGGGTTTTTTTGGAGAAGTTCGGTTGTGACCGTTGTCCAACTGAAATCAAAAAACTAAACAGGGTTTTAAAGTTAGTTATAAATGTAATAGATATTATCGTTTGTCGATCTTAAAAGTCTTTATTTAAAAAAAATGGCACCGAACGAAACCTAAGCATGAAGAAATCTGTGAAGAAGTCAACATTTTTACACATAAATATTACAGTTTTTTTTATTTGTAAAAAACAAAAACGTTATTCGATCATGTTTCTTATAGCGTATTTCCTGAAAATTTCAAAATAATCCATCGATCGGTTCTCCAAATATACGGAACGCTGTCTTCGTTGATTGGTGGTTAATTGGGGTCTTAGGAGACTTCGACAGGTATGGTCGTTAGCGTCCGAACTATCTTCGAAAACTGTGTTTCCAGAGAAACGCGTTTAAAGCCCTAAGTATGATTCTGCTGTAGGTAGTTAAGAATTTTCAGTTTTACTTCTAGTCGGCGATTCCAGCCCCGTTTACAATTTTACAGCTACCAATATAAAATTTTCAAGATATATTTTTAAGACATTAAACTTTTAGAAAATGCAAAAAAAAATAAACGATTTTTCAAAGTTACAGGCAGATGTATCCCCTTCAGTGCACTGTTTTTATTTTATAAAATTATATAAAAAGGTAATTTCATTAACATTTATTATTATGGAATATTGTATTCTCCTTCATAAAAGATGGTATTCCATAATAGTTTTATAAAAAAATTGTGTGGAGTATTGTTGGAGTTAATTCTTTTATATAAATTACGAACAGTACAAATACTTTATTTATATATATATATATATATATATATATACACACAAATATATCTACTTATATATATGCCCGTATGAAAGGGTATATATTTTATAAAATATCTCTATTTATGAAATGTTTATTTTAAATGCAGTCAGTATCTTCTATTTACATCCGAAAAAAAATCTACACTGAAACCATTTCGAATAAATTACATTTTCCATTACTGGCGTAAATCACATCTGATCGGCATGTAATTACATTTGTAAACAGAATAGATAGGTGGACATTGCTATATATATATATGTATATATATATATATATATATATGTATATATATATATATATATATATATATATATATATATATATAATATTTGCTTTATAAAAAATATGCAGAGCGGTCTGCATATCATTTTTGCAGCGTACCGTTATTATGTGTTACCTACTGTAAACAGATAACGCCTGGGACTATTTCACAGTTTGTGTGGTTATGTTCGTTCGTATTTCGAATTATGTACGGTACGGAATTAATTTTTCTGCACGGTTTGTTTCATGCAATTCAAATTGCTGATCGCGTATTAAAAAACAAAGATTATTATATAAATATGTTCATATGTATAAAAACATTTGAATATTTTTTATGAAATTTATTAAAACACAAATGAATATTTTCAATACATATATATATATATATATATATATATATATATATATATATATATATATATATATATGACAAACAGCTTAAACTTAATAGATAGTTTGGGTCAAAATCATCACAATACCTACATACACAAATCAAAAAAGTCAGAAAGAAGAATAATTTGCTAAATTTAGGTTAGGTAGGTAGGAGGAGGTGTGACTTTGAAAAAGATTAGTATGGAATCTATTTAATAGGCATACAAACAATATACATACACTAAAATATTATAAAGGGCTGGAACTCTAAACACATTGCGTACCGGAAACGATAAATCTCGTTTTTATATTATAAATACGCGGTAAGACCGGAAACGAGAAATCTCGTTTGCAGACAAATATTTTAAAACAAAAGTGATAAATCAAAGAATGACTGTTCCAATGAATTTTTTACATAGCTATAATGTAGAACAGTCATGCCTTGATTTACATCGTTCCAATTTATGTTGTTTTGACTTGCATTGATTCCTGAAAATTAGCCGGTACGCAGTGTGTTTAGAGAAAGTTTATTTCCCAATATCAAATCAAAGAACTTAGGGAATTAGTACCTGTGCCATCAACTTGGTAATTTTTTTTAAATGATTGCTTCGAAACGCTGGAAATTAAAATATAGTTTAAGTATAGAATGTAAGGAACAAATAAATATACTGATATAGATATTGTAGAGTATAATGAGTGAATTATAATTGAAATGTAATAGAATAGCTAGGTTCTGTATCTATTAAATATCACGTTTAAGTTCTGTTACTAACTTGTAAAAGTAGTGTGAAATATGACATGAGTGAGTTATACGAAATTAAGAAAAAGGAATATTTCAATAAAGAATATACTATATATATATATATATATATATATATATATATATATATATATATATATATATATATGCAGACAATTTTTAACTCAAGTTTGTCATGAAATTTAAGTGTTTTATTGTGTCTTCATTAAATATAGATGTAAAATATTCTAATTCGAAGTATTGGAAAATAAAATTGATTTATTTTTTTTAATAAATATTAAATTGATAAATTATTCGATAATAAAAATAAAATTTCGAATTAAAAATGTTAATTAAAACAAATAACAGAAATGTTGAACATCAGTGTTTAAAAATTTATTTTCGAATAAACGTATCTTTCAGTTTGATGAAATGATTATCCAGCAGATGCAATAATATGCAGTCACGTTATTTTATATCATTGCAAATATAGTCCGTTTGGTTTATAATTAAACGACATTAAATCAATTACAATGCATGCTTGAAAACTTGGTCGTCTCATTAAGAGCATTCATATTTTAATATCTGTGAACTACAACTGCATCATATTGTATTGATTTCAACAATAATGGTTTATATACATATATATATATAATGGTTGAATAATTGTTTATTTCATATTATATTTTAGTCAATTTAACGTGTTTGAATTCATAGACAATTAATATTTATACTAGTCATAATTATTATGTCTTTTCTTGTGCATATATATATATATATATATATATATATATATATATATATATATATATATAGATATGAAATATACTATTATTATACAAAATGAGATCTTTATTAACATACTTATATATTCATATCAGAAATATTTTTAATGCCGATAAAATGATAATATAAATGATTCCATAATAGACACTTGTATTTTATCAAAAAAATTACTTTTTTATATAAAGATAATGTAAGATAAGAATGAACATTGTATACAAACTGTACTTTAATAAATATATCATTATTTTTTATATCGAAGATACTGCCAAACGATGAGAAAGTTCTACTCCGTTGTTTTTCATATCTGAAATTGATATATATATATATATATATATATATATATATATATATATATATATATATATATATATATATATATATAAGTTTAAAACAGATATCGTTTTAATAAAATGTGAACTAAACATTATGTTTTTTGATCCTGTAGAATAAATTACTACAGTTTAAACGTGCAGTTAATCATTGTACTATTTTTCAGATCTGTTGAGTTTGAGGTCAAGGTATGTGTGTTTTAAATCGCGCCAATGCCTTTTTTATCCATGTCATTGAAAGTGCTTGAATGTGAACTTTCATATCAATGTACACGGTAGTATAGTCTAAAAGCACTTAACGACACTTTATTTCTCAATAAAAAGTTTAGATCTTCTATCATCCATTTATCATGCTAACATAATATGTTAGCAGCTTCTTATACTGTCATGTTCAATACTCACCTAAAATTATTTGAAGTTTCGGTTCGAATATAATTTCATTCATCTTGTACATCGATTCACTCTATAAATACATACACCCACGCACGCACACACACACACACACACACATATATATATATATATATATATATATATATGTATATATATGATATATATGTATATATATATATATATATATATATATATATATATATATATATATATATATATATATATATATATCAATAGCCTAGAAAAAAAATAACAGTCTAAAAAAAATATATTTTTGAAAAACAATGTAATGATTATTTATTTTTTAGTAATGTAATTACCTTCCTAATTTTATTCGTATTTTTTATAATTTTGATGAATACTTGACATGCTACTGGATACATAAAATGTATAGTGTGATAAATATTTTCGAAATACTCAATAAACAACAATCAAAAATGAACGATCATTATTTACTGAACATTTTTGATCAGAGAATATAGTATCAAAAGGGAGTGATTCAAGATTTCTGATAAATTTGGATCAGTTAGCATTTTTTCGGCTATTAACGGTAGTAATTTTGAAATTGTAATATTTATTAATTTTTTTATATTTACCATCATGAAAATTTCATATCCGGAAGTAGAATCTTTTTTTGAAAGATGATACAAAAAGAAAATTCTAATTTATTTGATTAAAGAAGACCTAATATATATATATATATATATATATATATATATATATATATATATATATATATATATATATATATATATATATATATATATATATATATATATATATATATATATATGGTTCTGTTTATATTTACTAATTTAATTTTCAATATTTAAAGAAAAAAATTAATATGAAATACGATCTTGAATGATGTAATTTCTGTATTATTATTTTTCTTTCTAAATCAAAGTAGTGAATAATAATATGAACCTTGTGTGTTTGCTGGAAATCCGCAGAAATGTTCCTGTAAGTCCATATATGATAAAAACTTCGATACATCCACTTTAAAACCGTCCACAACCCTCCAGAATTTTGTTACATTTCGCGGTATGTATATAATTCATTAAATGCGGAAAGACTAAATGGAAATATGCAAGCGAGAGGACCTGTACGCGCGAGGAAAATAGTTCAACGTTTTTTTTATGCGCACCGTATCTTCGCAAAATAACTTTAGCAAAACTGAACGTTTACTTTCAAACGAATCTAAGCAGAAAAACGATCAAAATCCGAAAACGCGTCCACGTCTATCGAAAACTGTTCTTCAAACATAAATAAAACAAAGTGAGACAATTAACTGACGCGTCTCAAAATTCTAAAATTTTCCCATCAAAACTCAGGAAGCATCCATTCGAGTGTTAAAGTCCTGTTTTGGTAATTAAATTTATAGCGTGTTACCTTGCGCTGTTTTGAATTTTATAAATTATTTCTGAATTTGCATAAACGAATATTCAAATTGGGCTCACTGAAAGTCACTGTTTATTTTTCATTACGATCACTGTAAGTGCGTCACAAAGACGTGCCGTCAATTGTACCGAACTTATTGATTAATGGTTCTGAAATTGTTGGAAAAAATGTTTTCTAGAAAACTAAATAATTTGTATGTAAATGAGCACGAGACGAGAGAACATGTTTTCTTTGCTAAATATATATATTTTTTAACATTGAATGTTGTTAACGATGATTTTATTTCTAGTTTACTGTTTATGTATAAAATTGTTTTTTTTTTATAACTAATGCTTATTACTACGATTAACTTAAAATATTCATAAGAATCACGAGATTCTTTCATTTTGCGTGGTTTAGTGCGTGCACACTGTTGGTTTGACTAGTAACATTTTTCATGTTTCGTATTTATTTATAAATAGATATGCGTGCTTTACTAAATTATTTTATAGTTATATTATTACACTCATTTTGTCATTGTTGTGCATGGATCTTTAACTCTGTTCCCTTAGCTTATCCAATACATGCATTCTACAGAAAGACAATCTTTATTTATTATAATAATCAAATTTACATTAATGGATGTGTTTTATGGTATAAGTAGTAAGTTTTTTCTGTTTTTATTTTCTGACTTAAAATAAAATGCATCAGAGAATGTCGCCTAAATTTAATGATGACTATATAATATTTTCATTTTGTCCATTTAATAAATAAGTTATATATATATATATATATACACATATATATATATATATATAACTTATAAAAAATATAATAATACAAGATTGTTAAAAATGGCTGTGTTTCACTGATTGAACTTTCAATGCTCTCAATAATAATTTCGATGGTGATATACAGCGGTTCAGCTGAGTTCTCTGTTTAAGTCAGTGTAAACTTTTTACTCTCTGAACTCATAAAAATATGATTTTTATCATAAACCTCTAAATTGAAATTCAGACACAAATAGTTGGTTGTATTGTTTATTGTATTTTTAAATTATTTTCTTAGCTATAACAGAATATAATTCGGAAATCTACTGTGACGTATCGTGTATATAAAATGTTCAGTACATGAATATTAAAACAAAGTAATTAATTTCATAATTTCAAAATACAGTATTTGTTAAATCAGACAGAGTTAGTTCGAAGCTCTGTGTTCATTTTTTCTCATATGGGAAAGATCCTTAAACGCCCATTCATCTCTACACAGACATTTTAAGAACAGTTTGATAGATTTGCAGTCTTACAATTAAATTTTCCATTTCACCACAATTTAACAATTTTTTTTCAGATTGAAAATGTCCAGTAATTGATTATTGTTTATTCAGATTGGCGCGTATGCAAATTTAGAACTCTATGCCATAATTTTTAGAATAATAAAATACTAATTGTCGATAAAATAACATATTTACTCATTTAATTATTTTAATGCTCTGAAGATAAGGGTTGTATCAGCAAGAATCTAAAATGGTTTATAATCAATTAGTAAACACAGCCATTGTATCTATTATTAACTTCAAGTAAGTAATACAAATTTAAGTCAGTATATATATATATAATTTTTTTTTAAATGGACATTAAATGAATGTATGTTATGATTGACTATAATTGAAAAACATATTTTTCAACATTATCATTTTTTATTAAAATCCATATTACCAAATATTTTTTTTAGAATTGCACTACGTATTATAAATAAATTTATTATAATGTTCAATTAAAATAAAATAGTTTTTAAGAAATATGCATCGACATTTCTTTTATAAGTTTAAATATAATCTACTAATTGTAAAAGTTTTATTGGGTCAACGATTGCCTCCAGCCAAACAATCATCGCACAGTGGCAAAATGGATTTTTTTAAGAAAAAAAAAGGATGAAGAAACAATGTCTGACATGTAGGCTTTCACCGGCAGTATTAAAAAAAGGATGTAGTGGTTTTATATTTTTTCCATTCTTTTAGAATGAAGTTCCTGTCTTACCGCTTTGTATAAATATAAAGAAACAACAAAAATGCAAAATAAGTGTAATAATGAACAATTAATTTAATTAATACTAAAGTGTAAAGCAATAATTCGACAAATAGTTTACCTAATAACAAATAACACTAAATCATGCAACAAAACAGTTGAATTGTTACATATACAATTTATTCAGACAAAATGTTTATATTTAATATTTTTCGATATTTTAGTATATTCTTTAGTTAAGTTTTTATTATTTACATTTTTTGACATACTGAAAGTTATATATATATATATATATATATACTTATATACATACATATATATATATATATATATATATATATATATATATATATATATATATATATAGATTATTTATAGAAACACTGACAGTAAATAAAAAAACATACCGCAATATTTCCTGATAGTTTAATGATTTTCGCCTACATTACTACAAAAATTAAAAATATTTATTTAAATAAATGTAAAATTAAATTTTTTTTTGATAAGTATAATTTTTCATAAATATTATTATAGAGACTAGACAAGTTAGCAACGCCATAGTTGCTAGGTTATAATTTATAAACAATGATGAAATATAGCGGTATTTTTTATATTAAAGTCATAATATGTAATTATCAAATAGTTTATGCGTGTATATATATATATATATATATATATATATATATATATATATATGCATACACTTATTTTAATATCAATTCCATTAAAATTATCTTTTAGTACAAATAATACATGTATATACATATAGCAATCAACATATAGTTTGAGTAAACAATTTGTGTTCAGTTAAAAAATATTCAGTATTAAAAATAAGTATGCATTTCATAATTGATTGATACATTTTATTAATCTTCGATAATTTATGATGAGCAGATGAGTAATAAGTAACATGAATTATATTTTATTATGCACTGTAGTAAAAAAATATTTCTTTGAAAGCAAAATTGATGTAGTTATGAATTGGATTGATAAGATCAGAACTATCGAAAATTTAAATTATTGATAACAGATACTTTTATATAACAAAATCATAATATTCATGATTTATGAAATATATATATATATATATATATATATATATATATATATATATATATATATTAAATAATAATTAATATACAATTACAGCAAAAACTGATAAAATTATATTTGTTTATGACAAAAAATTATTCTGAACTATGCATAAATAACATAGAAAAATTTTTCGCTGTTTTGATGAATTAAAATCTCTAAACTTACCAAAAATTTTAGCTTACCAAACGTTGTTATTACTTATCCTAAATTAACATTCGTTTTGTTTTGGTTTGACTATTTGTTGCTGATATAATATTTTGCGAGTATATTTTAAAAATAATATATATATATATATATATATATATAAATGTATGTATATATATATATATAAATGTATATATGTATGTATGACGTTTAAAGAATCTAATGTTCATCAATAGAGCAAAATTAATTTTAAAATTCATTTATTTATTAACTCATCTTCGTTTATTATATACTGAAAATGTTTTTAGTTTAAACCGAAATTCTAATTAATATCTGTAAAATTAAATAAAATTAAATGATAAGTGCAGTACACATTGTTTACACTTGTAATTTTTATAATCAGAAAGAAATTTTTGAGTTGTCATATTATATTATTGACTCTACTAATAAACATTTCCCAATAGATCATCAACACACCTATGTTATAGTCTTTGTCGTCCGCTAGGGAAATGTTTTATTATTATTATTATTATTAAATGTTCATTATACATTTATATTTTTCTGTTTATGTACTTAGTACTAAATTAAAATATACGTACTTCGTATTAATTATGTAATTTTTTTAAGTTTTTTAGGCCATGGGCATAGTTTATCAGTGTCATATCCAAATATTTTTATACAAAATGATGTATTAATTTTGTTTTTAAATGTGATACATAAATTAATCAATAACAGTGTTCTTTTCTCCAGGAAGTAATATTTTTGTAATAAATTAAATTTTTATAATTAAGGTTAGTTTAATAATAATAGTTAATTAGAAGATATATATACATATATACATATATATATATATATATATATATGTTTATTTATATATATATATATATATATATATATATATATATATATATATATATATATATATATATATTTATATATATATATATCTTTGATCACATTTATGTAGTGCAAAATATCATGAGTTTCTGAAAAGTAATTATATATTACTTATAAAATAATTATAACAATACAAACTGCAAATCCATATGTTCCTAAGTTAGGTTTGCACATTGTTCCATATGGAAATCCATAGCAGAGCTTTGAGTTGTACTTATTCTCTTGATATATTTTAAAAGATTTCACAGAAAAGAACACTTGCAGTATTCAGGAATTTAGTTCATTCCAGACATGAGCACCTTCATGAAAATTCGACATTTACCAGTCAGGCCTTTGTAATTTAATACAAAAATGTTAATTTGTAACACATTATAATTATTTGCACAAAAATATTACTTCTATGCTTTAATTCATGCTAAACATTAAATATTTGATATAAGTTGTCAGGGTTTTTCTTCTATGATCTTTTCAAATTTTTAACTAATTAATTTATTTTTTTAATAATTCGCTTAAATATTATAAAATTATTAATACCTATTTCTATATTAGTATATTATTCTATTAATACACAGTTATTAAAATATATCAAGTGAACAGTGAACTTGAACTGAAAAAATATGATCATTGGAAAAAAAATTAAAAATTAATTAACATGTATTCAAAAGTAAAAGAAAATCTGGATACGACACTGAAGTTAATATTCACTATTGACTATATGTTATAATATTTTCTAGTATTGGTATTTTCTTTTTTTTATACTTATACACTTAACACTAATAAAGGCTTATAGTGAAAAAAATATTCTATATTTTCCACATTTATAATCACGAGCCAAACTATATCTGTTTATATATTTTTTATTAATTTATCAAACTTAGTTTATTTATATATATATATATATATATATATATATATATATATATATATATATATATTTATATATATATATATATATATATAGTTAGAAATAATTATATAGGTATATGACTATTATGTACTATTTTAACAGATGTCATAAAATTTATATTAAATGAAACGCGAATTGACATACAATGAACCATGTAAGTTGCCAACCAACCCTGGCAAAACATATCGAACATTAATTATGAACAAACATATACAATTACGAAATATTCAGTAGATGGATTTAAAAATATTTATATATCCATATTTAGAATTTGTCGAGTATTCTCTATGTGTAAAAAAATTTAAGACACGTGCGTCTAGCGATATGTTATTATTTTTCTGTTCGTTCGATTCGTTATTTTGTCAAGGTTTCCGTATTGTTTTTTTTTTAAAAAAAAAACAGCGACGGCTTTAATTAAAAAAATAAATAAATAAGAGCGGATAATGAAAAACGAATGAACCAACGTACAGGTAATTTCTATGAAACTCCTTTCGCGTATCACGTGATACACCTGGCGCGGTCAAGCTTATTCGGATTGATTTCAAGCGGAACGTGTATTGAATAGATTTTTATAGATGTATGGTCGAGATTTCAGCAGAAGTATTGCCATAAGTAATGAAATCGTTGTTTATGTACAGAGTATATTTTACCGGCATTTACTTAGATAGCTCTACATAATTGAGTGGAGTTTCAAAGTATCTTCAAAGGTAGGCTATTAATGGATTGTTTTAAAAAAAGATTTAAATATTCCTGTATAAACGATATATGATATAATTTTATAGATTTTAAGATTTTTAATTGTTTACACGTCGTAATTGAGTTGATTAGTTAAAGTGAAATTTAATTGATTGTATTATCAGATAATTCATGTAGATTATAAAGAAGTAATTGAGATTAAATTGACAGAAATGTACGCCACATTTTTTCTTTAAAAAATAATCAGATTTTAGAATGGATCCGGATTTTAAAAAAGATAATTGGCTGTCAGACATCTTTAGATTATTGTATTGTTAAGTAAACTTTTTGACTTACTTATTCATGACAAATCCAGAATTACTTTTGATTGAATGCTAAATTGAAGTATCTGTGAGACTAATTCTTCGATAGTCGAATATAAGGAATAATATATCAATTAAATTACAATGATAATTACATATGTATATATATATATATATATATATATATATATATATATTTATATATATATATATATATATATATATATATATATATATATATATATATATATATATATTTATAATTATATATATATATATATAATGCTATTAAAAATTTCTCAATTTTTTAATGATTAAAAAGAATCAATAAATTCATAAAAACGAGATAAATATTTTAGCACATATATGTATAGTTTCAATTAAACAAATCATTAGACTGTTAAATATTCATCAATCAATTTTTGAAAAAACTGAAATATTGTTATAACTCTACAAATTTGAATGCCAGTCTATTTTCAACACTGTGCAATATGTTCACTTATTGTTCTTTTTTGTTTCTGAATATAAGACAGTAAAGCTTCGTACGCTGTCATTTATTTGTCTTATATTTTCATAAAATTTCCTCCTTATAAAGGATTCTAAAAAGCATACGAGCGATAGTACTCTTTGTCTTTTGTTACGAAGGAAAAGTATCTTATGAAAAAAGTAGAAGATTTGTACAAATAAAACACTGACGGTGTCTGTGCGTTACTTCGAACGTATTATGAAACTGATAGACTGCTCCACTCATATGTACATTTTTTTTTCTTAGAGAAAAGGTGTTAATATTCGTACAGCTCGAATATTTGTAGCACTAATACTTTATTTATTTTTATTATTTTTATCTTCATAAAAAATTGTAAGTGTATTTCACGCTATTACATAAAAGTATAATAGAGTTCTCAGAATATTTTATAACAGCTTTATTATTATTTTACAAGTAATTTAAGACCCTTGCCACAAGATTAACGTGTTTACATCTAATGGTCTTATGAGTTTTTGAATTGAATTGCTATTCTTGAAAAATGATAATGGGATATAATCTTAATTGAATACCGAATTTTTTTCTAAGAATTTTATATTAATATATATATATGTATATATATATATACATATATAAGAAAAAGATATAGAGATATATCTGTTTACTTAGATTAATTTCACGAAACGAATTTTAAAAATTAACATATCATTAATAATTTACTATTTATTAGCAAACATTCACTGAATAATTTAATATCGTATAATTATTAAATGGCATTCAAATATTGGTATGCGATTCAGTTTAATAATCCCATTTAATGTTTTTGAAAATATAACCTATGAATGTAATATGTTGCTATTATATATATATATATATATATATATATATATATATATATATATATATATATATATATATATATATATGATGTTTCACAATGCAATGTGCAATTCAGTATACACGGCCTTAACATTGAAACTAATTCAATGACAGTGAAAATATTCTGAGAAAAGGGTAATTTGCTCGTCCGTAACAAACCAGTGTTCATTGTAAATAATTGTCGCTGCATGGTTAATCTGTCTTTTATATGTTGCAATCATTTATGGAGTTAAATTTTTTCCTAGTCGCCCGAGTTCGAACATCTGACAAAAAGTTAATGTTATATATGCACAAAAGTGTTGAAAATAACATATTAGTTCCGCTATTATTAGTTCGTCTAACACTTATTTCTGTTAAATTATCATTTAAATCTGTTTAATGATACCGTTTTGATTAATAAATGATGTCATATCGTAATGGTATAATAAATAAAATCTTCTCGTTTATGTACTGGAAATGTAACAGGAAATTAGATTTGAAAAATATGATGGAACATATATATATACATACATACATATATATATATATATATATGTATATATATATATATATATATATATATATATATATATATATGAAATTAGGCATAAGTTGACAGTCGACATATTTACGGTCCATGTTCTTACATAAAATCTATTGTAGTTATTTATATTTGTTTATATTTATACTAAATATTTATATTTCTTTATATTTATACTAAATACATATGTGTTTGATTGATAAATAAATTTAATTCTAAGAAATGTACAATGAATTTGAAAAAGACTGTCATTTTTATGTCTCTTGTTAAACATCAGTTATTAAGTTACTTTGCATTTATATTTTCTTACTTAAATAAAACTTCATGTACACAAATAATAATAATATGATTAAAATTGATCACTACAAAAGGTTATATGTATCAAAAAATATTTAATTGCTAGAGAACATCAAAAAATCTGTATCTGTTGTCTTAAACTTGATTGTATGTCAATTTTCTTAAAGTTGTATTGAATTTTGGACTTAGAAAAGTGTTTAAACAAGAATAAAATTAATTAAATATCGTACTTTATTATTTCAATTAAAGTATTAGCAGAATCTAAGAGTAACATAAAAAGTATTTCGGAACCTGGTTACGAAATTAAAAAAAAAATAGAAACTATTTTTATATGTCAAGATCAAAAAAATAATATTTCTTTTATTAAAACAATTTAAATTTAAATTATTAACTATAATTAAAATAAAAATAATACAGTTCGAAAAAAATGAACTTAATACTTTTAATTTATAAAAAAAGACTTGTACCTGTCATTTCCTTTCGCGTCTCCGTCGTTTGTCTTCAAAAAAAACTCAACGAAATTAGAAAAGATACAAAAACTGAAATCAAATAAAACGTGGTATAAATAAAACATACATACATTCAAAATCGAGTCAATAAACATGAAACTGAATATTTAGGAAGATATTTTTAGTCTGTATAATTACACGTTCGGGTACTGCCAATATGTCTTACCGTTGTCTAGAAAGTTTTGCGAAAGTTTCAAAAACAGAGTAATGGAATCTTACAGGCGAATAAATAAACGATACGACGTGCAATTATTGATGCCGATCGATACATTCTTTGAATAATATATTCTATTTATATATTATTTTATATCGTGTTTATGCTCTGACGACTGATTCGAGTAAATAATAAATAATCGATTATTTTAGTTCAGGACAAGTTAATTCCGTTCAAATTTTATATATATATATATATATATATATATATATATATATATATATATATATATATGTACATTATTATTATTATAATAATTAAAATAGCATTTTTAGTGATTGAGTTAACAAGTTAAGTACAATCGTTTCATGTAAAGGAAATTATTCTGGTATGTAAATTGAGATGTAAAAGAAATGTATAAAAACCGAAAAGTAAAATCTGTTGTTATAAAAAATTAGCTACTAATACTTATATATATATATATATATATATATATACATTCACTAATAGACATCTAAGTTGTTAATAGTCGACGAGTTAATGCCTTGAATCACTTCTGTTTTACAAAAGCGCGATTGATAGCACACGGAATTCGCAACGAACACCTTGGTTAGCCAATTTTTTTTAAAAAAAAACATTATCGATTAAAGATATGTGTCGAAGAAAGAAGAAATACATATATAAAAGAATAAATGAATGCACGTTTATAAATACTCTTCTTTAATTTTTGTGTCTTTAATTACTACTTCTATCTAATTAAGAATTATCATTTATATCAGTTAATATAGTAAACTTTATATATATATATATATATATATTTTATTTTATTAAAAATATTACGTTTTAATTCTCACCTACAAATTCCGCAATTTCATATGTTACACCCTAATATATATATATATATATATATATATATATATATATATATATATATATATATATATATAAGAATAAAAATAGTTGTTTACAAATGTCTTTACTTTTCCTTTTCGCTTATTCAAATTTTTAGTAACTATTTTTCTATCATCACTAGTGACAGTTAAAATCTTCATTTAATAAAAGTAAAATAAATTCATATTAAAACAAAGATTATTATCATATTAATATATGCTTAAAAATCGTTCTTTTTTATCCGAAAGTTTGTCTTGTTAATAATAATTCCTGTTTCATTACTTATGACAATTTAAATTATTTAGCTAAGAGAGTCGATGCGTTTGAATTATGTTCGAATTAAATAAATAAATAACGGCGCTAGATCTAACTGATTTATATGAAGTCGATTCGACATTGAATCAACATTTTCACCTGGTATTTAAGTTTCATTGTATTGCAATTGCACGCGCTTCCTCGTATTTACACATTCCGCTCTATAAAATGTAATTACCGAAAACACTGACATTGTAACGACCGATAATCGCGAGGCACGGTTCATGTTAAAATTTAATATAAATTTTAACGTCACATTGTAACAAGCCTGAAATAGTCGAATCCACGTTCTAGCAGGCCTTAATTATTTAATACGTCGATGCCCTTATAATTAATATAAAATCAAGATATATATATATATATATATATATATATATATATATATATATATATATACTCTCATTAATATATCAAAAGATGTTCAAACGTAACCACCGGCTTCTAATTTGAGTGCTGCTTCATAACTCGGCAGTCCTGTTTCGTCACTCGGTAAGTCGGCAATTGTGAATGTTTGTGGCGAACAAATGGTTGTTACTGGCGTAGACACTTTGTCAGATGGTGATCTGGGTTCCAGACCAGAGTCTGTATCGGCCGTCTTGTCTTTGTCTAGCGCGACGACGACCTCGTACGCCGGTGGTGGACCTGGCGTCGGCGGACGTGGAAGCATGTCCAGTGAGTGGGATTCATTTGTGAGGAACAGGCCGGCGCTTTCGTAACACTAAACAGACAAGAAAGGTTTTTTTTAAAAAAATAGAAAACAATGACATTATTATAAAAAAAGTTATATTTTTTTCATACAATGTATGGCCTGTATCGATGGATCAGGAATCAATTAACATGGGTCCGTTTTCAATAAAAATATTCCCTTTTCTATAAACAACAAATTCAATAATTAATCAATTCTTCAATAGACAACACTTACAGCACAAAGACATACAGACATACAACAAGACATACAGACAAATACATACAGCACATGGAGATTTCTTTCACGATATTCACTAAAACATTCGATATTCTAACTGATGATTTTAATTACTCTTTTTGATTGACTTCTGAGTCATCACATATATACAATAATTACTTATATAATATGGAACGCGAAAAATTCTAAAAAAATATTTTTTATCGCTCTATTTATTATTTTAACTTGTGAATACCAATATTTTTTCATCGATTGAAATATAATCCATGAATAATAATTATTTAGTGCATGTATTTATAATTATCATTAAATACAAATTGTACGTTTTCAAATTACTGTTCAATATATAAGTTTTAAAGTGCGACGATTTAATTTTACAAAATTCTCAAATGAACTATTTGGAAATTTAAAAATTAAAGAGTTAAATCGTCGTATTTTAAGAACAATGTTCAATAACTTATAAAACTGAACTATAAAACATGTAAACAATAAAGTACATATATATATATATATATATATATATATATATATATATATATATATATATATATATGAGCCGTTTTTCTTGAAAGTGGTATAAGTCAATTTTTGGAAAAAATGAGTTAATAGTAGTTTTAGTCAGAGATAGAGAGATATCTAAAGATATATTAGAGATATCCTCTTTTTATATTTATAATCACACAGTCAGCGGTGTACAATATCCTCATAAATTAATGAAAAGAAGTTGAACTGTAAGATGTTATCGTTGGAATGTTTTTATTGAAAGTGGAATAAGTCCATTCGTAATAATTATAATTGAAAAAAACTTTCTAATCGCATTAATTATTCGTTATTATGACTTCATTGTACACTGTCCTTAAAGTCTTTACAGCGGATAATAGCTAATGGCTTAAAAACATATACAAACAAACATAAACAAGATAACGGAGAAATTATACATTGGCTGAAGATATGCTGAATGAGGTTTGAACGGGATGAACCGCACAAAATTTTCTACAAAATCTCTATGGAAATTATAGTTCTTGATTTATTTGGAAAACGAGGAAGGCCTAAAAATTTCAGCAAAATTACTATATTACCACTGTACACAACTTCAAGACTTATAGCAAGAAAAAAATATAGAGATATGATGAGTTTACTGCCTTACATGCCTCCTATCCACCATAAATACTTCACTATGCTAAGTGTAAAGGAGAAATAAGATTGAAATATGAATAAGTTTGTTATTATTAGTTATCTTAACGAAGTAATTTACTTTTCATACTTGTTTAATTATAAATTCAGTATAATATGACTGAAATTATTTCTTAATAAACTCAATTATTCGGTTACTTACATGTATTCATTTTCATTATTGTTTTTTACATTAAAAATACATTTCAGGAGAGCCAACTTCAATTAAAATATAAATTTAAAATGGCTACTATTTATACTTTTCATAATTTGTTATTACTGAAAGTGGTATAAGTCTGTTTGTAGCTAAAAAAAAATCGTTTATTTTCTTTAACATTTTTATTAATTATTAATGCATAATTAAATTTAACAAGTTTATAGTTCTAAAAACATTACACGAATTGATCAACGTTTGGGAATATGTTTAAGTTGATTCAAACGCAAACCCTTAAATATCTCAATGTATGAATAAATAGACATACCACTTTCAAAAATAACGGCTCGGGTATATATATATATATATATATATATATATATATATATATATATATTACATACGAAATACAAATAAAACTTTTACAAAAAAGATATAATAAAAGTCAAATGAATCTTGTACATATTTTATTATATATATATATATATACAAATTTATGTACACATATTTATATACTCGTATGTATATTTTTTCAACGTGCGCGTCTGTTTATGACACATCTATATATTAGTCATTTTAACGTTGTGTTTATGATCGCCATTACGGATCTCTGTATTTTATGTACGTGTGTAAATTCGAATCGAGGATTGAGAAGTGTAACCGTTACCTATAATGAGCAAAAAAGCTAAACAGCAATTTTGCAAAACGTTGCAATAAGAGTTATTGCTGTATTAAACTACTATAATAATTAGTATCGTTTTATAATCTGGATAACTTGCCAAGTTTCTACATTAATAATATAATGAGCCGGTCGTTATCGAGTGGCTACCATGCCAGGCTGTTGTCCAATTAGTCATTAACTCCGGACTGGGGTTGTAAGCTCTGCTACCTTTATTTATTAAGAAAACGTTTATATCGGAACAAGTAACATTATTCTATTTGATTGCATTCTAGACTAAATCCAGGATACATTTTCAATTTTTAGATTGTTATTCTAGAGATTTTTCTGCTCTCTTTATCTCATATATATCAGTGGTGCACCCCGCAGGAGAGCCAAGGGACCCTGGTACTCTCAAAAGGAAAAGGAAAAAATCACTGTACCTATATATACACAGAAAGATTAATGAAATCACGATTGAAGTAATTTAAAACCTTTATAAAAAGAAACGAAAAGATTTTATTCTTTAAATTTTTTTTATAGTCATCTAATGAATGTTATTGAATTCGTATTAAAATTTTGTTTATCCGTTTAACCCAGCTACCTTCAAGATTAAATCCTGGGTGCATCATTAATATATATATATATATATATATATATATAATCAGTAGTACACCCCGCGGGATAGCCGAGGGACCCTGGCATCCCCCAAAGGAAAAGGAAAAAAATCACCATACCTATATATACACAGAGAGATTAATGTAATCACTACTGAAGCAATTTAGAAGCTTTATAAAAAGTAAAGAAAACTGGATTTTATTCTTTAAATTTTTTTTATTGTCATTTAATGAATTTTATTAAATACACATTAAAAAAAAATTTATCCGTTCAACTCGGCTACCTCCAAGATTAAATCCTACGCGAATCATATATATATATATATGTAATGAACAGAGGAAATCGGTCATAGCGAGCATGAAATTATTGGATAAATTCCTATATTCCTATAATATAATTATTATTGAATTAAACTGTTTAGATTTATTTATTATCTCTATAGAATTTATAAAAAGATATAAGATAGTAATATAAAGGGTAAAATTGTGAATTTAGTAATTATGTAAAATAAAAAATAAAATTTAATAGTAAACTAATGTTAAATGTTAACACTTTGCAAACGACGTGTCCCCATATGGGGACACGATATGTTTCTCCGCAACTCGACTTGTCCTTGTACGGGAACGTTGGCACATTCTGTTACCCTGTGTTATATTCTCCTGTAATATACTGAAATGAGTAACTTTATTACGACGTTACATGCAAACTGGAAAAGAAATCATTCTTTTCCAGACGAAAAAAAAAACAACCGAATTTACTAAATTAGTCACAAAATATTTTCCTTTTGATATGATTTTTGTAGGACCAATATTCTGTTATTTGTTGCAGCAAATAAAATTTTATATGTTTATTAATTTCATGTCATAAATCCTGTGAATACTGTTGTTCGCCCAAATAGAAAAATTCAAGCAGGCCGAAAAAAACCCAATATTATGGCGACACTTGTGTAGATAAACCGAGTATACATATAGGCGATTCCTTTCAAAAATTCCACACGATCACAAAATATGAAGATTAAGATCATATAATTATATCACAATGTTTATATAGGACTATGTAAACTGTATCAATTTACAATATAGAATTAGAAGTTTATCGAAATTATATTTATTTTAATTTGTTAATATATCTTGATTATTCGTTCGAGTTGCTGGTATATCAAGTTAAAAAATGTTTCGAGTGCAAGAGGTTAATAATTGTGTGTGTTTTTTTAACTGTTTATTAAGACAATGAAAATGTACTACTTTTTCCAATTTGAGTGTAAATGAAAGAATGCGTTTTTTCGATTATGAATTTTTGAATTTTACAAATAAAAATTAAATTGAAATAGCATTTTAATTTAATTTTTATTAAATTAAAATGCTATTCGAACACAAAATCGTTACCTTGTTTCATTACAATAAATCAATTTATGTGATTGACGTTAAATTATTTAAAATATGTATATTACTTTATATATATATATATATATATATATATATATATATATATATATATATGTGTGTGTGTGTGTGTGTGTGTACACTTAGGTACGAATATGAACATTTATATTTATTGGCATTTATGTCAATTACATCGTCAGATTAATTAATAATTGAATTACGCAATACGCGGTTTTAAACAATTTCACACAATATTCAAATCAAATAATGAAACATATGGATCACAAATTATTCTCACGATTTATTAACAGAATTCATTATTTCATTAAATCAATTTAATACGTACATATATATATATATATATATATATATATATATATATATATATATATATATATGTATTTTATATTCTCTTTTTTCCTCGATTCAAGAATCACATGTATGTATTGTGCATTTTTTAATTATTTATGTTTTACTGATTTGCCGATAATTTGCACTTCATTTTTTCTGTGCCGTCCTTATAGACTCATACGGTTTTATATCTTCTTATAAGCCATAAAACAGACATTTCAATTTCTTGGTTTGTAAACATAATGAACAGACGCGGTATAAGAGTTTATTATGTTATAATTCTCGAACTTTTATGTTTGTTGTAATGAGGAAATGAAATTTATTTAATTCTAACTTGTTTCATTTTCAAACATTTTCACTTTAATTTAATCGAAAATCTACTTGTATAAATTATAACATTTTTCTGCTTTAAATATCTGATAGGTTCAGTTATTTTTAAAACTATATAAATGAAATCGATTCTATGTTTGATTCAGGGTGTGGTAAAATATTTAATTAAAGTTTCGTTTTGATGAATTTGAAATTTACTAGTAAATTTTTAAACATCCGTATGTGTACATATATAGATAACGATAAATTATGTATCGATTGTCTGTAAAGAACATTAAATAATAATAATAATAATAACAAAACCTAAATATTTGATTTTCATTTACCTGATAACATATAATAGGATGCGTGTGTCATAAACGACACATCGAAATGTAATTAAAAAGTACACAGTCAATATAGAACACAAACAAACATAACATAAAACGCATAAAAGGTTCTGTGAATTAGGCTTTAATGTGAAAACTCGATGTGTATACGTTGTGTGTATGCGTGTGTGTGGGTGTGTGTGTGAGCGCTCGTACACCACGTCCGTACGTGTGCATGTTTTAGAAAATCGAGCGGGAGAAGGAAGGAGGATTGTTAGATATGACGTCATCTCCACGTGATGTAAAATAATGGTTAATACCTGCGTCTGCGCTCCCAGTGTAAACACCTCCAACGGTGATTCGGATTCACGCCAGTAACTTGTATATTGTGTTGTTGTATTTTTGCGAATGTTTCGGTGACAACAGTAACACATCAGCACGACGACGAGGATCACTCCACTCAGCATGGCCCTGCTGAGACAAATTAAATCTATGTAATTTTTTTTAACAGTCATGTACATCGATAGAAATTCTATTTTTAGTCATAACATTCATCAGTCAGTACTTTATTAATATTCATTAAATATTAAAAGTAATTCAATGTTTTATACTCAAATGAATATTAAGATACTAACAGTTTCTTTTTATGTCAGATCATCTACATACAATTCAGTAGCCTAATTTGAAGCAAAATTAATAATAAAACCAAATTTATTAATCGATTTTACCAAAATACTGAACGAAAAATGCGCTTGAAAATTTTATTAACATGGACAAGATGAAAATACTCATTTTTCTCTTAGTTATTTCTTTTTATCTTCTATAAAAATAGATATCGACTGAATACTTATTATAAATTGAATACCAGGTATTAGACAACAATATACAGTTGAACTCGATTATAACTAGCACGGATATAACGAATCAAATGTTCGTATCGATTTTGGTTTATGTATTAGGTTGGTAGAAAAATAATTGCGGTTTTAAATTCATACACATTTTTTAATTTAAGTGGCCCAGAACTATTGGGTGACTAACGCTTAACTTTTGTGCAGACTCTCGAATTGTTGAGTGTGGTTCTGGTTCAGCTAACACCTTCATTTGGTCGTTATGAACTGAAGGACGCCCGCGACCTTCTCTGCCTTCAAGGCTCTCGTTCCCAGAACGAAAGTTTTGGAATCACCATTGCACCGTACGTTCCTTAACAGTACCCACATCAAAAGCATCGTTTAGTTTACTAGCAGTTAATGGTGTTTTACCAGTCGTTCTGAACTCATACCAAAAAATGCTCTTTTTCAATCTTTGATTCAAAAGTCCAATTTGAAGCAAAATTAATAATAAAATCACAGTTGATATTACCAAAATACAAAATTGCGTCTAAACTTATTTGTTTGTTTTCCATCTTTAATTCAATAGCCTAATTTGAAGCAAAATTAATATTAAAATCAAATTTATTAACCGATGTTACCAAAATACCGAACGAAAAATGCGCTTGAAAATGTTATCAACATGAACAAGATGAAATTACACTTTCATTGGGGGAAAAAATGAGATCATAATTCAGAAAACGAAAACCGCAATTATTTTCCTACCAACCTAATAAAAACATGCACTTTCATAGTAAGCTTGTTCCACGGACGTATCGGATAAGTTTGGTCTCTTACAAAAAAATGTTCTCTGTTTAATTACTGGTAATCCCCATTTTTTTGAGCAGATAGAAAATAACTATCCTTGTATATATGTGAGTCAGTTTGTTTTTGTGTTTCTTTTTAATTACCTTATTTTTATATAATTATAAAAAATCGCAAGTAGAATTAGAGGATATGGTAGTGAAGAATTTAGTGTATTATAAAGTATTTATTGTTTTTTTGAATTCTTAAACGTTTATGTTTCGTTTGAGTGGTCAATCTCCCTCTCTCTCTCTCTTCATATATATATATATATATATATATATATATATATATATATATATATATATGTATGTATATGTGTGTGTGTGTGTGTGCATTTCTTATTGTTTGCTTTCCTCAAATAATTCAATTAGAAATAAATGATTCTCTTTTTATATCACCTGTGTATATATGAAAAATTGAAGATTGATTGTAAAAGAAAAATATTACGTTCTTGTGGAGAGAATGTTTTTCTTATTGAATAAGTATTGCTTATTTTATTTCGCTCGAATCGTTCTCTTATCAGTTATATAAATAACAAAGACGTTCATCTCATGGTTCTACCGAATCTATAGCTTGTATTGAAATTCAAGACACGATACCAAGTTAAAATATTATTTCACAACAGAAGGCGGTAAATATCGGAAACATTTGCTTTACCATACATATATATATATATATATATATATATATATATATATATATATATATATATATAAATATAAAGGTATATTATTACAAACTATAACTACTTAAAACCATCGAATACAAAACAATTTCGCATGTATGTATGTTCGAGCATTAAGGTATTAAAAAGTTATGACAGGTTATTGAATTCCAAGCGACTTCGTGTTACGTTATTAATATAATATTTAATTAAATTCATTATACACAGTAATGAGTTATCCAAACCGAAATAATTATTACGCACTGTTTAATTTCGACTAATACTGTTGGAAATTAATGGTTACATCTTCGGATTTTCAAACAGAGGAGATACATCATTAACATTGAAAATATTTCGTTACAGATTTCAGTAATGTTTTTGCATTACAAATGGGCTTTGTGTTGTTTTTAATGAATAACGAAATGAGATATTTAATTTTTAATGGAATGCAGTTTTACTTTTTGTTAGATGTTTACTAGAGCGTACATTTCAATTGCAGGCTATTTATGTGTAAATGCTGTTTTGTAAATATGAGAAAAACATAATTTATACTTTTGGTTTTGAAACTGTGATTTATTAGTATGCTCTCGATGTGGAAAAATATTCAAGGCAGCAATAAAATTATATACTAGTATAATTTTATTTCTGTTTGTATCGCATGTTTGCAAGGAAATAAATTTCAGTTTTATTTTTATTCTTTTATCGAATCTTCAGATTTAATAGACAATTTATAAATAATGAGAATTTCTGGTGGTCATAATCATGTATGCACGTCGTATAATTTGTAATTTTTAAAGAAATATTCTACTTGTTTATTAAAAAACAATTTTTTTCAGTTTTATTTTTATTTTTTTATCGAATCTTCAGATTTAATAGACAATTTATAAATAAAGAGAATTTCTGGTGGTCATAATCATGTATGCACGTCGTATAATTTGTAATATTTAAAGAAATATTCTACTTGTTTATTAAAAAAAAATTTTTTTTCAGTTTTATTTTTATTCTTTTATCAAATCTTCAGATTTAATAGACATTTATAAATAAAAAGAATTTCTGGTGGTCATAATCATGTATGCACGTCGTATAATTTGTAATTTTTAAAGAAATATTCTACTTGTTTATTAAAAAAAAATTTTTTTTCAGTTTTATTTTTATTCTTTTATTGAATCTTTAGGTTTAATAGACAATTTATAAATAAAGAGAATTTCTGGTGGTCATAATCATGTATGCACGTCGTATAATTTGTAATATTTAAAGAAATATTCTACTTGTTTACTAAAAAAAAATTTTTTTAATTAAAAATACGATTAACGTTATTTAATTTCAAAAATCGAAAATAATTAAGTTAAAATGTTAACTTACTAAAGTACATTTATTTTATAAACATGATTGTTAAGAATTTGTATTATATTTTTACAGAAATAAAATCTTTTACATTATAGAAATTTATACTTTTTATAAATGCAACTTATAGATTTTTTATATTTTCTCTAATCGATATTTTTGACATATATATATATATATGTATATATATATATATATATATATATATATATATATATATATAATTGCATTGACTAATGAAATTTGATTAAATGTCCAATATTAAATAATGTGTATACATGTGTGTTTAACTGTAAAAAGAATGAAAATGAAAATTATCCCGACAAAGAATTTTTATACTTATCTACAAAGTCACAATTAATATTAATACAAAGTCCTGTCATCGTCAGAGATAAGCATCAAGACCGTTTTAAATTAAATCTGTGGTAAATTAAACCTCACATAAATTTACATTTGATGAAAACCAAAATTTACTTTATGTTATGATTAATTAATTGCGACACATCAGTCCCAAAAGCTATTAATTTTGATAACTTGCGGAACGACAGGGTATAAGAATCACTACAAGAATACTATTTTTAGTATCTATTGTTGCCAGTCACAAATCTGTTACATTTTCAATGAAATTGATGTAGATGTATTTTTTTTAAAAATTGTATAAAGTTTATAGTTTATTGTCTATTTAAGTATATAATTTGTTTGAACGTGAAATATAAGCAAATGAGAGATTGTATGAATATATATATATATATATATATACATAAACTGATTTTTTTTTAAATTAAGAAAAATCTTTGAGGAAAATTTGTGTACTTGACATGTAATCATTGATTCTTTTAATACCGCTGTGATAATATATCAGTTTTTCTAGAGATCATCAGTAATGAAAAAAACATCTATTTAATGAAATCGTTCATAATATTATACATTTTTTATATATTAATCACTTTTAAATATACGAGGATTTTTATACTTTTCAAAAAAGAAATATTAAAATATTCGTGTATTTTGTTTAGTTTTCTAAATAAATATGAGGACATTAAAATAATTAAAACTCTATCTATTAAACGGTTTATAATTTAGAAATTTAGAAAATAAAACCGACTTGTCATTTTCTAAAAAAATAATTTACTAAAATATCAGAAAGTCTTATTGTTTTTCAACACACATTCCTTTAACGTTTATACACTTATTTTATTACTTGACTTTTTATTAATGTGATAAATAATTCTCTCTCGTGTTAAAGTCACGCTTGTATCTAGTTTTTCACTCCATTTATTATTTGAAAAATGTTTCTCACATAAAACGTCATTCAGGGTTGCAAGTAAATAGAAATCACACGGTGATAAGTACAGACCATAAACAGGATGAGCTAGATTTTCCAATCCATTTCAACAATTGTTTGTTAAGTTAAGTGAATGTTGTGAGAGGATTGGTATTATTTCTTAACAAGAAAGTTTAATTTTTTAAGTCGGATTTCTTTGTATTAGTATATGGATGATTTTTGAAAAGATGGGAATATTAGTATGACTTATATTTTGATAAAGAATTTGAAGAGTGATTTGTATAAAGAATCGTATTAAATTATTATATTTTATGTATGCACTGTACTGAGGTTGATTAGTAATACAATACACTTATTAATCTATTGCAAAGGATTAAAGATCTGACAATGAAAGCTTATACCAAAAATTCTATTAAATTGATAAAATAATTAAATCAGTTTTATGTGAGACCCATGTCTGTTTAATCGTGTCAATTATATTAAATATGTATTTAAATTTTGAAATATAATAGTTTTATCGTCTGTATGTACACAACAAATTTATAAGCTTATCTTGTATATATTTATAAAATTAATATCACATTCTATAAAATTAAAATCATATTCATTATAAAATTTAAATTGTTATTAAATTAAAATAAAATAAGTTATTATAAAATTAAAATCATATTCAAAATTGTTCTGTATCGATTTTCATGCATATAAAATTGACTTTGCACAATGTAATTGTTTATTATTCTTGTATTTCAAGAAGGATTTTGATTTAAATTGAATTGCAGTATTTAGTGTAATTACAGTCGTAATTCTTTGTCTATATATTTGTAAATAAATGTATATATTTACATTAAGAGTCATATAAGAACAATAGAGGTATTGCAATTGTAATAAACTGAGTATCAGCTATATTCTAACTGAAATGTTTTTGTGACATGCCAAGTCCAATGTCTTGCAGTTACAATAAACGGAATATCGTTATTGTGGTCAGTGTAGTGTTTCAATACCAAACTAGGATTAATTAATCCAATATCGCATTTTATCATCGTATGTGTATGTGTTTTTTATAATCTAAACGTGTTCATTCACTTTCACAAATAAATTATCTCTTGGCTATAAACTCCAAAAGTTTTTGATTATTAATTGTCGATCATATTTAAATATTGCATTTCAATCACAATGACATCATTCACAAAGTACATATTTCTTTGAACCGTATAATTATCTTTTTATTCTTAAAAAAATATATATTTATCTCTTACGTTAAGCATTACATCTAAAATAAGAATATTTAAGAACTAAATATTTTTAACATTTATTCCGTCTTATTATTTAAAATCTTATTCATGCGATGAATACGTCTTTATTTCAATATTAGAAGAGCACGAAGAATATTTAATATTCAAGCATAGTTTTTTTTCCAGGAAAAAACCCCGTATACTCTTCGAACTTTTTAACCCGTCCATATTTCTGCCGGTTTATATTTTTCACATATCTACAGATTTTCCAGATATATGAAATCAAGTCAGTGGATAATAGAAAATAGGATTTGTTACGAAATTCGAAAATGCATACAGCTATAGATACGAAACACACACACATATATATATATATATATATATATAGAGAGAGAGAGAGAGAGAAACGGATATACACATATGTCGGTGGGTGCGATATTGCTTTACATAATAACAGAAATATAATTTGATGTACCGATATAGCTTGATACATGAGATACTCAGTGGGCAGCACGGTGAAAATAATGCTTGTTGAATTATGCAAATCTAAAACAAAAATAACATACAATCACGAACTCCACGCAAAAACTTACATGCATTACAATAATACGACCTGAAATGTTGCGAAGTAAACAATGAGTCTAGTTTGAAAATAATAATAAAACTGTGTGTGTTCTAATGGATATATTCGATCGATAGTTGACACGAGCGCTGTCAAACACTTGTATATCGAAGATGTGATCTTTTTTTAACAGACTCATAGACAGAAACAAAATGAAAATTGAATATTGTGCTAAGACTTGTAAAAAAATATATCTAATCGCATTTAATATAATAAGAATGTTTATGTAACACTTGAATTTCACATTTTATTATTATCATGTTAAAAAATCAACAGTATGTCCATTACACTTTCAGTGTAGGCTTTCTATTTTAATCTCACAGTATAATATGACTTCTCAGTAATCTAATTTCTAATAATTTTAAGTTTTAGTATTTAATCGTTATTCAGTACACCTGTGAAAAGTTTTTCAGATGAACAAGATGTTGATGTTAAAATGAATTTTCATTATAGAAGCTGCTCTATTAGAATCTGGTAATTAAGTATCTTAATAATACGAATTCGATTATTGATTAATTAATTTTAAGTATTAGTGTAGAATATTCAAGAAAAGAGGAAAGTCAGTCAATGTAAAAAAATTATATTATTATAAGACTGACGCATTATATCTACTCTTAGTATTTATCCAGTCCAGCTATTGGGAGAAATACCTAGTATGGTATCATTTTTAGAGCCCTTTTTAAGAAAAAAATAGCATGTTTGTCGATTATTCCTACTTCTATACATTATGTTCCTGTGTATGTATATTGAATTTTGTCTTATTAAGTATTATTGTATTGTAATATCCTGTCTGACAGTAAATCTACTATTAATATATTAATCAATAATTCAACATGTTCATGTGGAAGTATGTATATATATATATATATATATATATATATATATATATATATATATATATATATATATATATATAATGAACAGAGCGACATCATTTGATATATTTTCATAACCGATTTTTTTATTCACTGTCAAACATTTCAATGTTATGAATAATGTATAGGAATTATTTGCGAGTTTTCTTTTTTCAAGTAGTAAATTTCATACTGTTATATATTTAAATGGTAATCCTACATATAGAGCACATATATTTCCATTAATAGAGTAGTGAGTAAATATATTTTAACCTTTTTCAGTATATTTATGTGTACGTATAAACATAAACTGTTAGTACGGTTTGTCTGAACGAAATGACATTTGTGTATATATATATATATATATATATATATATATATATATATATTTGAAGTTGGATATTGGATTATGGAATTTTTATTATGTATATATATATATACGAGTATATATATATATATATATATATATATATATATATATATATATATATATATATATAATGTATGTGTAAGATTTGAATATTGAATTAATCTTTAATATTGATTTTCTAATCATAAAATATTACTGTAGTTTATAAAAAGATTCAAAATATAAAAGTGACAAAGTTAATTATTAAATCCATTAAATGTATTGTTAAAGAATACTGTCTTCGATTCAAAACTGGTATATTTACTGTTATTTTAATTTTAGAAAATGTGAAAGAGATATCAATTAATACTAAATAAAAAGTAATGTTGATAGAAAGAATAAGAGAAATACTCGAATAGAAATTAAAATATATTTAAGATAAGTTTACACGATGAAAACAATATCTTAAATTTAATATGACGAACCAAAAATTTAAAACGGACATAAATATTTTTGTAGATAGAATTTTATATCCATACCAGATTTAGAATGATTACTGTTTAATTATTAATGATATACTGTGGATATAATTTACATCCACTAGTAAGAATACTGTAAATGGCGGCATGTAGAAATTATTACAAGATCTTCAGAAAATGTAAAAATAATTTCAAGTGTTCTACCAGTAATTAAAAAAAAGTTTAATACTTTACAATGAAAATATGACTAACAAATATCACTACGATAGATACATGACAGTGTATCATTGTCTGTTTTTTTTAGAGTATAACATATATAAATCGTTCTAAACGAATTTTGTTAAACTAATCATATCTTCAAACCAAAAAAGTATTTAGAATTTTGGAAAGTATTTAAAAATGGACATGTTGTTTATAAACACTGTAAAATGTATATATAATAAACTCGTTTCATACTAAATAAATTACTTAATGAAAACTAATTGATTGAAGTAGCTTCAGTTTTACATTATGAATTAATTCTTTGTAATGAATTCTTTCCAGAACGAAAAACAGATTCAGAATCGAGTTTATTATAAATAGATGTTTTACTATATATATATATATATATATATATATATATATATATATATATATATATGTATATGTATATATATATATATATATATATGTATAAAGTTGTTAGATTTGTACAAATGTGTCATCATTTTCTACTTCTCAAACTTGTACATTTGAAAGATGCGAACGTCGAAGTTATTTCCGTGCTGAAGATTTTAGTTCTGTATTTAATTGATAATTACTGTTCAATAAGTTTCAAGTTGTAAATGTAACGTGTTTCCATTAATAAAAATTCCACATAACTACGACGAATTTTTATCGTCTAAGTTATAATGGAAGATTTCATTTCTGTGTAGCATTTTCTTTTCAATAAATCAATTATTAAATTTTATATAATCGTTCATCGCTCTGTCATTATTTCAAATAAGAAATGTGTTGTATTGATTATCTGAATTAATATTTAAAAATATGTTTCTCTTGTACTTACAAAGATACGAATAATAACATGGTTTTTTTAAATATTTAATAGTTATATGGCATGCTCTCTTTACTGATTATTGATTTTGACTCAGGATTTTAGAAAAAGTTTAAAGAAAGTAATTTTTATTCATTAGATATGAAGAAAATGGAAAACGTGTAACACAACTGATGGACTGTTTATTGTACTTATATCCGATTGAAGTACCAGAAACTAAGAGGCGTTTTAACAATTAATATCAATATCTAATTTTCTTTTATAACTAATTGGTCAAAGATTAGAAACTTTATAGTAAGTGTCTGTTTGGAATAGTTTATTATATATTTATATATTGGTGTTTAAATTTTATTTTATTGTACAATGTAGTTGTATCATTGTAATAAGTATACAAAATACCATATTAGCCTGAATATAAGAAGAGTCCAGGTTTTTTCTAAATAAATCAATAAAAAAAGCATTTTTTACTGCCCCGATTATAAGACGACACAGTTTTTCCTAAAGAAAACAATAAAAAATTTAATAGAAAGTAATATTTACAAAAATTATATGAATACATATTTAGAACGTCTACAGTAGTGTGTCAGTCTGAAGATTTGAAGATCCGAACTTTTGATTGTATGAACTTTGACTCTGTGGCAAAAACCTCGTTTTATGCGGTAGTTTAATGAAATTATGATTAATAAATGATATTTATAATAAATGAGTAACAATATATTGTCTATTGTATTAAAACTGACTGTGTGATGTAAATAGCTTTTTTTAAAAAAAAAAAATTGTGTATATATAGAAAGTTATTTTTGTAGATTATACTAGAAACGCATTTATAGTCGAATGTTTATCGAATATTTGAAAATATTTAAGAGAGAAAAGAGTACCTGCTTTCCACGAAAAGTGTGGCATTTAATTTGTCAGCTAGTATGAACAATAAAAATCGAGACAAATGATCTTACCCTCCGAGTAAAACGTTAACATTTCCATGCATTGAACCGCCCCCGCTTCCAGACCTGCCGCCCGGTGAAGAAGTCATGTTCGTGCCCAGTATGGTGTAGGTGCCGTTAAGACCACCGCCTTGTCCTACAGCTGCCAGAATGGCAAGCCGCTTCATAGACATAGCGGTGCGAACGCGTAACGCCACTGTTTCACACCACATGCACCATAATTATTGTCACTATAATCAACATCATGACCACCACTAATTTCATTTAACGTCTAGTTGGACCGAACACAGTAATGATTCGCACTATCTTTGTATACAGTTCACTGTATTAGTTCGCATCTGAATCGATTTTATCGACGATTTACGATAGAAAGAATGCAGACAAACAAACGATTAAACGATGATTATTGCTAGATTGGTACGCGTCTCGACGTTCCGACTAGAATCCAATTGTAACAATGTCCCATTGCTCGACGGGTCATAACTGTTAATTAGGGTAATTGGTGATTATATTAAAATTATGTGACAGCGGTTCGGCGAGCGAGAGAGAAATTCTTAGCGGTATGAAATGTATTTTAAATAACATGTTGTTTTCCACGTTCGTTTCGTTAACGAAGTCGAGAGAACAATGGGCGGATCGGGTATTTGTCTATACGTAGCTTGACCTTCTTTTGAAGTTGTTGACGCTTTATTTGCACCAGCTCACCTGAGAACAAAGAGAAACACATTAACCGACTGCAAAAAGTACATAGTGCGAGTTCAATTAATTATCAGATTGTTTGATATGAATTCATAATTTTATTTCATTTATTACAGTAAGTTTAAATTGAAAAATATTATACAACGTTTCTGTTCAAACGATTTGTATTAATAACTGTTGAAATTGTTTATTACCATTGTTCTTAATTAAAAGCAATCTCGAATTCTTGAACGAAAACAAGAACATAAATTACATACATACATACAAATATATATATATATATATATATATATATATATATATATATATATCAATTGCGTCTTTAAGAAAGGATGGATCCCTTTGTAGAAAAATATTTTGTAAAAAAATCATATTTGAAGTGTTAATAATAATTTTTTATTGTACACTTTCGAAATTATCTAAAACTGTTGATGTAGTGATTCTCAAATCGCAAAAATACCACCACCCGTTGAGAATAGTAAAAAAAAATTTGAGATCCACATTTTCCTGTAATGAAATTAATATATATATATATATATGTATGTTATCTCTTTCTGTCTCTCTCTTTCTCCTCTCTGTCTCTCTCTATATATATATGTGTATATATATATATATGTATATATATTATAAATAAATATTTCAATAAAATAATAGATAATTTTCACAAGAGAATTTTGAGTGATATGTGTGAGAACAGTATTACGAATTTTAAACAATTTTCTAAGTTTAAAACTTATATGACATGATTGTTTATTGTTAATATATGTGTATATATATATATATATATATATATATATATATATATATATATATATATATATATATATATATATATATATATGTATATATATATATATATATATTTATATATATATATATGTATATATATATATATATATGTACGTTCGTCCTTCATAATATTTCACATGGAAACTGAATGTAAATAATTAATGAAGATTTTATAGCACATCAACTTAAATTAAATTTATAATTTGTTAGATAATTATCATCTTGTTTATACAAACAGTTTTTATCCAATTATCTTCATAAATAATATTCTAAAATTGATTTTAACATATATATATATATATATATATATATATATATATATATATATATATATATATATATATATATATATATGTATGTATATATATATATATATATATATATATATATAAACCGTACTGTACAATAAACATGAATTTATTCTGAATTAATGTATTTTTATTATTTTATATTTCCAGTAAAACTATTAGTAAGTGTTTGAATCAATTAAAAATTTTTTTCAACACTATTTCAACACGATTCAAACACTAATAATTTTACTGGAATTATAAAATAATAAATGTACATTAATTTAGAATAAATTTATGTTTATCGTACAGTATGGTATATATATATATATATATATAAATAACTATACTGTAAAATAAACATGAACTTATTCTGAATTAATGTACATTTATTATTTTATATTTCCAGTGAAACTATTAGTAAGTGTTTGAATCAATCAAAAAAAAAATTTTTTTTATAATCTTATCTCTATATATTTTTAGACACGGTTGGTATTTCGCTGACTGTCATACTAGTATATTAACTATTAGTGTTGATATTACCGTGAGGTCAAGAGTCTCGTTGATAAATTACAGTCGTCATTGATAGATTAACTAATTACTGAGTTATATCCAGTCGACAAATTCTAGAGATAATACGTGTATATTTGTTTGTTTCGGATGATTCTTTTTTTTTAATGAACACTCATACCAATATCTAATTTTCTTCTCGAAACTGTCCGTAGGGAAATATGTTAATGTCAAATGTTACAGATGCTTTCATTTCATTTATCTAATTAGTTTCAAAGATTACTATATATATTTATATGTATATATATTTATATGTAAATATATATATATATATATGTATGTATGTATGTATATAATTTATTTAAACAGTGCCAAACTTTAGTAATTACAGTAATAGTTTTTAATAAAATTGAATAGAAATTGTATTTTATAAACAGGTAGAAAAAACCTGAATAATTTCAAGCGCCTCTATTTATTAACACACATTTTTTTTAATTTATGCAAATGTTCGGTAATTGTACAGGAATGATATTAAGTCTCGATGACCTGTTTCTTGACATTTAGAGTTTTTGCAACAGGTGACTATTTTATCGAAAATTTCACATAAATGAAAATGGACAAGTAATCTTTTATAATAATTAAGCGAACGTTTATTGACATTAAATTTTATTTTTGAAAATTTTATTTCGTTTTTCTAAAACAATAAACTTAGATTCATCTCCAGTTTTATTTTCAAACATTTGAACTTGTCTAATTTCAAATATATGACATCAGACATACATACATACTGTTTATTTATCAAAAATTCTAAGTCTCACAATTTTTTTTACATTTTTACATTTTTTTTAGTATATCCATGTGTTCGACTCATAATTCAACGAATTGTTTTTGTCTTATGTAAATGTTTAAATTTTACTATTTGAAAGAAATTGAAGTTTGGTTGAAATTAAATCCTAATGGAACGACAACAGTATTTAGGTTTCATAAATGAATTTTGCACTTCAAAAATCATAACAGTTTTTTTGATCAAAAATGTTGTGTATAATGGATTATTAGCCATTTTATGATTGTTGCTTAATCATATTTCGATGGAATTTGTACTGATATATATATATATATATATATATATATATATATGTATATATATATGCATGTAGACAGAGAGAGAGAGAGAGAACGAGAGAGAGAACTGGAATGCAAACACTGTTGTAAAACGATTCTTTTATTCTGACAATGAAAGTATTGCTATCCTTATTATTTCACTTATACATATTAAAACACGTATTTAATAAAAAAAAAATAATATAAAAAGAATATAGATTCTTCGATACCGCAAATATTATTTTTTTATATATAATAGCACAGTACTCTTACAATATTATTTTAAATTATATTATTATGTTAAATTAAAAGAAATAATAGGTTTAAAATCGTGTATTGATTTTCCGATGAAAGCTGATTTCACTATCAACTTTGTATATACTTTTACAGTCTACAGCAAATCAATACTGTATCATTGTAAATTAAAATTAATAATTTTCAAAAATGTAAAAGGGAATTAATCTTGAAAACTATAAAAGTGAAACAACCAAATATCTTTATGGTTAGAGTTCTGTTTGTCACAGTCTAAAGTACTTCTCAGTATAGGTGCGGTATAGGTGGTATTGTTCTACACATATTTCAGTTGATAAAATTAATAATCAAAAAAGATCAATAATCAGTAATTAAACACTTTTGATCATACATTTTTATAGTTGATGGAGAAGTGAAAAGTTCATTTGTGAAAGTGAATTTAACAGTGCAAAAACTATATTGCACCGAAATATCAATTTGCATGTATATCGGTCAGTATTAGAAATACGGCACATTTTTCATTGTACTGAATAATCGAAGTTTTCATTTCTGCAGTGATTGTGTTCATAAATATCAATTTAATTTCATTTGTTTCAGTGTGTATATTGGTTATATCATTAAAGAATTTATTTAAAATATATTCATTTATTTATTTAAATGTATGTTTTTATTATAGAATAATATGCTTTCATATAGAATGAATTTATTTATTTAAAGTGTATGTTTTTTTTCCAAAAAACACCATTTGTTTTCTTTAAAGTTTAGAAAAATGTTTGGTATTAGGAAATTTTTTTTCTATTTAAAGAAAATATAAAAAATATATAGAAAAAATATTGATTTAGTAACACTGATAATTATTCTTAAATATATGTATAAAATACGTTTACTTTGCACAACTGGTAATTAATTAGACAATTTAAAAAAAAAATGAAAATAGAAAAATAATCAGTTTTGTATAAAAACAGATATTTACAAATAAACTGCATAAAATTACAGTATCATATAATGTATAAAATTATTACATATTACTTCATAATGGAGAAAAGAAAATTTATATTATGAATGCATGTCGCTTTTACCACTCAAAGAACGTTCGTTTGTCAACATAATTTTAAAGAGTTTTATATTCCACTTGTATAAGTTTTAATTAAAATACGAAGCTTTTTCGAAAACAATCAAAATGCAAATCTTTAGTATATTTTATGTACTTTTTTATACTTATATATATATATATATATATATATATATATATATGTGGGTGGGTGTTTATGTATCAAGTAAACGTATATTTTAAAAGATGAATAAAATTGTAAACATGTGAGTACGTTTTTAAACACTAATTTAACATTTTTTTATAGTTGAATTTACATAGAAGTTTTATATGATTTTCATTTAAAAGATTAAAGAGAATCTATTTAAAGGAATAGTAAAAAATATATAATCACATCGTACTTTCAAACTAGTTCGATATTTTAACACTGTTCCTGTTTAGTTCTTCGTACTGTTCCATTCCACGAACAAACACATGTTTATTGCACTGTCGAGCAGCGTTGTTTTTCTGTCACCAGGAATGCACTTGACGAAACACCACGTAGACCAATCATATTATTGTTATTTCAACCCCCTTCGTTATTGACGATCGTTCAAGGCACAACATACCGCCGTTAGCTCTGTCGGTAATAACGAAAATATATTAACGTTTACGTGACTTTGTCACGCAATTGTGACGTCAAGTGTGTCGCCATGTTCGTGAAAACACAAGGACACCGTGGAAAAATATGAGTGAAATCTTGATAATAGCAAACATGTCTGTCGAAATTAGCCGCCGGTCTCAATGCTGAATTAATTAGTATAGGTGTAGTAAGTGTTTTGCGAGATCGAAACATGGATTATTGTACTCTTGTAACGTTTGTGTCTCATCATCTTCGATATTTGTTTTATCATTTATTTTATTTTATTTATAGGAGTCATAAATATTTACTTTATATATATATATATATATATATATATATGCAAGGTCTGTCATAAAAGCAATTGTGAAACTACTTTTGGATCACATAAGTGATTCAAAATAATGAAATTAATGATAAAAGAATATACACATTCTTATTAAAACAGAAAGACAAAATATTAAATCACATCATATGTAGGATTAAAAGGAAACTGAATTTGTATAAAAACTGAAGAAAACGTATAAAAATTCTATATTTCAACTATGCATGCTTAGAGATATAAAATATTTGTGGATGGGTGTAAAACAGTAGAATACTAGCCGCGCATCTGACAGACTTTGAAAGCTCAAACTGATTTTAACACAGAAGAGGAAGGGGATGTAATTGAGGTCAAACGTTTTAAATTCGGTGATATTTTTTTTTTATTATAAACAGCGTTTTGGAAATACTTTTATGGCATTGATTTTAAAATTATTTCGTTTAAAATGTATAAATATTTATAATTGGAATTTAATTTGTTTACGAGCTAAGTTTATATTATAGCGTATAAAAAATGAATGTTATATCTTCCTTCAAGTTTTTTATTTTATGATCATTTCGGAAACAATTCTTAAAATACATTCGTTGCTTGTTTCAGTAAATAGCATGATAAAAAATCACACATTCTTCCCTAAATTTAGTGATTAAAAATATATCGTACAGTCTTTATTTTTACCTGTTTGCGTTATACAAATATATAATATAAAGCTTTCCGTTTAATTTATTTTTGAAAATAGAATTGAAAATTCATTCGAAATCCTTGCGAAAATCATCAAGAATTGACGATTTTCGATTGCATGGTCGAAATTTAACGGACAGAGTTATTCAACAAGTTTGTACAAATATAAATTACTATAAAAAGACAGACAAGTATAAAGAATTAAACGACAGAGAACTTCTATTGATGTGCGAAAAGAGAACAAAAAAATAAGATAAATAACTTTTTCTGCCTTAGTATCCTGAGAATGATGGTGTTGACATCGAAATCTGCTTAAACGGCAATCGAAAAGATCAATGATTGAACATTTTTGATCAGAACTTTTTTTGTATTTTGCGGGAGAGTGATCAAGTCATTTGTGAGAGAAGAAGCTAACATAAATGGCTTTTTATCTTGTTGGAAGACCTGGAAATATGAATGAACATTGTTTTGTGAATGATAATGGAATTTATTTCAAAAGAATCCATAATTGTTCTGTATAATTTGACACACCGATTTAATTTTTAACATATTTTGATCCAAAAAAAATGTATTTTTTTAAATAGATTTTCAGTAAATTATTATTTTAGGCAAGGTCACATTTTTTCAATAAAATATTCGTTTTAAAAATATATTTCAAAAATGCCAAAACATGTAAAAATATACACTGCAATATGAAATATTACACATTTGAAAATAATTTCTCATATATATTTATATTCCATTCATTTTCGTCGCCTTTCATATTTTCAATTTACATGTTTCTGTTTTTCGGAATGTATTCAAATGTCGTATCGTTTTTTATTCGATTATATTTTAAAATAATTTCGTCAACGAAACATGTGCACTCGTGGAATATTGTATAACAGTGTCAGATTGTAAAGATTCTGCGCATATGTTCAAATTAGGTCAACATATTTAATTAACTAATAAGTTGTACCTCTGTCAGATTTGGCTTAGAACGTTTTACATTCACGCTAACAATTAGTTCATGTTGTATTTTATATTTTATGTTCGGTGTATGTTACATTATTGGTGTCATTAATTTACCATCGTATAAAATATATTTCATGTATGTAAGTCTCACATATATATCATAACATTGTTATAATTATGTTGTGCAATAATCAATAGTTTTGAAATACAAATAGTATTTTCCACACGTTTGAGAATAATAATAATAATAAAAAAACAGTAAAGTACAATTTAATATAAATAAAATCTATACAGTACAGATGTGATAGTTTCAAGGAGAACATTTTGATAAAAGTGCTTTATGTTGGACTTTAGTACCGCCTGAAACATTTTTCATAGATGAAAAACATATAAATTACAGAAACTTTTCAAATAATAAACGTCAACACTACGTAACTCATTTTTAATGACAATGTTTATTTCTCGTGTAATTAATGTTCCTTTCTGCACGCATACGCCTCTCGTACAATCAAAATAATGAAATATGTAAACGAAAACTACCTAGTTATTGTAATAATTGAGATTTTTAATTATTTTTCTCCACAAAACTAGAAGTAAGTCGAAGATATTCGAATCAGGCAGACTTGAAAATGAAAGCATATAAAAAGAATATAAATTGTATTACTTTTTTATCTTGCAGCCTAACAAATTTTACTATGAAAGGAAATTCACATTTATTTTAATAATACTTTGAGTACGTACGACCCCCATCGAGATAGACAGCAGTAAAATCTTTCTTAAAACTAAGTTTTACGCCATCGACATTGTAAAGAATATATTATTATTCAGAAAATACATAATTATGTTTTTAATGAAATTGAAAATACTTATTAAAAATAATATTTGAGTGTTTTATACCTTTCTAAAGATAAATTCTAAGAAAAAATAGATTTTTTTAGCAATTGAGATAAGTGGTACGCTTATAAAATATTTTAGTCTGTTATTAAACTTTATAAAGGCTTTTTTCCGTCTTACAAACTGTACAAAAAATTCTGATCAAAGTTTTTCAGTAAATGATTATTGATCATTTTTGATTGTCGTTTATGCATATTTAGATGGTGATTTTGTTATGATCAGAGCCTTGAGGTATAGAAAAATGTATTTTTTTTAATTGAATCTTTCTTACATATCTGATTCTTATATCTAAGTAACTTTCTTTAATACATTTCCGTTGTGTCAGTCTTTTTTTCTGGTATTTTTGATTTTACTATTTATGCAGTAATTTATTATTTAGAAGATGTAATAAAAAATATATGTTATTTACACATATTTGTCATATATGGAAATACACATTGAACAGAAGCAGACAAATTCAATAAAGTTCGAATAGTTGATAGCACAATAACAATGATCGCGTTTTTTAAATAATATTGCTGAAGAATAATCAGAAGAAAGCGCCGGATAATTGAAGATGCGTTAAAGAAATCTACTTAGTTCTAAGAATTAGATATGTAAGAAAGATTCAGTTTTAAAAATTTCATTTTTCGTGCCTTATTCTTGTGAAGACTGTATCATCGACATTGAAATTCGTTTAAGCAACATCGATTGAACATTTTTGTTCAGAAAAAGTTTGTTCTTCATGGGGCGAGATATAATTCATTTGTAAAAGTGAATTTGACAATAGTGTCAAAACTGTGCCATGACTATTAATTGGTACCAAACATGTACGTTTAAGGAAGATGTTTTTCTAATTAAAAAATGAAGAAAAACACTGCTTTTAAGTAGATGTATTATTAATTACGCTTTAAGGAAAAGAGATAAGAGAAAAATACAGATTCTTTAAAAGACATGAAATGTTTTAAATTTTTTTTTTACATTATTTATTTTCTGTAAGATCTTTTAATTTTTATGATAACAGAAACATGGAAACAACAAATCAATTCTTCTGATAATTTCCATAAGATAAAACTATCTCTATCAAATTTAGGTAATATCACGAAACATTCTGACAATAGTTCGTAATTAATTATTAAAAAGGTATTAAATCTGTAAATATTGTTATCCCTAATCAATATCCAGTCAGGTATATATAAGAAAAGGTTTCATTGGGTAAATACAAACAATTTACATATATATATATATATATATATATATATATATATATATATATAAATGTGTGTGCGTGTGTGTGTACGTTCGTGTATCTTGAAATATTACCTAATGTAGAATAAAAGAAACTGAAGACAAAGGCTGATAAAATGGATGAAAGGTCATGTAATGGCCTTCATTTCTTAGTGGATCAATACAGATTGCTAATCTGAACGAACATATGTACATATATGAATATATATATATATATATATATATATATATATATATATATTTTATTGACTGTAAACCGTTTAAATTTGGAAACTATTAAGTAACCTCACAAGAATGAATCAACTTACACTAAGTTATTTTATAATTGTTTTTGAGTACTATTTTTCCACTGTAAAATTTAAAGGAATATATATATATATATATATATATATATATATATATATATATATATATATATTGAATGTAATGTCGGAGGAAATAAATTCTTCATGTATGTACTTCTCTAACCATCATGTTAATTTATAAGCGATAGTATAATTAATGCCAATGAATTCATATGTGGTTACATCCGGTTTATATGTTTATCAAACATAGTATTATTGAAAGCCTAAATTGGGATTTATATGTGTGTGTATATATATATATATATATGTATTTATGTGTGTGTGTTAATAGCAAAAGACAGATACTTAAAAAAATGTAGCTGAATGTATTGTTTGCTGCAATATGAATTCATTGATTTAATTTTAGAATAATATACCAACGTTTTCTTTTTTTCATAAACAAAAAATATAGATTACACTTCATATTTTCACAACAGAAATTAATTTAATTCTACAATGCAAAGATTCTTCTACATCCGACAAAAAGACCTATTTGTATATGAATGTTAGACGTTCAGAAAAGTAACTATTGTGTAAAAGTTCTACAATATATCGATACAAACTTTTAACTAGAACTACAAAATGAACGTTCAGTCTTTTTGTTATTTTCTATCTACGGCACGTTAACCGCAATCAGAAAAATACAATTTTTATGAAACTGTTTCAAAACTGTTGATATTAGATTAATACATGTAAATTATACTTTTTTGTCATCGAGTGAAGTAAATCTAATATATTTGAATTGGAAATCGACTGTTATTAAATTAGAATCAATCAAAATTCAGTTATGAGTAGTCAGTCCAGATTTTAATTATTCGATAATTTGATAGAAGTGTGAGTCTAATGTATGCTGAAAGAATGAATACTTGTAAAAACAAGTATTTGATTTATACATTTAAAATTACAAAAGTCATAAGGGCACGACGCTTATCATTTGTGTGTAAATTTGAATTCGGATATTGAAATTGCTTCATTTAAGAGAATCAAGTTATGTTTATAGTGCACGTGTAGGAAAAGATCTCTCGTTTGTATAAATATTTCAGTTTGATTGTTCAAATATTTGTCACTCAATAATTTATATTAAACTTTCACTTATTTCGATCAAAAAATAATTCGTACGCTGCAATCTGATTTAAAATGTATCCGTAGCAGGAAAATAATGTCTTTCCTTCATGAAAAGTCCGGCCGGTCGCAGGTAAAGAAAGTTATAATTAAGTTACGCTGTGAGACTGAACAAAACAAACATAAACGTAGTTTCCCGCAGAATCTAAGATGATTTTTCGTACCCTAATGCAAGCCTACATTTTAAAATACACGATCTTTTCACATCCACTTACAAATTATGTATTGAAATCGTCCCGTCTGTACAACAGTAAAACACGGTACACGCGTACAGACAGACAGGTACGTGTGTTTTTAAAATGGATTAACGAAATTGATTTTTTCGTTATGTAATTTAATTGTTTTTCATAATTTATTAACTCTTAAAATATTCATATTCAGTTTTTGTCACTGCAGGTAAAAATTAGATTCAGGTAATTGAATAATATAAAAACTGAAAAATTTACTGTCGATGAAAATTATTAGATTGGTAGGAAAACAATTGCGGTTTTTGATTTCTGAATTTTGACCTTAATTTATTTCAATGACAATGTCGTTTCATCATGTTCATGTTAATATATCATTTTAAAGTATATTTTTCGGTTTGTATTTTGGCAACATCATCTTTGGTTTTATAATTAATTTTGCTTCAAATTGGGCTATTTAATTAGAGATAATAGAAAAGAAGCAAATAAGAGCAATTTTTTATATGAGTTTAAAAAGGGTGATAAGGTAGCAGAAACAGAGAAAAAAAGAAAAATGTATATGAATTTGAATGTCATCAACCGCAATTATTTTTTTACCAACCTAATTATTTATATTAGTACATTTTGAAAACATGTATTATATCCAATACTTGTTTTAATCTACAAATATGTAATAATGTATAAAAAAAATATTCTATTATTTCATACAACAGAAGAATTTCTATTTCGTTAATATTAAAATCGATTTTTAACTTGTATGTTTTAATATTAAAAGATTTTGATTCATGCAAAACTATATATCAGTCTATTACTCTGTGATTTTTTATTATCTGTCTATTACTCAGTGAAAAATTTTTTTTTAAAAAAAAACGATGTGATTTTTAATATATTCGTTCCCATTATTCATGTATTTCATCAGGTCTCGTTTTAATAGCTCAACTGTTAGAATGATGAGATTTCATACACTTGACAGAACATTCTAGTTGAAGAAATGAAAACAAATTAAGCTGAAAAACATCAGGAGTGTAGATAATCTTATCGAATCGTTCTCTTCAACCGATAGCAAATTATATTTAACTACTTATATGTAATTTGGTTGCTAAATATCTCTTATGAAATCTATGGCCGGAATTAGTTCAAGCTTTGAACATCACGTTATAGCAGTTACGCTTCCTACACTAATAACTATATTAATTAGACTTAATAAAACATCATATCGATTTAACGAAATGTAAATTATTTTCACATAACCTTTATAATACAATTAAATTGTCTCATGTTTACAGATAACGGCTTTTAAAAATATGAACACATTTAAACAAGACGAAAGACACATTAAAATGTATTATTAATATTCGTTTCGAAGAATAAAAAGAATTTTCTTTAAACACATATTTTCTTTCAAAATGTGATTCAAAAAAGTCTATCGAACGATTTGAAAGTAGACAGATAGCTGTTAAAATTAAGATCAGTGGCAAAAAAAATTAATTACAACATTTCTATTTATTTTTAAGTGTTTCCAACTACCTCCGAGCTCTTATTTGTGTCTACATATAATAAAGATCTCTTGAATGATGTAAACTTAAACTTGTACTAACAGATATGAGAGCTCTTTAGTGTTCTTGACTCTGATACACATTGTCTAGTAAACTTTAGTGTATTTCTCTGAAGTTACATGATGTAGTTAACTATTAATTTCATATTATGTCTGTAACTGGAATTTCTCACATTTCAGTTTGTTTTTTTTTATTTACATGCCATTAATGATCATCTATTTGATTTCCAGGAAATGAAAAGCATATATTTCTATCTTATTCATGTTAACGCAGTTTATTATATAAATAATAATTAGTATTTATTAAGATGTGCTCGTTGTATTAATAAATGATTAATTTTATCACAGGAGGAACCAAAATAATTTTTCACTCACTCCATAAAACCACATTTTTTTTCTAATAAAAATTATCAGTAATTCATTATCTACATTTCGATAACGTCGCCATTAAAGCTCTGAGATACAGGGATTTTCTGTACTGTTATGCTTTAAGGATGATGGAATCTCCATCTAAATGCGATAAACAATAATCAAAAATGATCAATAATTACTTATTAAACATTTTTGATCAAAAAAATATTCGTTGATTGTAATGCGAGTAAAAATCATTTATGTCAGATATTTATTTTTTTTTTAATTTTATCTGACTGGAAAAGAGATTAAACACTGTAATAAATTAGAAAAAAAAATAATTTCGAATACTAATAACAGTTTCTTAATATATTTGTAGTTCAAAGTCAAAGTATTTATCAAGTATTTGAAAATATAACTTTTTCAATCATTTCGTATACAAAACAATCAAGCTGAAATGTAAATTCAATAATTTTGTATGAATATTTAAACAGTTACTTATCTATACATGTGAAAATTTACTTGTCATTGTAATTTAGTTATCAATACCAGTAAGTGTTGATAATTCGAACATATGAGGCGTAGAAGTAAAGGTCAATATAAATATCTTTCACTGTTCTAATGTCAAAGTAACTAAAAGAAAATTAAGATATTTTTAACATATTTAAACTTTTCAAATTCTGTTTCAATGAGATTTACATAAAACTTCAAAAAAGTGTAATGAATTTATACAATCCGAACGGAATGTATAATATCTGATAGTATCCGAAATAATATCTGATAATATATTATTTAAAAAGGAGGAGTGTTTTTATAGACCTATTATATTTTTGTACAAACTATAATATAATTTAAGTTTATTTTGAGTTAAATACAAACTTCTTTAATGTGCAATAAATAGAATGGTATACTTTCATTATCATATTTTATTTCTTTTCCAATATCTCTTGTGTGTATACAGGTAAAGTATCCAAGTACCGTAACTAAAGTAATAAGAAATCAATTAATTTAATTAGAAAAATTGAAACAACCGAAGGAACGCTATAAAAGTTTACATTGGACTTCATAAAATATCCATAAATGTTGCTAAGAACACGAAATACAGGATGAAATAAACGAATAATCGATCCGTTTGGAAATGTTACCGACGTCATTCAGATATTTATTTAATGGTTGTTCGCCTATATTAGTTTTTAATAAAAATAGAACAACTATTAGACTTTGATAATTATTCAGTAATTCTTACACGATGTGCTTGTAAAAATCTATAAAATACAATGAGAATTAAAATAATAACAATTAAAAAAAATCGTACAGACATCTTCACTAGACTTTCTATAAAATAGAATTGTTTAAAAGGACACAGCCATTTGTTCTTCTTTATACAATAAGGATTTAAAAAAATATTCCGTTCAATGTAATGGGAAAAAGAGAGACGGGTCGATGGCCATTTTGTTTTTATGTAAAACTGTAATGAAAGACGTTCACGAAGAAAAAATACTTAGCATGAATGGAAACAATGTAGGTAGTTGGTAACATATTTCTTCTTGACATATCCCTACGGCACAACGTTGATTTACTAACATTGCCGGAACGTTTTTTTTTCTGTTCTCGTCGTTAATTCTACATTTGAAAATGTCAATTCATCTATTATACGAACAAATATTTGCAATTGATCTTAAAAAACTGAACGTGTACTCTATTTTATCTATATTCTTGTAAATGATCGTTTATTATCAAGGTTTTTTTGTGATTTATATACATACCAATATATATATATATATACATATATATATATATATATATATATACACACACATATATATATATATATATATATATATATATATATATATATATATATATATTCTCAAAACAGGGTCTAACAATTCATGTAACTTAAACATGAAAGAGTGGTATGTTTCTTGATAAAGATACAAAAAAGAATTTAAAATATAAAAGTAGTTTATGTATGACAAGTGTACATTCAACAATACATATTTATTACAACTTCATATACTTAATAATTTTATTTAATATAATTTAAATAATTTTTTTTAATTTTAATTTATATTTTTTTTATTTAATACTTATTTATTATTGATTTCTTATTTATTTATTTACAGTACCTTTTCTTATTAAATAAACAATCATTCGTTTTAAATTAAATTAAAAATATATAAAGTCTATCGTAAAATTCCTGCAAGACATGTTTATTTGTACGACGTTTTTATGTTTCACAGATGAACTGTTCAATCATACACAAGCCGTAAAGGAAACGGATTATTATTTATTTTTGATTTTTATTTATTACTCATGTAGACGGCAATGCCATTATCTGCAGAGCGGTGGCTATTTGAATATAACTGTTTGTCATCAAATAAATGTAATTAATGTTCTTTGTTGTCGCAAGTGTCATTTCGATAGATCATGCCATTTCGAATGCTTTTATTATTATATTGTATGTTGATATTTATATTTATTTATGTTTCTTAACTGAAGGACAGTCTTGATGAATTTTACGAATAAGAATTTAATTTTATCGGATAAAAGATATACAAGAAGTTGAAATAATGTTTAAAAGTGTTTATAAGTAATTAACTTTTTACAAAAAGAAACTTCAACGGTATATAATTATATATATATATATATAGAGAGAGAGAGAGAGAGAGAGAGCCAGAGAGTGAGAAAGAGATTCAACTTAGGCTTCCATACGATAGTATTAAAAATCGCAAAAATTAAAAAAAATATGTCTCCCATTTAATATTTTAGTTCAGTTGTATTCCAGTATTGAATTGAACTAAAATTCTGAATAAAAAATAACATGACTTTTCTTAAGTCCTGCGTCTCCTTTCAATACTTCCATGTGGAAGCCTAAATTGAGTCACCTATATATATATATATTTATATATATATATATATATATCCATCCTTTATATATACATATCTATCCATCTATATATATATATATATATATATATATATATATATATATATATATATATAAAGAGAGAGAGAGAGAATTGATTCAGTATTTGAAAAATTCAATACTTTCTATTGGGAGAAATTGACATTTTGTATTGTATTACGTTGGTAGAAAAATAATTGCGGTTTATAACCTTTAAATTTATATACATTTTTCTTTTTTTTTTGATTTTCCTAGATGTTTTAAATGGTCCAGGACTGTTGAATGACTAACGCCTAACTTTCGTGAAAGCTCTCGGATTGTTGTGCGTGATTCTGATTCAACTAACGCCTTTATTTGGTCGTTATGAATTGATTTCTTATTTGCTTCTCTTTCATATTTCATCCAATAGCCTAATTCGAACAAAATGAATAATAAAACACAATTCATAATCAATTCATAATAAAACAAAATTAATAAGAATTCAGAGAACAAAAACCGTAATTATTTTCTTACCAACCTAATAAAACGGAAATGATTATTATCATTTCAGAATGTTGGTTGCAAGAAATGGGAAAAATTATAAATAAAAATATTATTTTCTTAAAAAATAAGTTGAATAATTAGGTATTACTACTTGTGTATACAACCAATTCATCGATTGCACTAATTAAAGTAATACAAACAATGAAATCATTCAAAACGAACTGAAGAAGATGAAACTATCCTAGAATTAATTTATTCAAGAGTAGCTATCTCGTTTGATCATATTCCTTATTGGATTTCGAAACAAGCTTTTTGAGGAAGACAGTATTTAATGTATCTCATATGATGATAATGAGAAATTCTAAGAAATAGATTAGATAAAACTAAAATTTGAATGAATGTGGTTCAAAGTATAACCGTATAATGAACAGAATAAAACGAAGTTACTTTCTATGAATTAAATAGTCGAACTTGAGAAAATACATGAAAAGTTTACACCGAAAATTCGAAAAGTATTGCATGCAAATGCAAATATAAAAACTTGTGAATAACTTTATTGTCTGTCTATTTTGTTAAGATATTTGTATATGTAATATCATTGGATTAGTTGATTTGTGTTGTTGGTATTTAATATTTGTACTGGATTTAATAATGTACCGGCTTTAAATTAGTTGCAATTACCAAATTAGTACTGTTTATATATATATATATATATATATATATGTATATATATATATATATATATATATATATATATCTGTAGTATATATATATATATGTAGGCTGATTCAATTTAGACTTCCACCTGGAAGTTAAAAAAGAGGCGCAGGGGTTCAAAAGGCATGTTATTTTTTATTTAGTATTTTAATTAAATTCATTACTAAAATACTGAATAAAGGATAACATTTTTTTTAATTTTTGACTTTTTTTAATATTTTTGTGTGAAAGCCTAAGTTGAACCACTTATCTCTCTATCTATCTATCTACATATATATATATATATATATATATATATATATATATATATATATATATATATATGTAGGCTGATTCAATTTAGACTTTCATATGGAAGTTAAAAAAGAGGCTCAGGGGTCAAAATAAAGGCATGTTTTTTTATTTAGTATTTTAATTGAATTCAATACTAAAATACTAAATGAAGGATAACATGTGTTTTTTTAATTTTTGACTTTTTTTAATATTTCGTGTGAAAGCCTAAATTGAACCACCCTATATATATATATATATATATATATATATATATATATATATATATTTATATATAAACGTGCGTGTCTTGATCCTTTGCATTACATTTTTTTATTTATGTTTGTAACTGTCATGTACTGAATTTTAATTTTTTATGTCAAACTGAAAAACATCCAAATTTTGTTGTACTGATTTGATATCGAAAACAAGTAAATTCGATATTCATAATATCAGAAAACATCCGGCACGGGTATAAAAATTAAGCAATTACATTTCCGGCGCTGTAAATTGATCTAATAAATATTTCGAACCGATTTACAACCAACACCTCCATTTTTAATACATGCACACGTTAATGTCTACACGAATATCCAATAATGTGACATTATCGATATTTTGATACTGTAAATAACTGATTTAATACTACATTAAATTAAAAACACATCAATAAGTATGAACATAAATTATTAGTAGTCGCCATGTGTGTCCTTTATGGTGGAAATATCATTGAACGAATCAAATCGCATGACGTAATTTCCGTGATGTGAATATGTATTAAAATAAATATATAAGTCGAATAGATAACATTTTTACCAAGCTAGTGTCGTATTAGTGTTGTTTGATGATGTGTTGAAGATGGATACTGTAAATGTTATCGTAGGAAATTTATTTGGGTTTTGTTTCGAACGGAAATAAAAAAAATGTATTTTTTGTATTGATCTTCGTGCTATCGTTGCAACAATTTTGTGTTTTGTAGTCGTTCCGTTGTTAGATTTATTTTTAGAACTCATGTTTGAATGTTCAGTGAAATTTGTAATGTGATAAATACAACAATGACATTGATTCGCGAGCAACAGAGAAACGTAATTAAGAAAATAAGGTTTCTGTTTTTTGTTATTATATTTATTTTATATTCGTTTGAAGTTTGACTCTTGGAAATCGTTCAGTGTGTGAAAGTTATAGTATTTAAAAATATAATAAAGGAATATATATACATATATATATATATATATATATATATATATATATATATATATATATATATACATATTGCACATTATATAGAAGTGATAGAAGTCAAAAATTTGAAGGTTTCCTGTTTCCAATTAAGTTGAATTCGAATAAGAGTATTTGTTTTTTTACAATATTTTTTTCATCTTTAAAACAGATTTATTTAGAATTCCTGACATTAACTTTCATAAGAGTTTAATTCATTATTTTTCTATATTTTTTTGTGATACTCTTCGATGAGATCTGTGCTATATAAACCTTTATTAGATATTTTTATTTAAGTACAAATTGTATGTGAAAAATAATTGTGATTGTGTTCCTTAGAACAGTTCATTTTTATATAGAGATTTGTTATGTTTTCATATAAATTATAAAGATTTTAATTTATAATCAAAAAACAAATATTAAATATTGTATAAGGTGTTCTTATTTGAATAAATGACAAATACATGATTTTGTTTTTTATTTTCACTGGTACTTAATTTTCTATCATTGAGTGGTTTTCAAACAATGCTCATCAAACTAGATATTAGCAGTTTTTATTGAAATATTTGATTTTATTTTAATTTTTATAGATTTTTCAAATTGATTTATTTCGACATATTTGGAATAAACTGATTTACCTTATAATTGTAAATTTTTAGATTACTATCAGATGAAAAAAATAATATTAAATATTTTATGTGGATTTAGGAAAGTATTACTTATTTTTATAGTTATTTATAATACATAAAAAATGTCTCGCACTGAATAATCATTTCTTGTCATTACTCACGTACTTAAAGAATCTAAAAACAAAAATCTAATGGCCTGGTATTAAAAACGATCGTTTCTTTTTTAAAAAAAGAGTAATTTTACTTGTCATAAGATCACGTTTATATATATATATATAATTCATTGACTAGGGAAAAAAGCAAGTGTATTCCAAACTTACTAGTTTTGTCAGTGTTAAAAGATGAGTTCAGTTCATGTATCAGAGAATAAACCAATAAATCAGATACTTTTAAGTAAAACATCAATACAGTACATTCCAGACATATTTATATACACTATTTTTCAATATAATCGCTTCCTCTATCGACACATTTATTCTAGAAACTGGAAAGCTTTTTCAATTCATCGGAGAGAATACTTTTAATGAAGAACATTTGTGAAAATTGTAAATTTATTTTATTTATTGACATATATATATATATATATATATATATATATATATATATATATATATGTATATATGTATGTATATATGTATGAATATATGTATATAGTTTACCATAATTAAAATTATTTGCCTGGCAATTAGTTCTGCTTCAATTCATTTTAAATTTACGGTTTGTTTTTCTATACTTGCATTATTTTTCAATGACTTTGCAGTATTGCACTTGTAATTAGATTGAATACTATGTAGCAGGGATGAAAAATGCACACACACACACTATATATATATATATATATATATATATATATATATATATATAAACACTATTAGGTAAATTGAAATAAAATTAATAAAAACCGTTTTACTCATTTGATTCAATTCTATACATCAAGTCACAATCAGATATGAAGTAATAAAAACATGTCCTTGTATTAGAAAGAGTAATAAATATGTTGTATATTTATAAAATTAATCTATGTCATTTAAATCATGCGAATATTACATACTGTCCTATTAATCGATATGGTTTTAATAATTGTATATATATATATATATATATATATATATATATATATATATATATATATTCAATGCAACACAGTAAAATGTTGAATCGAATGTATTATTTACAAGCTGTCCGTTCTTGGGAATAGTGTGACATGAAACTTGCTTAAGAACTAAATCATTAACGGAAAATGGATATAGAACATAGGTTGACTTCTTTGTTTTCAATATTTGAATGTATCAAATCGAATGGGATTAGTTTGTATTTATAAATCATTTAAAACAGTGCCGATGAGTTTCGTTAGATTGATAAATCATCCTTTTGTGAATTCGACTAGAAATAGTAGATATGGACTGATACTTACACAGATAATCAATAGAGTGCATTTATTGATAACTTTGTCGCATATTTCCATTAATTTATAAATAAAGCTAGTGCAGTGAAGTCTCTTATCTGTTTTGAGTGATTTTATAATTTGATCTGTATGATGTTGTTGTTCTTTCTGGTACAATGTTTTCATTATACCAGATTACTTATTATGATACCAGTAGTTGAAAATTGGTAATATTTCTAGTAAACATGTCGAAACAATTTGTTGTAAGTATTTTTTTTTCAAACTTGTATATGAATTTAATTCATTGACTGTTTTTGTTTAATTATAAACTCATTTATTTATAATGGTCTAATGTATAATTGCACTAATTTACATTTATATTCATTATAATATATATATATATATATATATATATATATATATATATATATATATATATATATATATATATATATATGAATTGGATATAAAAGCACCTTTGTCACTAATAACTTTTTACTTATTCCACAAATCATTTTTTTCAATCATTAATTGATTATCGATTATTTTTGATTGTTATTTATATGCATTCTGATAAAAAAAGCTCAAGTATAGAAATTCTGTACTCTGAGAATGATAGTATCAGAATCAAAATGCGTATAAGCAATAATCGAAAATAATTTCTGATCATAAACAATATATGGTTTGTAGGGCGGATGGAAATTTTATTGATCAATTAAAGTTGATCAACAAATCCAGTTTTATGTTCATATTTTTTAACCTAAATTGAATTATAAGTTAGTATTAAAATGGAATTAAATGCAGTTATTAGAGCGTCCATAAATATTATTTGTTGTTGAAGGAAAAACTAAAAAATCTTACAATGTTAATCAAATAAATTACACACGTCGTTTTGACGTTAGTATCTAAATTTTATGAAGTCATTTAGGACTGTAAAGATTTAAGAGATTTTGATATTTGAAGTATCAATTTATTTGTAGAACTATTTTTTTATATCTTTCAACAAATACTTTTAAAAAACAATAAAATAAACTATATATTTCTGGTGTTGTGGTTAAATTCACTTTCACATTTGAATTTTCTTCCTTCTTATAAACCACATCAATGTTTCTGATTAAAAATGTTCTATTAATGTTTATAGATTATTTCTGATTGTTAATTATGCGCATGTCAATAACGATTCCATCATCCTCAGAATGTTTCAAAATAATCAATAATCGTTTATTGAACATGTTTCAGTAGAAGAAAGAAATATGATTTGTGAGTTGAGAGAACATAGATTTTCTCTAGTTTTTCAAGATTTTAATCAATTAAGAAAATCGAACTAAAATGCTTGTTTTACATTTTTAATTTAATTTTAAAACACTGCTCACTGATGGTTTATCTTTATATGATTTATATTTTAAAATATACACATGTATAAAGATAACAGACACCGTATTTATCGATATTTCTATTAATAGTTTTACTTACGACTTAATTATACAATTCCTAATGAAAGGTTAGTGTATAAACGTGTATTATAGTTTGTTTAAACGATAAAATTTAATGTACGATAATATTATAGTTACATTATTGATCTAATTACATGTTTTTTTTTCATTCACAATTATAAAAACACGAGCTAATCTTTTTTTAAAGATTATTTAATTGTCCAACTAAATAAATCTACGCTCTACTAAGTAATGTTATCAGTAATAACAACATTATAATTTCTAATAAATGTCAAGGTGTCTAACGATAAACTTTAAGCATTTACTGTATTAATAATCCTTAATATATGTTTGATAATAATAGTTTTATTTTTATATGTGTAACGTCTCATAAATGTGTGCAGTAAAATAATTCAGGGATGTGAAATTAACAAACAGTTTTTTTTTGTTATTTAATGTATTTTATTTTTTTTTTAACAAAAAACAACATTTTAAGTATAAATCGTTAATTTATTTAACACTATGCATTTCTTCAATGAAGAAACTGACTGTAAAATTTTTGTTTAGCAATCACATGTAAATTTTTGTACAGATAATATATATATATATATATATATATATATATATATATATATATATTTATTTATTTATTTTCCGAAAACTTACTAATTACAACTAATTCCTGTTTATCAAATCATGCTTGGTTTCTTTAATGAAGCGTCAGAGACCATAAATTAAATATTTAATCAATTAGAGTTTATAGCTTGCTTATAATAATAGTAATCAATAAATAAATCATTCTATAATAGCAGATACAGCTCCTATAGATGATACATAATAGAAATGAGCTACTGCTTAATATATATCATGAAGGATATATACATAGACAATAATATTAATAGATAAATTTAGCTAATACAACCTGACTTATCTATCTGTAGTAAAATAATCATTTTTATTAATCATAAGACTAAGCTATAGTTTAATTTAGAACATATCGAAATATTTTTTAAATATATATATATATATATATATATATTTGTTCAACTTTGGGGGGAAACGTTGTGACACATAAAACGTGTAAAAAAAAATAATGAAACATCGGAAGAGGTCCGAAAGTACATTGCGGCCTCATCGACTCAAAACCGTCATCTTTTTCTCGACAAGTGATTCATCAGCTACCTAGCAAATGAAGCAAAGTTACACAAAACATGAGCGATACTTTGTGTATTGATATGTGTTCCGTTTTTCCGAAAACATTAATTTTCTATTAAAAAAAAGTCATCGAATTAATTTGTACAGATAATATCTATATACATGCAGATACATTTTTAATTAGAGTTAAAAATCAAACACATAATTTATAGATTCCGTATCCGATGGAAACATGTGCTGTTAATTACAATAAAACGCACATACATATTTCATAATCTTCTAGTCAAAGTAAACGATCAAACACATGTTACTTCTATAGTACGTCTTTGATATTAGAACTTGATATACATAATATATATTCATCTATGTATACACAGAATGTTTTTATAACTTTTTTTTGTGAACTACATTTTACACTACAAACAAATATTAAACAGAATTGTATCTCGTGTATGAATTTATGCTGTTTAATATAATTTTTTATTATTTTTTCTAATATATATATACATACATACATATATATATATATATATATATATATATATATATATATAAATAAATAGAATCATACACACTAACAATTCTATTAAATTTTTTATGAATAGTATTCGAATAAAAAATTTTAGTTGCTTTGATGATATGAAATATTAAATGTATAATGATAGTCTCGTGTATTTATTCAGTTTACTAAAATCGTGTCTAATATAAATATTACTTATATATATATATATATATATATATATATATATATATATATATATATATATATATCGTATACATATATTGTAGTCTCATGACTATAAAAATAACAACGAAACTTGATAAAAGGGTATTAAAACTAGAGCATATAAATTAAACCTTCAGTGTCTCACCGATTTTATTGTATATTTTCGAATGAATGCGATAACAAACGTCAACAGTTCCGGTGTGAACGGAATTACGGTTTTGTATTGTATCATCTTCAAATAATTAAAAAAAAATAGAATCCGATACAAAGGCATTGCAAAAAAACACCACCCACACCTGCACAAAACAGTCGTACACAGTGATTTAAATAATTGAAAAAAAGTTGGCAGCTTTTCCCTTAAACATGATTAAACTTCAGTCCCAACCACCTAAATTATGTTCTAATTACTAACTGATACTGATAGTTAAAAGCGAATTTAGTTTTGTGATTTGGTAATAAACTGATCGAATCATAGCATTGATCACAGTATTGTTTTTGGCTGAAAATGATAAGCGGTATCATCGAAATTCACATAAGTAAAAACAAATAATATTCATTAATTGTTTATTAGAATTTTTGTGGCTGTTTCATTTTAATCTAGTATGTTTTTTTTAAAAAAATTAATGTTATTTTATTTAGTTTAATGTTACTTTATTTTAAAAAAATATGACCTTATATTAAAGACGTGCAGAAGATATATATATATATATATATATATATATATATATATATATATATATATATATATATAAATAGATAGATAGTAAATTTTAAAATCATGTAAAATAGCACAGCTTTTCCTTTTAAAATATAAATAGAGCAATATAAATAAATAAATTTGATTTTTTCTTCACTTCAAGGCTTGTAAATGATTGCACATCTATCGAAATGCGCATAAGATAGTCAAAAATAATAATTAATTTGTGAATATTTAGAACAGAAAATGTTATATGCGACTGAAAAAAAATTGTTGTGCAAGAAACACTGTTTTTATTAATTATTTTTTTATTAATTACTTTACTCGCTCATAAGTTCAATCCGACTGCCTTTTTTTACTGAAAAGGTTGATTTATGTGAAGAAAAATATACCGTCGATGCAGAAAATAGTTTTATCATTGATTTATATATAAATACAAATATCGAGAAGGTAAAAGTAAAGTATTGTCACTTTTATAATTTAGTAAATTGTCAAAAAGAAATAAAATCAAAATTAAAAATTAAGAACAGTTGTTCAGAAGTGTAAAATGTTAAAATATTAATTTATAATAACTATTGAGTTACTTATTAATTATTATTTTTTTAAAAAATATTAAGAAAAATATATATTCTATATTTAATTTGATTTTTATTTAATAATTTCTTTAAAACTCCCACTTTATACAGTCATAAATCATTTTTATTCAAAAACAAATATTGTATATTAAAATGACATACAAATTCCATCAATCCCATTTCTTTATTAGAACATTTTTATTTGATTCCATAATAATATTCATTCAACCTATATTCCAACAACGAATCATGATTGTAATATGTACATCATCCTAAAATCCTAATATATTTATATATCGTCTTGAATATATATCTACAGAGTTCCAATGGATCAATAAAGACTAGTCTAAACCTATCCAATATAAAAAAATATACAACATAGTCTTCCGTCTGATGTGATATCCTACCTGGGTATTGAAATAAAGTTGTTCTTTGTCAATTTATTGAGTGGTTCTGAACAGATTGTTCTCTCTTTTTGATCTCTACTTATTACCATGGGACTATTATCACTAAGGAAATTTCATTGTGCACTTAAGTTATATATTTTATTTAAATGAAATTGTGTGAAACCTGTCTGTCATGGTTTTATTGTTTAATTTCTATTGTTGTTTTAGATAATATTTTTTATACTGCATATATATATATATATATATTTCTAAAAAAAATAATATAATAAAATAAAATAATAAATATAGAAAAAATTTTAAAGTTTATAATTTAATGATAACATGTATGGTTTTTGTTACATGATGTAACAATAGAGATAATAAATAAATAAATAAATAAATATGTAACAAAAAGAAGAAGAAATAAATAAATTGATAATTCCAATGATCTACTGATAAGTATCAGAATTTAATCTTTAAATTTTAAATATCGGTCATCTTATGAAAATTTCATCTGATATTCAAATCACAAATATCTGAAGTGATTTATTATTAAAAATAATTTTTTTATTTCAAGCTTAACTTACTTTTATAAATGACTTTTTCACTTCACAGAAATGTAAAAACTTCATCCAGATATTAATGGAATCGTTATAAAAATGCATATAAGAATAATTGAAATTTTTCTTAATTGATTATTGAATATTTTTGATTAACAAATTTTTGATTTGTGCGAAGGAAGAAGATTGTTTTTCGAATGATTCAGGTATATATAAGAGATCTACCTATCTTCTATCTACCTGAAGATAGCACACGTGCTGAAACTGGGAGTAGAGTACAGGAACTAAGATGTCCTGAAATAACGAAGACTATCAGGATAACACAGTAAAAATTTTAGATTAATTTCAACTGCACACTAAAAGGATTCTATCGAGACTAAGTGTAAAAAATAATAAAAGATTTCAAGTTGTTATTATTTTAAAAGAAAAATGTATAGGTGATTCAATTTAGGCTTCCACATGGAAGTAAAGGGTTAAGGAAAGTGATCTTATTTTTTATTTAGTATTTTAGTTCAATTCAATACTAAAATATAATTGAACTAAAATACTAAATGGAGGATAACATGTTTTTTTTTATTTTTTACGTTTTTTTTAATATTTTTTTGTGGAAGCCTAAATTGAAACACCCTATATTATGAGTTACGTTTAATTTATTTTTTAAATTCAATTTTCATTCTGTTATTGAAAAAAATGGAAAGTTTTTGTAGTATAACTGATAATTAGTAATTAATGCTTGATTTAAAAGTGTAATGTTTATGGGCTAATATTGTAGCAATTTACAAATTAATAGTTTTTATAATAATCGTTCCATATATATATATATATATATATATATATATATATATATCACAGGTGTATATTAACAATTGAATTTATTATAATACTTCATTGACTGAAGTGTACGTTCATAACAAATTTGTTTAACGACATTGGATCTGAGTTTAATGTACTTTGCACAAATATGTTTTGCATAATTTTCTAATATATTATGTTTAATGTTGTATATTTTATATTGAAATAATACCCATTTCGTTTTACATTTCAAGTCAGTGACCTACTGATGTCTGAATCGATTTTCCTATTTCCACCTGGCACGTGATTTGTCAGTACAACATATTTATGCGCTATGTTGTATTTCTTAATCGACAATTGAAAAGTGTTTCATTACAATATCAAAAAAAATAAAAAATAGATGTTTCAGTAAATTATTATGACTGAGCTTTTGGTTGTTTTAGCGAAAGAATAATTAATTTTGTTCATCGTAAATGTTTAATAAACATTACTGGAATTTTCAGTAAGTTCTTCTGTTTTAGCACCATTATAAAATGATTAAAAATAAAAACAATATGAATCATATACTTTTTTCTTCTAAAAACCATAAAACTATTTAAAAAATACACGACACACTTTAGTACTTGGCTAATTTGACTGTCACAAATCAATTATTCTTCTCATTCTACAGACACATTTTCTTCTGATTAAAAATGTTCAAAATTTAAATCATTATTAATCATTTTTGATTGTTTCTTATGAAATTTTCGATACTTGAGCCATCATCTTTAAAGCGTTCACTTAGAGGAAAATCTAACACAAAGTAAGCTCTGTATAAATCATGTATTGATTCTTTTAACATATATATTTGTACTAATGAGCAACTCAAGAAAGTTCATACCTTAAACTTAAAACTAAGAACGTTTGAACGAATACTTGTTCTTGAATTTTGATTTAATGACTGTAATTGTAATTACTGAGTAACAAAAAAATATATAGCATTTATGGAAACTAATGACAAGAGTTAAAAAAATTACAAATAATTTATATCTAAGATTTTCTGTGTCTGTATGAAGATAAAAGCATTATAATCGAAGTACGCTTTTATATCTATCTATCTATCTATCTATCTATCTATATATATATATATATATATATATATATATATATATATATATATATATATATATATGTCTATACATAAGTCATATATGTATATATGAACGCAGACATAAATTTCTAAGTCTGTTTTAAGAGATCAATAGATTTATGTGGCTTTGTACGGAGTGAAAAGTTTTAATTCTGTTAAAATCTTTGTCGAAAGAAAAAGAAGTCGTGCGTTTGAAAAAGCGCTATTATGATAAAAAATACTTATTTTACCGAACATCTTGTACAAGTTTTTGTTTAACTCTGATTTTTATTTGAAGGACGGTTTTTGCTTCGTTTCTCTAAACTGATTTCATTCCGACGAACGTGAATAAACGTGTAATAAATCTATCTTTTCGTTCAACAATAAGTCTGTTATTATTGAATTTATTTTAAAAAAACATTCCTATACATTTCTATTTTCAGTTTACATTAGTATTGAATTTTTTCCCGAACTTATAACGAAGATGTATTTGGATTAGAACGGTTTATTTATTGACAATACACATGTCTAGTATATACACATCTTAAAACTTCTACAGCAAGAATTAGATTACTGTTGAATTTTTATTGAAAGAAACACTTCGTGACTTCTACCATTACACATTTATATTTTCTTCCGACAGGGATTTATGTCTTTACTACAAGTATAAAATTTATTAACACTGACAAATACATCTTTCTATGGAGAAAAGATATTCTCGGAGATTTTATTGCACTTTACAGTATCGATAAAATAAAATATTATCAATGAATTGACATGATATTTGTTCAAGTAATTCATTCGTTTTAAATGTTGTTTTCGAGTATTGTTTGTATTAAAATGGACACATATTTTTATCGACACAATAAAAACGATTTTAATAAAAAGAAATCTGAATAGTGAACGTTATAAAAGCGGATATAGAAATCTCTAGATGCAATGATTCTGAATTTCATACAAATTTTTCAATCTACGTAATAAATTTTGTACAGGAAATGAATGTTACATCTTACTTCATTATCGGCACTGAGCAAAAATTGGAAAAACTCAATAACGAAACTATGTGATATATAATGACAAGATTAACCTACATTCACGTCATATTCATTCGCTTAAGACTCGATATTTTCGTAACGTTCATTGCAAGTAATCTAGCAATTATAAAAAAATGTAGATATGATATGATTATCTGTCGGTTTTATTGGCATGTCGGGTCGAATTTATTGTAGGATATTCATAGAATTTCAATAGAAAGTAAAAAAATAGTCTTACAGTATCGAAAAGTAATTTAGATTCTTATTTTTGGAGAAATTAATTCTTTATTGAATGCGGAAAAACGAATAAGACAGAAATTATTATTTTAAAAAACTGATTTGAAAATTTAGATTATTCGAAACTTGTCCTGTGTACTCAATAAAAGATATCTCATTGATACAACAAACGATTTTTTGTGTTATATATATATATATATATATATATATATATATATATATATATATATATATATATATATATATATATATATATATATATATATATATATATATATATATGATATTATAAACTGTTAGTTGAAGTGACTTTATATATTTTCTATTAAATTAAAATCAAATTGAAATATAAATTTGATGAATCATATTGCTTAAACAAACAATGATTTAAAAAACTATCTTAAAATTAAAAACTTTCATGTACATGGATATTGATTTAAAAATTTTAATTCAAATGCGACATTCGAAATAATGATACTAAATAAATATAAAACTTACCTTTACATGTTTAATGGAAATTCTCAAACTGGACTACAAGATTAAACTCAGCACGTTGATTGGAACTGATATTCAAATCGAATTTTAACGAACTTGTCTTTTTCATCAATCGTTTCAGCACCTGTAGTAATCTGGCACTGTAGTGTTGTCTGTAGGTACATGCAACAAAGGAAATAGAATAATAATAACATATATAGCAAATCTCAAAGAATCGCTACATAATTTACAACATTACAATGGGAGTTTAAAGTAATAATGAGCTAATTCTACAAATATTTACACAACATTAAAAATTTTTAGTAACCTGTGATTGACAATAAATAATATATAGAAGAAGCAACTGCGCTGTCAAAAAAATCACACACTAGTATTACTTTCTTGATAGTTTATAAAAATATAAGAGCTATAAAAATTTCAGTTTTGAACTTGATAACAGAATGTTGATAAACATGATGTTATGTTTTTTTTTAAATATTAAGAAATTTACATTTGTTAAAGATAAGAAAACGTGTTTATGTTTTGATAAGAATTTTAAATATGATTGTGTTCAGTAATTTTGATTACGAATATAATTGTGTTTGTAAAGCAATGTACGGTATGTATAAACAAAATTAATATCATTTCCAGTTAAAAATATTTACACTGCGAACAGGAATGTATTAAATGTAATGATAGGTATGTTATAGAATACTGTTGTGTAAAATCGGACAGTACTATAAATTGAATACTTAAAAATGATTGGATTTTTTAGACTAACATTTTATATTGTAAAATAATTTAATATCTCTCATTTTATTATCAATTGCACGTTTTTCAGATTTTTATTAATAATATTCTATATAATGTTAGATCAGGTTGAGTATCTGCTTAAATTGTATTAGATGCGTTTTATGGTTGCAAGTAGAAACAATAAAGACGAAAAAAACATCATTTATTTCATACCTGGGAACTATTTGAGTTGATTTTTTAGTAATTTTAATTACTAGGAATTAAAAACATTCATCAATATATTTAAAATAAAAAAAAATCAGACAAATGTCTTTATTATGATTTTATGGTGTCCAACTATTGATAAAGTAAACATGTATTAAATTTACATTGGTTTTTCAATACTGCACTTTTTTAGATGTTTTTAGATTTTTGTGTCTCGCTGTAATCATTCGTTTTTTTAGAAAATTGAGTTCTATTATCTGGATCTTTTCGATATACATACATACATACATACATATATATATATATAAATTGTTTTTGTATCTATTGTATCACTGATCCAAATTAATTATTATCTCATTTTAGAAACCATAAAATCTTTTTCTAATTAAAGAATATTCAGTAAATGATTTTTCCTTTTTACGGTGAGTTTTTTAAATGAAAAACTTTCGGTGTTTCTCTCAAAATTGGCCGTAAGAATTGAGTTGACTTGTATAGGTTTTAATATAATTTTAATTAAAATAATAATAAGTTTCTCTGAATTTTATAATTAATTTCGTATAAGAAATGTCGGAACTTTTTGATGTATTGTTATTAAAATTAAAATCTTATTTATTATACAATTAAGCTTTGTTCAATTCAATATAGGGAAATATGAAATTTATTACAGTTTACAAAGTGTGTATATTTGGAAGTTAAATGTATTTTATTCATAATTTTATTCGGTAATAAGTGCGAATTACGATTAAGGTTGGTTGGTTATTGGGGCTTGAAGATGCTTCGACAGCTAAGGTGATTATCGTCCAAAACTATGATTAAAAATTAGATTTTTTGTAATTTATGAAATTTGTGTCTAGACTGCTTACTATTTTTATTTTTTCTTAAATGAAATTTCATTCATTTTTAATTTCTTTACCGATTTACTGATTACATTTTGTATAAAATCGACGTATAAATAAATCGAAGGTACAAGAAAAATTAAATCCCAATTAAATATTTTGTATCGTTTAACCGCCGAGCAACAGACAAAGAACAAATCGTCAACTTCGCTCCGTTCGAAACTTTCCGAGTGCTTTTTCCTGTTAATGTAACTATTTCTCACCTATCTAAAAACCGCATTTTGCGCATTAGCGCCTGCGAACCAGATCACAGAAAGCATTTTATGATACACTACAATTCTCTGTGTTCAAGTTCATCGTTTTTGATTTAGTCCTATTGTTTCAGCTACTCACACGACGGACCAATCGAATGGGTTCAGGTAGCACCGCGGGCGCCATGCGCCGCGCTCTGCTGATCGTTGTTTGCTTCTTCCTCACTGCTAGCGTTTATTTATACTGGAACCAAGTACGGGATTATCCGGCAATAGCAGGACAACATGTGGCTAACGATCAAAGGTATATTTTTTGCTGTTGATGTCTATTTAATATGTCGTTCGTATTTGAGAAAAAAAGTATGATTGTTTTCCTATAGGAACGTTTTTTTTTTTTTTTTTTTTTGATATAGAATTTTATGAACACTCCAGATATATTTCTAGTTATAGTCCATACAAAATAAAAAAATATAATAAGTTTTATCGAAGGAAATGACAATTTTATTCTCAGTTGTGTTGAAAAACACTGAATTTTTATCATGAATATATTTAAATGTTATTTTTATTCAATTACTTTTATTCTAAACGTAGAAATTATATTGGATCATTTTTAATTATGAATAGTTTGAATTCATGATTTTTTATTCCTTTTTTTCGAATAGAATGGCATTAATTGTTTTTTTCCATTACATACATGTCCCATTTTATATACAATATCCGGTTTTCAATTAAATCGCATTTTAATTTAAAATATGTAAATTTATACAAACATGTTATAAAATATTTATATTATATTGAAAGCGTAAATGATTTATTAGTCGATAACTGATGTTTGGTAAATTAATGTACTTTCAATTTTATAAAAATAGGAATTTGGGATAAAATCATATTCGGAATATTATACTTGTCGAGTTTATACAAATAAATTAATTTCCAAAATAGTACAATTTTTTTATATTAAAATATGCAATAGTGGATGTTGTATATTTTGGTTTTATCGTTGATATTCGCATCTGAGGATCAAAAGTAAACAACCATAATTATTGAATATATTAATAAAAAGGTATGTTGTGGCGTTAATTCATCTATTTAAATAAATTTAGTCATAATTTACAGTTATTTTTTTAATTATTTATGACTTTATGATAAAACCTGCAAATCCACTAAGCAATTCGAAATTTCTTTACAAAAAAAATCATATTTGAAATATTAAAGTTTATACATGTAAATGATATCTTAAATATAATGAAATTTTCTTTTATCAAACTATACAATAGTAATTATTGTCTATTTTTGGTTTTATCGTTAAAATTTAGGTAATAGAATCGAAGTAGGTAATAATCATTAACCCTTGAAGCCGGGCATGGATCTAGGAATCTATTGATTTTTTCATAAGAAACTATGGTCTCAGAACGTTATCTTTCGGATGATATATTTAAAGGTCACTAATCTCTTTCTAATGAAATTAAATTTATAACTTTTCCTTTCATTACAAAAAAATTACAGTCGTGAAAAAATCACAGTTTTTTCATTTGAAAACATATAAAAATTGTGAATTTGAGAATTGGGTTGAATTATATTTTTTTCCAAAAGTTCATCATTGGAAGAAAGTGTATAAAAAATTTCGAGATTCTACGTCCAGGTACAAAATGTGACCGTTGCGAAACCGTTTTGTGTACACTTGATTGTTTCAATATTTCTCATAGTCAACAATAATGTTATTTCTGTAAATTTTCAATTTTTCTGTTTCCAATCATATGTTTCCAAGCAATAGAATTATGTTTTCCCGAATATTGTCAACGATTTTCCACGATATCTCACATAGATGTGAAATTTCTAGTGTCTAATCTGAATTAATATTTTTTTCTTGTAGCCGACAAATTTGCAATTTTTATTTTGTTTCCGATAAAAGAAAATCCAATTACTGGAAAAATATTTGTTGAAAAATTTTAGCACCCTCTTTTGTCCTCTCTCCGGCTTCAAAGGGTTAATGAGAGTTTCTATTAAAGATTTGTTGCGTTAGGGCTGTAAATACGTTTGTATACATGAATTTAACCACAATTTTTATTTAAAGTTATAAACAATGACTTTATGGTAGGAGCAGGTGATAAATTTAGATTTTTTTAGTAAAAAATATGATAAACACTGTTTTTATTACCGTATTTCGTTTTGTAAATGAAAATCTATATCAAAAATATTCAATAATTAGTTATTAATGATTATGGTTTATGCTTTGTTAAAAACCGATCATTCCAATACTATTATCAGTGTCTTCATAGTGCTAAAGTATTAAAAAATCAACTTTTTCTCCACTTTAAAGCTCTAAAGATGAAAGTATCGCCATCATAGTGCGAATAAGCAGCACTCAAAAATAATCAATAGTCAATTATTTATAACGCTTAAATATTAAATACTTTTGATTAAATTTTTCTCTTAATTGGTCTGAAAGCAAATATATATATATATATATATATATATATATATATATATATATAAACGTTGAAAACATTTTTCATATTCATTAATTGTGTTATTCAGACGTTGAAAATTTTAATAAGATTTGTAAATTTACATGTTTATCACTTTATCTTGTTTTAAAAGATATTTCTTTGTCAGGACTTTTGTCGAGTTGTAGAAGTTTTACAGTTAGTGTCGTTGATTGTGATAAAGTTCCCATATATATACCTTCAAGTTTCGCGCAAAGTCGCGTACATTCACAATAAATTACGGCCGTATCTTTCTTTTCTAAATTCGTACATATTACTTCAAGTTGTAAAATTTTAGTGCTAACGAATAGAATAAGCAGTTAGTTTATGAACATCATATTTTATATATATATATATATATATATATATATATATATATATATATATATATATATATATATATATATATATATATATATATGAGTTGACATGATATAACATTAATTTGAACTGTTCTTTATTTATTTTCATCCATCGCGGTTTTCAGTTCTCCGGTGTTGCCTGTATGGACATGGATTTGTGTCAACAATCATTGCGAGAAACGGGAATGCCAACCGAAATCAGGATCAAAACACGAACAGTCCTCGTTCGTAATGTCCCTTGCCACATGCAGCATGCTTTGTGGCTCCACACAATTGTGGCCTCAGCCGACCGGCCCCGTTAACCTTGCATCGCATTCGTTCAGCTTCAGTGTCGACCAGTTGGTACTTAATGTTACTGCTCCAAAAAAGGTATACATATTTGATAATAAACTTCGCGAATTTTATAGAAGTAGAACGCTGTAAAATATTATATAAACTCTCATATTTCTGTCGTTTTAAATTTATAACGCGGTTCTTAAATATCGTACAGAGTAAGAGCAGTACTGAGAAATGTTTTTCCTTTTTTCTTTCGTTCGTTCGTTCTTCTAATTTATATCAGTGTTGTTTGTGTGTATATGTTTTTTTTTCGTATTTCTTGTACCATTTAATAATTTTTTTTTATTTATTGTCAACAATTAATTTTAGCAAGGATTATTTCATTTTCAACCTTTTTATTATTTATCACCAAAGTTGCTGTATACGTTTGTATTGTAAAGGATCAGCAATTAGTATAAGTTTTTAAAATATACCAAGCTATAATAAATCTCGAATAACAAGTTTATTTCTTGAAATTATCTCTTAGTTGTACTTAATAAATCGTCCTCAATTCATAATTAATTACAAACGTATTACATCTAAAATCTATTTTATAAACGAGTAAAAAGTATCCCAATTTAATTTAATTAACAAACGCTTTGTTAAACAGGTATCTGTATCAAGTAATTACGTAACGAATTAATCAACAGACATTCTTTATATGAAAAGAAGCAAACTTGAATATAGCGAATTATTTGAATGATTGATTTTAGAGATATTAAAAATTGATTTATTGATAAATTTACAGTTAAGATTAACTTTTAATTATTTTGGTATATGTTTTACTTTCTATTGTGTATTGTTGGCTGATTATGTAATTTATTTAATTAATATTATTTCAGTACATTTTCTAATGAAGATTAATTTATAATTGATTTTTAATGCTTGATTCATGAAAAATGGACAAAAAGACGATATGAACATTTAAAAATAGGTATTGAGATTAATAACCACTGAAAAAACATAATTTAATACTCAATACCTTATTTATTCTAAGACTAAAATATATTTTTAAAAAGTATATGATCATTATATACTTGAGTACCATAAAATATTTCATACGTTTTTATATAGATTTAAAGACCCAAAACTATTTAATATGTATATATATATATATAATATATGAATATATTATATATATATATAAATTTTTTTTATTAAAATTCTTTAAAAAATTACCACAGCTATCAAATGTATTTATGAATAAAAATTAATAAGAAATGTGTGTGTTAAAAGTATAGAAAATCTATTTATCATTTCTTTTTATTAATAAAAATATCTATTTTACTTTCTTTTAAATTTTCAGCTCAATATGCAGCATAGTATTAGGTTGGTAGGAAAATAATTCCGGTTTTGGTTTTCTGAATTCTAACCTTGTTCTAACTTAATTCTAACCTCTCTAACGTTAATGTTTTTCAATGGAAGCGTCGTTTTATCTTGTTCATGTTAATATCATTTTAAAGTGCATTTTTCGGTCTGTATTTTGGTAACATCGACTTTGGTCTTATTATTAATTTTGTTTCAAATTGGGTTATTGAATTAATTTGAATTTGAATTTGGTAAAACAGCAGAAACTACTTGTAAACGAATTGATGTTCTTTTGGTATGGGTACTGTTAAAGAAGGTGCGTTGCAATGATGGTTCCAATTTCGTACTGGGGACGAGAGGCTTGAAGATAGAGAAGGTCGCGGGCGTCCTTCTTCAGTTCATACCGACCAACTGAAGGCGTTAGTTGAATCAGAACCACGCCCAACAATTCGAGAGTTTGCACAAAAGTTAGACGTTAATCGTCCAACAGTTCTGGACCACTTAAATTAAAAAATGTATATGAATTTAAAACCGCAATTATTTTTCTACCAACCTAATACATTCTATACATTTTTAAATATCCTGATTTATTTTCTCTTTGTTAAAATTTAAAGAATTGCTGAAGATTACATTTTTCAGGGCGAAAATTTATTTATAAAGCTTAAAATTGATTGCAAGAATAAAGGTTAGACGGTTTATATGAATTGTTTATTTAATGCTAGAAAAACTAAAAACTGACAGTCACGCTTGTTTAAAACATTCGCTGTAAATAAAAAGTAGAATATACGATAAGACTGGATTCTGTCTAATAAAATATTCTAACAGGTAACGAAATTATTAAAGAGAACTATAATTTTCCACGTGAAATTTAAGAGGTGTACTTCAAAACGTATCATTTCGAATAATTTGTGTTTAAAATGAAACATAACTGCTTTTTTGGTGTGAGTAGCCAAAAACTATTCTTGATTGTTTTCATATACATGTTTAATAAAGTATGTTAAATATACTAGTATGTTAATTATATAGAGTGTACTATCATTTCTAATAAATTTATTATTTTAATTAGTAAATAATAAAAAAAAAAGTATTTTTTTCTATACATATTTTAAACAAGTGTCGATTAAGGATGTCTTATCTATTTTCGTGTATTTATTGTTTTCAAAGCGATATTATCGTTTATATCTTCAATTTTGTCTTTTTTATAATAAATTTTTCGACCTATCGCTTGAAAAAATTAATTGAAACTAACTTTAAGAATTTCTTAAAGAGAGTTGGGTTTACTTTATTCTTAGGTGGTTCAAAATCCTTTTAGAATTTTTTTATCAGAACAAAGGGCGAAGTATTATAATACCTCGCCTAGGTACATCTCTTAATATTCCACAAAACCAATGTATTAGGTTGATAGAAAAATAATTGCGGTTTATGACCTTCAAATTAATATACATTTTTCTCTTTTTTTGATTTTCTTAGCTGTTTTAAGTGGTCAAGAACTGTTGGATAACTAACGCTTGACTTTTGTGCAAGCGGAGTGGTTTTGATTAAGTTAATGCCTTCAGTTGGTAGTTGTGAACTGAAGAAAGACGCCCACGACCTTCATCTTATTGGCTCTCGTTCATAGCTAGAAATTTTTGGAACCACTATTGCACCTTACGTTCTGTTACAGTACCCACACCAAAAGCATTGTTTAGTTTACAAACAGTTTCTGCTGCTTTACCATCCGTTTTGAACTGATACAAAAATTCTCTTTTTCTATCTTTAATTCAATAGTCCAATTTGAAGCAAAATTATTAATAAAACCAAAGTCGGTGTTACCAAAGTACAGACCAAAAAATGCACTTTAAAATGATATTAACATGAACACAATCAAATGACGCTTTCATTGAGGAAAAATGAGGTTAGAATTCAGAAAATAAACACAATTATTTTCCTACCAACTGAATATACTATATAACAGCTAATCAAGCAATCAAAACATGTAAAATGCTTTCTTGCAAACAAATTCAGAATTTTTAAGCGACTGAATGATAGCACAATCTTAATTTTTTTGAATATCAAAAAATATTAACAATAAATATGTATATATCTATTTCCAGTATTATGCCCTTCAAAGTTAACTATAAGAAAAGTGAATAATTTATAAATTCTCACTTTTCTTTTCATTCATTTATTTTCCTAAAAAAATTCTGTCTAGAATTTTTTTAACATATTATTTATCTCTAAATTTTACAATTTCGTTACAGTAAAATTTATATTATTTATATTTTAGAATGTTTACACAGGTGAGAGGTTTTTTTTAAAAACGGAATTACAAACGACTCAATTTACATTTTCGTCGAGTTATATGGAATTAACATTAATTGATCTCTGAAAAGAGATACGTTTCAGCGAGAAAAAACAAAAACTGAAAAATTAATAAATTTTAAAATTTAGAGGGGACTCAGTAATTAATTTAACATTTGAAATATAGAATATTTAATCTAATTTTAGAAGCTTTATATTTTGTACACGTACGAAAATATGTTCATAAATTTATTATTCTAGTAAATAGACATGTTTTTTTTTTAATACATAAATGTATAAATAAAAGCCTAGTAACAGTGATAATGTTACAAATATATTTACTTATCTGACAACTATGTATATGTGCATGTCCTATATATACATTTTATATATATATATATATATATATATATATATATATACATTTTATATTGACTATATAGATAGTTGTAAAATAAAATAAATCATAAAAATACTTATTTGCTTTCAAGTAAATCGAAATCGTGTTACAAAATATTATTCTTTACCAAATAATCCGATTCGATGATAAATCGTACAACGTCACATTGTGTCATATGATTAGAAATATTTTTATGATTGATTGATTGATTGATTATTTCGAGCTGACAAAATCTCTTTGTCTGTTACTCAATCTGTTGTTTTTTTTTAGACCGAGCCTATCACTTTATTTGCCAATAAAGAAAATAAAAACCTCGTCGAACAATCGACATAAAATAATATGTTCTTATTTTAGTGCGGTGTAATACAGAATTGATTGTATATGTAAATACAAAAGCTTCCATTTATTTATTAATGAAAAATATTCATAGTTTATGAATAGTAATGTACATATAATATTCTCATATATTACTTATAATTTTTATGAAACGGTTAATAATATATAAACATGTACTCGGTTCATGTGCATATTAATTGATTTAATAATGTAAAATATTCTTTGAGAAATTAAAACACAGCCTTTATCGCTTTAAATTTATCAATTAAAAAAATCCTTATCTATGAAAATATCCATAAGTATTATTCAGCAGTATGTTTCTACAATTATTCTTGATACTGCTTTTTCCTTTCTGAACGCTTTTAAGATTAAAACTCGCCAAGCGTTCGAGACAATCGTTTCCTTAATAAAAGATGACATATGTCATAAGCTCTGTTTTAAACTCATGACATATTGGCGTGCAGCTTAAAATAACAGTCACGTGACTGTTTCTACCTTTTCTACGTTATATATATATATATATATATATATATATATGTGTGTGTGTGTGTGTGTATCATCGTATAAATAAAACTAAATGTGTGTTTTTGTGTTAACGCTGTAACTCCAAAACTAAGCGACCTAGAGAACGGAAACTTGGCATATACGCTTGAGAAAACATCAGGATATGTACCTCTAAAGTATTTTTTTTTTATTTAAGGACTTGTCTTTAATCTACCTACCGTGTATAAAAAAAGCATAGATAAGTAAGTTCAGTCAAGAATTTACAAATTGCATTTTTAAATTGTTAAACGTTGAGATACGAAATCAGGAGTTGAAAGAGAATTCTGTACCAAAAAAGGATGAGATCCATGACTTTTGAAAGTGGAATTCGAATATAACTTAACGTATTCTCAAGTTCTGTACTGATTCATTTTATAGATGGTTTTAAGAAAAAGTGTAAAATAAGTTAAAATGCAAGTATTTTAATTGGGTCATTCTTATACTTCATATATATATTTGTATATATATATATACAAATATATATATATATATATATATATATATATATATATATATATATATATACATATATAAAGTAACAAAAAAAACATGGAAAAGGACAACAAAATAATGAATATTTACTTTTTGGTTTCGGTACTGTTACTGAAATTAATTTTAAAAATGAATTATTCCCATACACATCACACATTTTTATTGTACATTTTTGAAATAGAAGGATTAGAAGTCAGAAAATTCTTATATATTTTCTGTATAGACATTTTTCCAACATTTTTTATCCTATGATAACAAAAAATCTGAAAAAATGAGATAGGCAGAGAATAATTATTTTCTGAAAGTGAATATCGATCAATGTAGTGAAACTGTTTTTATAAATATTCTTTATTCCTTCTTTTGGTTTAAATTTAGTTTTTTTTTCTAGAATGACAGATGTATTAAAATGTATAATTGTAATTTGGTCTATCGAACCTTTTCGTTTAATTAGCTAATGACCTGATAACTTTATTTATTCGCTTTTTATTCAACTCATATATCTACAGTGAATATATATTTGTTTGAACGTTTGCATTTATATTTATTTCTAATTATTATAGTGTAATTTCAGTTGTCGCATACAAATCACTAAGTTCGTAACTATGTATCGAATTGACATTTAAATTAACCCGATTTTACTTTGACCATGAACTAAACTTGAACCTATGTAGATTTTCAATATGTATGTAAATGTTGTTATATGCATATATATATATATATATATATATATATATATATATATATATATATATATATATGTAAATAGATATAAAATAATTATTATTGTAAATCTAATTAAACTGTTATTTTCTAGTTTATAAGAAAAATTCTCATGGATTATATAAACGTAAACTAATTTACTTAAAAACATGTTCATAAATATTTTAAAAGTGTGGAGTATTTTTTTTAAAAAAAAACTCACTTTCAGGTATTTTGTAAGTCCAACAATACATTTGTTTGCGAAGTGATGAACCTTTTTTTCAGCGTACTTTTATTAGTTGCAATTGTATGTTTTTAATGGAGAGTAAATCTGAATCTTGAAATTCTTATTTTGTATATTTATGTTTTTTTTTATAAATAATGCTAAGCTTGTTATTTCGTTGTAATTTCAGTTTGAACTTAAAGAATCGATAAATCAATATTTTTTCTAATTTTTTTGACATATATAATATAATATATATATATATATATATATATAATATATATATATATAGAGAGAGAGAGAGAAAGCGAGAAAATCAGTATACTTAGAAATTGAAAAAAAATTCATTAATCTATGATTAGTCAATAAAAAAAGAAGTTACTGTTTGAGATTTTGGAAATTTAATACTTAATAAATGAAAAAATTATTATTGAAATTAGAAATTTATAAGAAAATTATATTTCAATATTGTAAGTCATCGTATCTATTCCAATGGACGCTTCTGTTGAAATAAAAGTAATGTTAATTTCTCCTAACCAAATATTTTATTTCATTTAACAAAAAATGTATGTAATATAGTGTACATAGTAATTTAAAGTCTGTTTCAAATGAGTCCATTAGAATAAACACTTGTCATAAATGTAAATAGAGTATTAAAATCGTTGTTTTTTTCTTTTGTTCCAGACGGAAGATTACCTACATAAAGCATTCAAAATATTCAAGTCGAACATCGAAAGTATAAGCCGCAGAAAAAGTCGTGTCTTGTCCGAACCGAATTTTCGAAATTTCGTTGTTCACATATCGTTAGAATCTCCAAGTCTCGATCTAAAACTATCTACTGATGAAAGTTACAATCTTACACTTCGTCCCGTTAATCTAGACCTACTGACAAACATTAAAGCTCAGTCGTTTTTTGGAGCAAGACACGCCTTAGAAACGTTATCCCAACTGGTATGGTGGGACGACGAAGCGGAAACATTGCAGATACTTAAAGCGGCATCGATACAAGATGCACCAAAATTCGCATACCGTGGTCTTATGATTGACACTTCGAGAAATTTCTTTTCGATAGCGTCTCTTAAACGAGCTATCGATGGTATGGCAGCATCTAAACTGAATGTTTTCCACTGGCACATTACAGACTCGCAGAGTTTTCCTTTCGATCCGCCGAGCGAACCAGAAATGGCGAAAACTGGCGCGTACAGGCCTGATCAGATCTATACAGCTTCGGACATAGAAGAGTTCGTTGAATATTCGAAAGTTCGTGGCATCCGTGTGATTATAGAAATCGATACGCCTGCACATGCCGGTATGGGGTGGACGTGGGGACCGAGTAAAGGTCTCGGCAATTTAGCCGTGTGCGTTGGACAACAACCGTGGAGTTTGTACTGCGGAGAACCGCCGTGCGGTCAGCTGAATCCTGAAAATCCTAATGTTTACAATGTATTGGAGCATGTTTATGAAGATATACTCAAGTTGACCGGCGAGAGAGAAATATTCCATTTGGGAGGTGATGAGGTGAATTTAGAATGTTGGGCACAGCAGAGAACCGGCACGACGAGCACATACAATTACACAGATCTGCATGATCTATGGGGAGATTTTACGCTTCGAGCACTGAAGAGGTTGGAACGTGCAAATAGCAACGTGATCCCATCCATTGTTGTTATTTGGTCGAGTAATTTGACAAAGAAACCGTATTTATTAAAATATTTAGATAAGAGAATATTCGTTGTACAAACGTGGGGCGCGAGCCAGTGGATGGAAACGTACAATCTTTTAGAATCCGATTATCGAATAATTATATCTCATGTCGACGCGTGGTATTTAGATTGCGGGTTCGGCAAGTGGCGCGAATCGGGCGAGGCAGCGTGCGATCCTTATCGTACATGGCAAACCATGTACACTCATCGGCCGTGGCACAAAATGCGTTTATCGACCGCGAAGAAGGCGTTAATTATCGGCGGAGAAGCTTGTTTGTGGAGCGAACAAGTTTCTGAAGGCGCACTCGATGGTCGCTTGTGGCCCCGTGCGGCCGCCGTTGCAGAACGACTCTGGAGTGATATTGTAATGTCCGGGGAATATGGCGGCGCGACTGACTATATTACAATACCAGAAGACACATACACAAGATTTAATACACACAGAGATAGATTAATAGCGCGAGGTATCAAAGCGGAAGCCATTTGGCCAAAATGGTGTACACAGAATCCCGGAATGTGTCTCTGATTTCGTTTCAGTTATGTCTGCTATTTATTCTAGTTTTCTTTTAATTTTCATTTAAACATTTAACGCGATCATTGCGATTTCATGATTAAACTCAATCATATGTAAAGTATATTATATTAAATAATATTTAAGATACAAGTGAGATAGTTATTTTGACTTTTAAAAACGTATTTTTCAATCAGTTTGGAATATATTATACAGTGGCGATATAATTTCTAAAAAAAAAAAAAAATACAGGAATAATTTTATTTTAACACATTACAGTATCGTTTTATATAATATGCTTTATATATTCTTTCAGTAATAATTTATGACGAGAATAACATCATTTTTTAAGGAATGAAAGAAAGATTTTCTTTCAGTTTTAATTTAATTTTTTTGTATTATATTAAAAATACGAATAGTTAAAATGATTTTACAGCTTTTTTTGTTTCAGATCGAAAGTAAAAAGTATTAACGAACTGAATTGATATTCAATTCTAGTTTATATGACATGTTAATATATATATATTTTTAAAAAATAAGAGGCTTAAATTAGAAAATTACCAATGTTTTCATTTTTTTTTTAGTTAATGAAAATTATAATTTAGTAACTATACTTTACAAAGTTTATGTATTTATTTTCTGATAAGTGTGACATAAATGATGAATTTATTGAAAAATTATAATTATTACTTTTATGTAGTTATATTGTGATACTGTGACTGAAATACATACAATCACAATATAAGAAAGTGTATAAGATTAAATTTAAAGTCATTCTTTAAGGATTACTTAGCACTAGAGTTAAAAATCTGGTAAAGAAATGAAAGACAATTACTTATATTAAAAAAAGTAGACTTTATTGTGAATTTTAAAAAAAATCTAATTCTTGAAAATTGTTCATAAAAAGTATTAATTCTGAGAATTAATACCTAAGTGAACGAACCACAAGTTACCCTAAACGTTTTAATTTTTCAATAAGCCACTTTTTGTCTCGCATCATTTGTGTCATAACTTATTAAAATAGTCCCATATAAATTAAATCGTTTACTTTTTGCTCCATCATTTATAAACTCAGTAGAAAATGTTTCAACAGATAAAATCTATTTTATTAACACAAAATCATCTCTGTTTATAATAAAGATATTTTGATCAAATTATTTTTTGTTTTCATCACTAACAGCGTTTCACCGGAAAAAACTTAATCTAAATCCAATAAATCTCTTTTTAACAGTGAATGAAATCTTGTATCCAGTATTCTTATAAAATCTTCACTTTATATATTCCTGTAAACTATTACAGTCTTATATACTATTTCTTGTCAATTTTCTGGTCGGAGTTCTCCAAATTTTTTTAGTCTCTCCGCTTTATTTAACAGCTCTTCAAAACGTTCATCAATTCGTCATCTATCTTATTTGTCTTATTCGTCATCTATCTTATGCTTACACATATACCCTCCTAAGTTTTCGCTTATTGTAACTTTTTGAAACGAAGAAATACTTTTTGATCTCTATACATCATTTTAACATTAATTGAATAAGAAATAATTATATTTTTTTCTAAATTAACTAATAGCTAACTTGTCATATTTTTTCCTTGAAATCAGTGATTCTCTCGGTCATTCATATAACAAATACCAGTCATAAATAATTTATTGACAATAGATAGATTCTGGTCGGATTTTTGAATTATACAACCAAAAATATTTTTTAAAAAAAACAGCTAAAATATTTCTTATAACAAAATATCTGTTGAAGCGTTGTTTGATTTATATGGGACAGTGATGTAAACTTTACCACATACAGTGTGTATAAAATATTCAAACCGAAAACAGTTTCGTTAAAATCTTACAATACAGACGTGTATTTATATTCTTATATAAAAATATGAAATAATTTATTTTAGTTCGATAGTAAAGTAACAATCAGTCGTGTGTCTGTGAAGTGAATGACATAAATCAGTACGTGATCAAAAAGAATGATTATATTTCTACGTCACGCGGTAGAAGTAGTTATAAAATTATTGCTATTTGACGAATGCATCTCGGCTAACTGACAACTAGAGATCAGTGTATAGAGAGGACATCACAGTAAATGTCCGGCCGTCCGCGCTCGCGTTCTATTAAATAGCGTGTTCGAAATGATTTGCTTATCGAGTATTTTGTGTTCACGTTTTAGCCAAATAATTTTTTTTTCTGTGTACTTAGAGTAGAGTTCACATTTCCAATGTAAGTGATGATTTATTTGTAATTGTTTTATACGTTTTAATGTGTTGTTGCCGTTAATATTTATTATATAAATATTCTATTGAGTAGGTTAAGTTCAAACATGTACGTTTATCTTAAAGCGGTGCTTAGATAAAAATGTCAATTAAAATATGTATGTAGAGATTTAAGATAATTTTACTGATTTACTTATCAATGTGTCGATTATTAGAAGGAATTAACGTTTTGAATACTGTTGATATTTTACAATGATGTATGGAATATGAAAAAGAGTATATATATTTTAAATACTGTTTAGATAAAACTATTAAACTTCTTGTTTAATATATTTAGAATTAAATTAATTAATGATATGCATATAAAAATGAACAAGGTAATCTTCGATAAATTAAGTATGTAGATATCTAATTATTTAATTTTTTTGTATACTCTACTTTGGTCCGTTTGTAATTAATTCTTAGAGTCTAACAGTGGACATCAGTATTCGTCTATTAACAAGTTTCGATGCCAATGGAGTAAACGTCTTTTGGCATTATACATATATATATATATATATATATATATGTATATACACATATTCCTTGAATATATAATATTGCTTCAGATTTTTCACTTTTATAATTTGTTAATATATTTTCAGTATATAGTACATCTTATATTTTAGTATAACAGAAGTGAAAAATAATGAAATTCATGCAGATTTAGTAGACGATCTAGCTACTGGATTAAATTGATAATTTTTAATCAGTGGAACATTTTCCAGTAACTTTAAATACACAATCGAGTTGCAAGTATTTAGAAATGTTTTAGAATACTTGACCGTCTATCAAGTGGCACAAAAACGAGATTAGTGTATCAAAATTCTAAATTATAAGGAGATTAAATTATTATTTTTTGTCAAATTATTCATTGTTCGAAATTGTATGTTTGTGTAATATGTTTGTTAAAAAATCATCTACCAAAATCATAATAATATCATGGAAATAATAGCATTCATTGTTATAAAATTATTTGTAAACTGGTACACAGTTTTAGTCGTTTATCTGTGTAATAAAATGTACAATGGCGAACGCCGATGTTGGCCTTGGGACTCTAGGTATTAAGATTTTAGAATGAATCGAAGTTTGAAATGTTATTTATCTTGAAATTATACACTAGACATTTTCAAAGATTTAGCATATATATATATATATATATAGCAAAAATGTATGAATATTTTACTTTTGTATGCATTTCTTAATACTAATGCACATAGGCGTACAAGTTTTATAATTGTTTAATTGTGTTAATTAAAAATACAGTTCTGAAAATTGTACTGTTATTGCAACTTGCGCCAATAAATCCATTTTTGTGCAAATTCTTTATTGAGAATCGATTCGTTATGGTTTATGTTATAAATAAGAGTATTAAGTTTCCTTTTATGCTACATAAACGTTTATCAAAAGCATATGTTATATAAAATTGAAACATCAGTAAGTTCTGAAAAATAAAAATAACTTTATAAAATATTTAAAACGTCATACGTTATACAAAATAGTGATTAATATTTATACAGGGGATGTATTTTTTTTTCGATTATGTAAAATACATAATTGAATATTAAGACATAATTCAATGGTTCAAGAGATCCATTTAAAATATGAATCATATCGCTTGTGTTGGATAAGAATGGAGAAAGAGATTTGTCGTTACATGTCTGGAAATTTAATCACTACTTATTTTACACGATTTATTTTAACTGTTATATTCATACTCAGAAATTATACTTGTTGAAAAATACATTGACATCTTTTGGATTTTGTTTAATTTTTATTCGATGTCTAGTACTACTCGGAAATATTGTCCTTCTGGATTTTGTCATATTAATTCACATTTGCAATATATCTTACTATAACTGATTTTGGTTTTTGATCGATTTTGAACTAGTTTGTTATTTATAATAAAATAAAGTGATCTATAAACTAGTTCTAGCAGAATACTATAGTTGATTTAATATGACCAAAACCAGCAGTGTAATACACAACGGACCTTTGGTATAAAAAAAATAGAATTATAAATTTACACACATAATTCAGTCTTGTCATTTGACTGAATGGTTGGAATTTGTCATTAATTTTTTTATATTTTTATTAAATTAAAATTAACTCTTTAATACCACCTGTTTATGTTAATAATCGACGAAGGTTTGTTGTTGATTTCTTTTAATTTAACTTCCGGTTTTAATTTATTTTGACATTTATATGTATATTAACGAATAATAAATATTTTCTCTGAAATATGAAGAATTATTAATGTCTTGTATTCTATCAATTTGTTACTGGATATTGATTAATAGACAGAGATAATTAGTTTTTTTTTCTTCATTTATTTTTCAAAGTAAATTAAAACTATTTCGATTCAAAATTATATCTAATTATTTTCATTATATACATCAGAATATAGTCTTGGAGTTGGATTATATTCACTTTTTCAAATAAAATATTCACTTACGTCGCATTTAAATAATTCACTCACGCCGCATAAAGTATTCGTTTATTTCTTGTCAAAAAAGTTAAATAATTGATTATCGATTAAGATCTTTGTGAAAGTTCCGAGGACGATGATAACGCCATTGAAATAGGTTTGAGAAAAATCGAAAATTATCGAAGATCTGTTATTGAACATTTTTGATTTGATTTGTAGAGTGAGAGAAATTAATTTACTCTGAAAATGAGTTTATCGCAGAGCTAGAGTTATATTTTAATTCACGTTAATAATACCGAAATAAATCCATTCATATATATATATATATATATATATATATATATATATATATATATATATATATATATATATATATATAATGCTTCTGTGCCGAATAAGATTTAATACAATTTAAATATAAATTTTCAAATGTAGGAACATTTATTTTTATTTGAGTTAAATTTTCAAATATTTTTTCTCTCGATAGTTCTGATATTTGTTATTAACAAATTTTCGGTAAAGCGTTAGATAATGAACATTTTATCAATGTAATATATTTATTAATAGTAATCTTTTTATAATTTTAGTGTACTTTGTAGCATAAACTCGAATGATAATTATCTAACCCATTACCGATTTTTACTGGGACCATCATAGAATTACAGCCAATGTAGTGTTTCAAAATTATTGATCAATATATTCAAAATTATTGGTCATTAAATGAACAAAGAAATAAATACTATGCAGTTTTCTTTATTGATAATTTATAAATGAAGTCAATAATTTTGAGACTGATAATTTAATAATACATAAGTAATATAATTTCTAAGAAACATTGTATATAACGTGCTTAAGCTATATTTTGTAATAATCAATAAACGGTTCGAATGTTTTAACCTCTTTTAATACCAAACCCATTAATATTTTTTTTCTTATACTGAACGTACTTGTCGCCGATTTCATACTATTAAAAGTGTGAAATATGTGTATGTCAAGAATAATTGATATTTCAAACGCGATGATCTTCTAGTCACCTTGTAGTCCTGTTTGTACCTAGCACCGAAGGTACAACATTGCAGAGGTTACTGGGTCAATCAGTTTATGACGTCAACAACTATAAATATTTATCGTACAACTTTATTAGAAAAAAGTTGAAGATTAAAGATCATTCAGCATTTGTAAAAATTTAATCAAATATTCTTTTACAGCGAATTCTCTTGATATTTTCTTTAATGTTGCTATTTTCTTACAGTTATTTTTTATCATTTATTTATGTGCATTTAAAATAATTTTAAATATAAAATTTGTTCTATATTTTATACCACTATTTCTTTCCTCTTACGTTTACTAATAATTATTTAAAAATTCACTTTTTTTATTATTAAAAAAATCATAAAACTATGTGAACAAAATACAGGACTGTTGACCGGTTCATCTTAATACAAGATTGAAATTGTCACTCATTTTCAAGGATGCAAAGAAAACAAATCTAATTTTGAAAAAGTGTTTCTGGGATATAAAATCAACTTTTCAACTAGATTCATTTTATTACCGAAATAGTTCGAACTTGATGATAGATAAAAAAAAAACTTTTAGGTTACAAATCGGATAAGAATATTATTTTTTTGAAAATAATATAATTTAGATCTAATTTCCAAAATTGAATAAATACGGCATCATCAAAGATGGACCTGTACCGTTTTTTGATAAAATTATTTTATTTGTGTTCTTTTTTCGTATAATATCTATGTAAATATATCAAGAATAAAAACTGAATAAGAACATACACTAAACAAATTGTTTACTTAAGATAGAAAGCGAAGATTTGATTTTTAAACATTAAATGGTATTTAATTTGTTTCCATGTATTCTACATATACTGATTAAAATTTTCAACAAACTTTGATAAGAATAGTGAATTATTTATAAACATTGAATTTCGTATTTTCATTTTTTTACTTATTTACATTCACAAATAAATAGATCTGTAAGAGTAAACCTTTACATTTCTTTTAACCTCCTATTCAGTAATTTTCATGTAGAATGATTAATCTAGTATTTATTATCTCTATGGAGCTGACTATATTTCTATTCATCGAAATGTTACATACCCAGTCAGATACGATAAATAGATTCATCTCTTCACAGAGAAATGTATTAAAATTTAAAACTTAATAAAACAACTCTGTTCGTTGCTCAAAGGAAATGAGTATTTACTATATTTCTCTGTATCAAACAATACGATCTTATTGAAATCGACTGTCTATTCAATAAGTTAAAAAAGAGAACTCCTTTGAGAGCGTTGCAGTATCGTATCGGTTTATTTCCAGTGTACATATTTTGCCAGTGCAACAGGATAATGATACCTGCGGCATCTGGAAAATTTTCTAGTGTTACCAATATTTTAAATAGGTCATGGTGTTTGTAACACAAGTATACTTTCTGTACTACAAATATGTATCTTATTTGATTATAGTCAAGTTTGTAGGAATAACATTTTATATTTTAATATATATATATATATGTTGAATATATTAAAATGTTTTAATAATAAAATTTATAAATATATATTTTTATTACTGATAGATTTCATCATAGAATTGTATTTTTTTAATACCTAACTAATACCCATTTCTCTAATTCTTTTATATTAAGGGTATATTATCTTAAATCCTTATGAATATTTTTTATCATAACCAACGGGCTCTGTCCCCTACTAGCTATGCTTGTCAATCCCCGGAGGGCTCCGCCCCTACTCTCTTTTCTCGTATCGCATATATTCGCTAAATATCGTTATATATATATATATATATATATATATATATATAGTATATCTATATAATCATTATCATAGATATATTACAACTTAGTTATTTTATTATATATATATATATATATATATATATATATATATATATATATATATATTAGTATGTCTATAAAATCACTCTCGTAGTTATATTGTAACGTAGTTGCTTTATAAAATCGCACATTTTATTGTAATTATGATACCAATATCATAAGGTTTCGTGAAAATTTCGTGTTACTTCAGATGCCATCGTTAATAATAATATAATACACTATAGGTTTTTTTTAAAGTTTGTTCGTCCATTTTTTTGAAATTTTACGGTAAAATATATATATATATAGAGAGAGAGAGAGAGAGCGAGCTATAGCTGAATAAAAGTATGACTTCATCAGTATATATTTTTTTATTGAAATTCATTATTAACTGAAATATCTTTAATTTTAAAACAAATATTTATCTGAATATCTTTTGTGTTACTGTCATAAAATTACTTCCGTAATTTACTTTTCCACTGTTCCCACAATCCATATTTTTTTGATAGAAAATCTTTAATTATTTTAACTGTATCTTATGCATATTTAGAAGAAGATATCATTATCGTAAAAACGCTACTTATCTGTATTTTAGTGCTTTGATAATGACAGGATTTCCGTTGAAATGCGCATAAACAATCAAAAAAATGATTGAACATTCCTGATCAAAACCTATTTTTAATGTGTTCATACCTGCAAAGGTGTGAAAAACGAATCTTTATATGTCTGTTTTCTTGCTTAATTCCTTAAAAAACAATTTACTAGTCTGTTATTAAATATGTGAAATTAGTAGAAAAATAATTGCAGTTTATGACCTTCAAATCCATATACATTTTTTTAATTTGAGTGATTTTAAGCGGTACAGAACTGTTGGATCAGTGATGGCTAATTTTTGTGTAAATTATTGAATTGTTGTGTGTGGTTCTGATTCATGTAGAGTCATTAAAGAAAGACCAGGAATGTTTGAGAGAGTCTCTCAGTAAAAGAAAAGAGTGTATTTTGAACATTTACTAAAAATTTATTTAACGATTTGTATAACTTTGAGTATTATGTTTTTTTGATGTGTAAAAAATGTAGTTTACATAATATTAAGTAGAAAATGCATTTATTTTCTTAAAGTTAATCTTATCTATATGTTTAATGAAGCGTCGTAAACCAAATACTTATTTAAACTGTTTTGTTCATCGTACATCCTGGAATCTTCGTACAAATTTAAATTAATACCTTTATGGAAAAAGCTACACACATGTCTACACACACACACATATATATATATATATATGTATATATATATATAAAAGAACCCGTGACAAATATATTTAATTCATGTGTGTGCATTCGATTTTGTGTGTACTGTACGCACTTGTACGCGGAGCGTTTTATTCCTGAAACAAACGGCGCAAATCCCCAATGAAAATATTCAGCTGTTGTGATTTCGACAAAGGCTTGTGAATACTTTACATCAATCACTCGTTGTAATTAGCAGAAACAAACCGCATTCGAAGCTATAAAGCACACGGCTGTGTGAGATTATAACTGCAATAACGCTGCAATATCAATTCTGTTCATCTAGCGTCGCGCCGTACGACGCGAATACATTTATTATGTGTACATAAATTTTCGTCCGGAAGATCAATTCTTCTTTCTGTCAGATTATTATTCAAAAATCTATCAGTCACAAAAGCATACGTCATTTTTTCCATGTTTATCTCGCACAGTTCCTGACAAATAAGTAAAATTGATAACTTGAACGCTTGAAATATATCGCTGTGTCTGTATAGATATGTTTGGTGATTATTTTTTTTTATAGAATATATATATATATATATATAATTTTTATATGTAAAAACTGAACTGTACGGAAATCATTTCAGGTTTTAAAATAAAAACTGAATCATTTTCTACACTTATTTTTATTAATGGTGTGAATATTTTATGCTATGTTTAATAGAAATAATTAATATCAAATTGTATTAAGTAAATATTCTGGAATTTCTTACAGTATATAATTATTATGGCTGCTGTCTGTATAACATCGTTCTTACGATTTTGTTTTTAAAATATCATCTTTATAAAAGCACAGTTTCTCTCTCTTTATATATATATATATATGTATATATGTATAATTTTTTATATGTTAAAGCTGAACTGGTAGGAAAATAATTTCAGGTTTTAAGCTAAAAACTGAATCGTTTTCTATACTTATTTTTATTAATAGCTTGAATATTTTATGCTTTGTTAAATAATAATATCAAATTGTATTAAGTAAATATTCTGGAATTTCTTACAATAAATAATTATTATGAGTGTTTGTATAACATCGTTCTTACGATTTTGTTTTTAAAATACCATCTTTATAAAAGCAGTCTATATATATATATATATATATATATATATATATATATATATATATTAATATATAATATATATTTTCTACAAAAGTCTGTACATACACAAACAATAAAACATATCGTACAGAGGTATACGAAATTTAACTATTTGAATTTTATTTCTGCAAACTGTATCGTTGTTTGTAGACTTATTCTGTATTCAATAATTTTATGAATTATTTAATTTCATAGAAAATGATTTATTGTTGGTACGAATTTTAATATGGATGTATATATATATATATATATATATATATATATATATATGTATTTATATTTGTATATATATATATATATATATATATATATATATATATATATATATTTATTTGTCTTATCATAAAAGCGTTCGTGCTGGAATTTCTTTTTAGAGAATTTATTCATGCGAGGTAGAAATTTACACACAAATAACAGCTAGATTACAAGCCAAGTCTCTATGTAAACATTTTAAATATTTATCGACTTACTTTTGGTATAAGTTATAATCATGAAGGAATTTCAAATAAATACGAAGAGAGCGTCTTAGATATTTAGACAGATTTATTATCAGTCCTTTCAGTCTATTATAATTTCCGAGTATTCATTAGCTTGGTACGAAAATGATTGCGGATTTTGTTTGACTTTAATTCTATGAATAAAAGTATGATTTCATAGTGTTAATGTTAATATCATTGAATGATTGTGCTATCATCCAATCGCCTGAAAATTCTGAATTTGTTTATAAGAAAGCATGTTACATGTTTTGATTGCTTGATTAGCTGTTATATACTATATTAAGTTGGTAGGAAAATAATTGCGGTCTCTGTTTTCTGAATTCTAACCTTATTTCTTTTCAATTAAAGTGTCATTTCATCGTGTTCGTGTTAATATCGTTTTAAAGTGCATTTTTCGGTCTGTATTTTGGTAACACCGACTTTGTTTTTATTATTAATTTTGCTTCAAATTCGGTTATTGAATTAAAGATGGAAAAGAAGCGAACAATAGCATTTTTTGTATGAGTTTTCATAACGGGTGTTAAAGAACCAGAAACTGCTCATAAACAAAACTATGTTTTCAGTGTGGGTACTGTTAAGGAACGTACGGTACAATGGCGTTTCTAAAAATTTCGTACTGGCGACGAGAACCTTGAAGATGAAGAAGGTCGCGGGTGTCTTTCTTCAGTTCATAACGACTAACTGAAACAGTTAGTTGAATCAAAACCATGCAAAATTCGAGAGCTTGCACAAACGTTGAGCGTTAGTCATCAAACAGTTCTGGACTATTTAAAACAGCTAGGAGAATCAAAAGAGAGAAAAATGTATATGAATTTGAAGATCATAAATCTCAATTATTTTCCTACTAATCTAATGTTTAAATTTGAAAACAAAAAATAAGCAAATATGTTCTCAAACTATGAGTACAGATTATTTTATTTCTAAATGTGCAATTATATTTTTTGATTCAAACAACCGATTAAATATTTAATTCCTTCTATTTTACGTTTTCAATCACTTGATTATAAGTGATAATTATCAATAATCCACGCATTATGAGATTTCTGCAGACTGTAAATTAATTCCTCCGTGAAATTTAGACTGAATTTTATAAAAATAAACGACCAACGAAATAATAATAATTACAGCATGTAAGAATACAATTCGTGTCGCAAATTTCTGTTATTCGAACGTTGTTATATATTAGAAAAAGTAATTGTGTTTGTAAAATATTTGTAATGGAATAACGTCTCTCTGGTTTTAATTAATTAAGGATACAATGGAAAGTCCGTACATAAATATGAATTCGTGCGTGTGTGTATAAATTCTAGATTTTAAATTTTATACTATTACCATGATATATTGAAACGATACGACAAAAAAGGAAATTTTCATTACGTTTGCGAGTGTTTATCATTTATCCTCGTAAATTGTTTTATGAAGTTTTTTTCGTTTTATACACGAATATCCGTGAGTAGCGACAGCACTTCCCGTCGAATGCAGTATTTTTTATATCTAGGTATGTATGTAACGCATTCGATTTTAGAACCCAATTTCTATTCGGAAAACCGTATGTTCGGTACTGTTTCTGGGATACATGACCTTGCCGTAGCAATAATACTTGAAGGATTATTATACTTTTTTTTAAAAAAAAGTTTCTTCATATGCGATACCTTTCTTATATCAAGTAAAAGTCTCTTTTCCTGTTATATTTACATGTTTTTTTCTTCTAATTTACTGAATCAATTTACAGGAAAATCGTTTGGAAGCATAAAAATAAATACAAAATACATTCATTAGTTTTTTACTGGATTAGATAATTCTTATCTTGAATTTTAGAATATTTTTTTATTGATAGAATTCGACACAATTTATTCACTATTTCATTCGAATGAGACATGGGTATAATCTAAAACAAAATTGATGTTTATCAACTATTGAATTGTTTTATGAACTATATATTTGAATTATAATTAACAATGAGATTTAATGGATCCATATATTAATTAAACAATGGATTCATTGATATCAGGTAGAGTGAAATAAGCTGGCTGTTCATCAATATTATGCAATATATACTTGAACAGAATGCATCGAATGCATGTTCGTTGTATAATAATTGATTGTTGTACTTGTTGTACTTGTAAATTATACGAAGATCATTCGAATTGATTAATGTCTCTGGATTCTATTTTAATGACTAGTAGCTATAATTAAAATTATCAGTGATTATATATGTATAAAAATTCTGAGTAAACATAAATTCTAATAATAATTTCTGTTTGTTAGAAATATCGTATAAAATTTATCAGGTTAATTTTTGATTAACACTAGATTGACGGGCATTTATTGTATGCCCATTTTTATTTCGACCGAAAATTGTCTGGCATGTACACTAGTTCATTTCTCAATTATTCGTTTTCAGATTTTCGATTTCTTTGTCCTGTAGAGTATCAAATCAGTTCGCGGTTTTAGTTATAATTTGATAAATAGACTTTTAAGTCGCTTAACACAAAATTTGTTATCCCATCAATTTGATGGATGTCCAGATAAATAGGAATACTGTATACAGTTACACAAAAGTAAAAAACCGGCCGATAAATTGAATTGATGTGTGTATATATATATATTCATATCATTACATCAATAAAAGTCAATATAATATTTCAAAAAACAATATTTATATTTTCTTCATTTTTAAGCATGATATCTGAATTGACAGGTTCCGTAAATCTAAAGTTAAAATGAAAATATATTAAAAAAAAATTTATTAAAGTTATATATTAAAAAGTATAGTTTTAAATGAAACATGTATTTTATTTTGTACACTTCAACCCAACACCTAATATGTATGAGATAATTGCAAAAATTGAAAGAAATCGATGAAGGTTTATATTTAACTATCACTTATCTATTGTTATAATAATTGTACAATATTATTAATAAACAACGTCATTTAAACATTTCCGTATGGAGTGAAAAGAAATCGTATGGTTCAAACTGACTATTGATAACTTCACAATCATTTCTCTTAAATAATATCTTTTTTACAGTCAAATAATGGTTCGTATTGTATCTGTATAATATAATAAATGATTGTTTATCATTTGTAGATTTTAGAGTTGTTCAGGTAACAAAATTCATTTGTAAAAGTAAATTTAGCGACACAAAGAACAATATTGTGATTACAAATAATTTTGCAGAATGAATTTGACAAATAAAAAAGCATTGTTCTTATGACATAAATCCTTATTACTACTCTAATTAAAATTGTAAAATCGAAAAGAAAATAAAGGTAAGATACACATCTCTGTTTATTTTCCTTTACAATTGTATTACGGATTTTGCAAGCTCCGAATGTAACAATAAATTGCTTATTTAATAAAACTGTTCACACAAATAACAGTTCTCCTATTAAATCAAATTTCAAACTGTTTGTTAATAGAAAAAACGTGTTTTCAATGAAAATATTTACTTTTAAAAAAATATACAGATTCATTAAAATTGGAATAAATTATAGGAAACATTCAGACGGTAGAGGATTGTCAAATATTATTTAAAAAAATGTGATTTATATGTATATATATATGTATATATAAATTTTTTTTAAAAGAAATATATAATCAGAAAAATATATAATGAAGTAATTTAATACGTTTCAGTGAGTAAACAAAGTTTATATTTCAAAATTTGCTCTAGTATATATATATATATATATATATATATATATATATATATATATATATATATATAAAGAGAGAGAGAGAGAGAGAACGAGCGACTGTGTTCGAAAAATAAACAAATTAATTGATTTAAAATCCAATATATCATCTCGAATTTGTAAAACGAATGAATCGTCGTCGAAATTAGATATTTGATTGTTTGAAAAATGTACCATTGTACAATTCTGTAATGTGATATCGAACGAATGTCTTTTATGAAATAACAACACACACACACACACACATATATATATATATATATATATATATATATATGTATATATATATACTAAGATATGAAATAAACTATTGTATCATATATACAATATCTCCGGTGTTTTTATTTAAAAAGAAATAACTATAATTTCCACACTTTTTGTTCCATAATTGCTGCTGATGCGGAACTGAGTTCCGGTCTTTGTCATCCCGATAAATTGATGTTCTCTTTCATGTATATATATATATATATATATGTACATATAATAAATCGATGCATATATGCGAGTGTGTAGCTCTATTTATGTATTAATATATTTGAACTTCATACTAACAGCATTAGGGTATAATCGATTTTATAAATCGAGGTCATATATATCAAATTATTTAAATTTCATATAAATATAATAATTGCCATTAAAATAAACTTTTAGGTAGTATATATATATATATATATATATATATATATATATATATATATATATTATTTGTATATAAGAGAAAATGCAGAAATAAACACATTCTAGTTCCAAATTCAAAGTGCGATTCTCAATTATAAGTATTAATAATTGTTGGCTGCTTTTATTTTTAGAATGAAGGAAAATGTAATGTTTTATCGCCGATGTTTCGTACTGTAGTAGTGAATTTTATCTTGAAGCTCAACATGGAGCAATTTGTACTATTTCTAACTAGGTTTCGCGTCACCACGGAAAATGCTCCGTTGTAACAGCATGGCGCCACAGTACTCGGTACAGAGAAAATGACAGTAATTTTTTATGTGAAACCTTTGACAATAGATTAATTTGTAGACGATGTTCAGATAACAATGCTGGAGTTTCAGATACAGAGATATCACTATCTTGTAAACATTTTGTCGTTTATATATTCGTTTGTAATTTTATGAATAGAAGTATATTTTTGTTTTCGTTTTGGTTAAAATATGTTTCATATTAATTTATTTAAACAATGAATGTGATTTAAATAAAAAAAGTTGCGAGGAATTGTCGGGAATGAGGTATAAAATGTAAATCGAATGAGCGCAATACTCTTTTCTAAAAAAAACTATTCTATTCCCTAAATAAACATCATAATATCTAAAAAGAAATGAAGAGATGAAAGTCAGGACAAATGATACACAAAAAATCTTTAGAACATTGGTCAAAACTATTAGAGATGTATTAGAGCAGATGTACTAAGTAATACTTTTAAAATTTAGAAAATTTGTAAAAAATAACAACACATTGAAGAACGACCGGGACTTGCAAGTAAAACGTTTTAAGCGACACCTAAGAAAAATAAATCTGAACTTACAAGAGGAAAAAGTAGTCAGACAATATACAGAATGTACTAAATGAATATAATACGCAAGAGAAATGAAAATATTGAGGCAAATTTATGGAAATTTCTGGAATGCACTTATAGTATGGAATTATTATTTATGGAATGTACTTATGTATACATAGTTGTGTACATATATCTAAAACATAAATTTTATTAAAAATATAACCGAAATAAGAAAGAAGTGGATAATACTGTACATAAATAGAAATGTTATAAAATAAAACAAGAAAAAAAAGATCAACTCTGTTCCCTAAGGAGAGAAAATACTTTATACCATTTACTTACTACTAGAACATCCAAATTACAAAAACATTTCAAAAAATATATACAAAGATATAAAGAATCGACCACAGCTACAGACACATTAGAAAGTAATAATGTACAACAGTGGTATCAAACTCATACATGAACATGGGCCACTAAATTCAGTTTAAGATAGTCTGCGAGCCGTAGACAAAAAAGTCAATCGAAAAAAATTTTCGAACGAAAAAAAGCCTTTTATTTGTATTCGAAAATCACTCGTTTAAATTTTACATTTATTTTTTCTTTAATGAATTTATAGAAATTAAAAAAATACATTAATTTTAGATATTAATTTTAATACATTAATAATACATTCATTTTAGGTATTAATTTTATCAAATGTTACAAGAAAATTTTGAAATTAGAGAAATTAAAAAAAAAATAATATGTTTTACTAGAAACTTGACATTTTTTGTCGGAAACTGTTTTATCAATGTCGGGTGTAATTTTTTGCGATAATGTTGATTTTACTAGAGATATTAAATGTTCAATTGTCAATCTTGACCTGTGTAAATTGTTATTAGTCTTTAAAAATGAAAATAATTATTGATTAAACATTGCCAAGATTCTTTCTGCAAACATGCATTTCAATAAAATTTTCTGGCAAGTTCGAATAAAAATCTAAATACCAACTTCATTATACTTTTCTTTTAGCACCGTGCTGCACTCGATTTCAATCAATTCCATTTGGATGTTGGTTTTTATTATTATTTTAATATTTTAATTATTTTATTATTTCAAGGAAAATTTCAAGATTTGGGCCGCGGGCCGCATTCTAGAGCCTTGCGGATCGTGTGTTTGATACCACAAATAGTAAAGAATATATGCTACTACTTAAAGACATAATAAATCTAAGAAATATGTGCTACACAATTAAAAAAAACTATGTAAATGTTTTAAGTAAGCTATACTAATGTTTCATATTCATTTCTCATCAAGAAAGTCTCTCTCTCTCTCTCTCTCTCTCTATATATATATATATATATATATATATCAATAATTGTAATACACTCATGTAGTAATTTAATTTTGTGGCCTACGATCCAGGTTCGAATGCAATTAAATTAGAATGGTTACATGTCAGCTGTAGGTAGACATAAGTAGATCTCTACAGGTTTCTAACGTTATATATATATATATATATATATGTATGCATAAAATAGTATAGTGGCGTTCAAAAATTTATAGAATAAAAATATTTAAAAATACAAGAAAATTATTTCCGCTAGAAAAATCTTTCATTTAACATGAATTATATCTGTATGTGTCTTAAATATGAAATAGAAATTCAATTGAATAGAACAGTGATTCTTAATATTTTGAATACATAGTACCCCTATATTAATCTGAAAAATGCCGCGGACCCCTTTTGGAAAGGATTGTGTTTCCCTATTTCCACAAGGCTGTTCATAATGTAAAACATTTGTTTGCAAAAATTAATTTCTCACGGACCCCTCAGATGTTACCTACAGAACCTTGACGGTCCTCGGACCACAGTTAGTGAACCACCGGAATAGAATACGAATTAAAAACGTTATAGTCGTATTTTATCATTTTATGGTAATAATAAATATTTTAGTCTTATTTATTATTGAAAAATATCTTCATTTCGTTTTTATGTTTTAAAGTGTTCTCATTTAAATTCAAATAAACGTGTATTATAAACGTGCGACGATATTTTAAAACACAAAATACGAAAATGTATACAGAATGTGAACGGAAGGATTTATTGTTAAGTACATTTCGCGAAAATCTCAAGAATGCAACACAATTTGTATTTGTTACGCTGCACAGTCCCGTTGCGTACGTCGTGAAATGTCGCACATTTTGTCTTCTTTACGGCAATTATCTGTTTCTTCTTCTCGCTCTCTATCTGTGCTATTCATTATCCAAACTTTATTTGTTATGGTCCGCTCGATAGAAGATTTCGCGTGATGCATTTTCATGTCCCTTTGTGTAGCCGTACATATTATGCATTCGAATGTAGGTCAAACGCTCTTTCTTATTCCGGTTTTTCTTTGTCGCATTTCATTTAAGTTTTCAACTTTTTCTGCGTGAATTTTGTGTGGAAAGTTTTTGAACTTGTTAAATAGACTATATAAGTAAATAACCTTTTGACGGCACGTGATACATTTTAATCACAAGGTAAGCCTCTATTTTTTTTAAAAATAAGTAAAATGATTTTTCAGCAATGAATTAATTATTAAGTACATATTGTTATTCTATGTTAAAATCTATCTGTATCCATTAACACAGAACAGAATAAAAATGAGCCACTTTGAGAAAAAAAATATTGTGCGAATATCAGATTACTATTTTATTTTGTTTTTGAAAATGATTAAAATAAAATTAGATATAAATTAATACTTAAATCTAGAATAATAAAAAGTACAGACACTGGAAAAGGTCGTTTTATATAAATATTAAGAGATAAAATAAATGAATATATTTTTTGTCATTTTCCAAGAAATTATTTACAAATCACTGAAATAAAAATATGTCCTTGGATAACATGTATTTCATTTATTTAATATTCGGATTACACGTTTTTTATTTATCTGTAATAATCTAAATATATTCTTCTCTAACGCCCTTGAAAATACATTTTTAAAGTTTAAAAACACGCACGAAAAAAATTTCACCAAATTGAACATAAAATTAAAATAACAGGAAATTTATTTCTGTTCCGTTTACATCTTTAGACGATAGATTACCATCGATTGTACGCTTATTATTTTCACGACTTGTTAATTACACAACTCGAAAACTTTTTAAATTAATGAAGAGTTTGTAATATAACTCACTTGTACGAAAAAGAAATCTTTCATAATTAATAAAACGTAATCTTCGTCTCAACATTTCCTCATTTAATATTTTCTTTTAGATGGAAACACGGTTCGATCTGTTATAAAACCGCATGTATTTTTTCGAACGCAGCTCTTTATATCTGCCGTATACATCGAATAGATTAATGTTTGTTTAACATAAAATATTTAATGTTGTCAACATCATGAAATATTTAATAACGTATTAATCGTTGTTCTACAATAGTGTATATTTTCACAGTGGAATTATGGTTTAATGATAACATCGAAACCGCTTAATTTGCATCGTTATATTTAAAAATCATTAAAAATGAGGTAGATGAAATAATGAACAGAACTCAAACAAAATTGTTAACTTCATTTCGGTACATTCGCTGAAAGTTATTCTGTTACATTTTCTTAATTAACATCTTTATTACATAATTTGTAGTTTCTTGCATCATTGAAGTTATATATATATATATATATATATATATATATACAGGAAGTGCTGCAAAACCTGTATGTCGCTTCTTGTGACAGTTACTTTACATTATTTTTCACAAAAATGTATGGGAAGCGATAATTGAAATATCAACTATAGTAAAGATTTATTTGAAATGCTTTTATCTTTGTTTGTAAATTATCTTTCAATCCCTAATTGAAAGCTTTGCTAAAATTCAGATTTTGGTCCCTACCTAAGTTTTTTTGTATAAGAAGTAAAAGAAAAGTAATCGCTAACAGAAGAAATGCATATAATTCATGCGACATCTGTATTCACATGCAAGATTTGATCAGACGTTTCTAAAAAAATTATTTCGGAACGTAAATAGTAGTAGTTGGATTCATATATCAAGAAACACCCTTCCAGCGATTCAATAAAGATAATAAGATTTATACAATTATATTTATATACAAGGCCGAAGGACGGACGGGAAGTGTAGATGGTGTGGGAGGCAAACTAGACCCCCATTCACCTCCTCGCAGAATGTCCGGTATGGGTCAATTTAAGGCGACGATGGCTGTGGAGTTTCTCCCCACCGCGGCCGAACTAGGGTCAATAAACGCGGATAGGCTGATAGGCTTCTGGAAGGAAGCGAGACTTCCCGAGTAGTTTTGATCAGCCGACGGAAGGCATAATGGACTTCGAGACTAAGTGCCGGGAGGCAAGATAGCTTCCTCCCTCCTCAAAGATAATCTATATATATATATATATATATATATGTTCTTGTATCTATAATTTTTTCAATGCGTTCCCTAGCCCTTCTTCGCCTTTTGACATCACTCACAAGTTGCTCAGTTTTCCATTACAGAGTTCTAACAGATATAATATATACTGATAGAATTCAAATAATTCCAGAATTATCTGAAATTTACTTGAAGAAAGCACACGTGGCGAAATTGGTAGTAAACGAAAAAAAAGATAAGTGATTCAAAAAGACTAAGATCACCGAGATAACGAATGTACATTCTCCTTTATAATTTCTTTGTTTTTACAAAAAAAAAATGTTATAATAATAGAGAACAGGAAGTATTTAGACATATAATAATAATAATGCAGTGTTTAACTTCGTTTTTACCTCCTTTGGGTCATTTATAAAATATAAACTCCGTGTATATAAGCTCTCCTCTCTCCCTCTCTCTCTCTCGCTATATATATATATATATATATATATATATTGCGCGAATTAACAATATTTCCGATCAGCCTATGGTAAAAAAAAGAAAATTTTTAAGCTGTATGGTGGCCGTCCCTAGGGACAGAAAGTGCCCCGACATCAGCCAGAGTCGGCGTATGGTAAAAGATCAGCTTATGGATCAGTAGGCGATCGCGCTATTCGTACTCAAATCCAGGAAAATATATATATATATGTAACAGCAATGTATATGTAACAGCAACCTCAGTCAATCCACTGATGGTTAAAGGCCACATCCAAGATTCTCCGTTTTATATAATTGAATTCCTCTCTTTTCCACTGATTTCCAATAAAATTTTTAACTTCTTTATCCCACATGTTCATTGGTCTCTGTCTTTTTATATTCCTTGGTTCCCAGTCAATAATTTCTATTAACCAACGGTTGTCTTCTCTTCTTGCAACATGCCTCTTTCATTTCAATTTCAGCCTCTTTACACTTGTCAGTTTTTGTATCCATTCTATTCCTTTCCTATCGCTTGTTATTCTTAACATACATCTTTCCTCACTTCTCTGTGTTATTTTGAGTCTTTGATATATATGCATATATATATATATATATATATATATATATATATATATATATATATATATATATATATGGATATTTAATATTTTTCCTCTGTAATAAATTCAGAGAGGATCTCAACAAATTTGTTATGTTAATTTCGATAATGTCATTGCAAGGAAATTAGGTATATATATATATATATATATATACATATATATATATATATATATATATGTATGTATTGTACTACTTATATTTTGTGTGTATAAAGTTCGAAACTGTCAAACAAACCATTCGGAAACACGATAGAATTTATAGTTTACCTCAATACAGTAAACTTAATGTAAATGTTCGAGATGATAGTCACTTATTTGTTAAATTTGATAATAACGGCGAGTTTGCGGTTATAAATCCTGATTGACAAAATATTTCACACTGTATATCAATCAGATCCATTTTCAAACGGTGCTAAATGTTTATTAACGATTTATGTGCCAGAAAGATAAACTGAATTTTGTGATATGTTCATCAGTTCGTACATTTTTGTTACAAAATTCACAGGAATTACTTGTTGGCAAAAGATTGTATGATAATAGTAAATCTTCAAAACATATACACATTTTTTTAAAGTAACAAATTGAAAACTGACTTTCGAAAATACACAAATCTCTTAAAACACTTTCAAATTCAATTTGAATACTGAACTGATTTTCTTATTATTTTCTATAAAAATACTTGACGGCAGAAACTCGAATCGAACCGAAGCATGTCTCCAATTGAGACACAGCGGCAGTCAGTAGTTGTACGGTTAATGTGAACCCGTGGAAACATCAGGAATTTTCCAGACAACATTGTGCATGTTCGCGCAAGTTAAATTCGAAACAGTTGTGCATAGTTCAGGAGCTGGGAATCTCGATTTAAATCAGGAAACAAAATAGAACGATAAGATACGAACGAACGTTTTCAAAGATTTTTTTGGATAATCTTCAACGTATACATAAAATGTCAATAAATATTTTAATAAAAAACGACGTTTGTATCTAAATACCTTGCTCGATAATTTTAATTTCATTGAATGTTTTAATTTAAGGACTTCGTTTGAAAAAAAAATTTTTTATTAAATTTTCATAGATATTATTTAAGATTTTTGAAATCTTAAAAATAATTTTATTTGTATTATAAAATAGTTTGAAAGGTATTAACTATTGAAATATTATACTTCATTGTGTATAAATCTTAAAAGTTGTGAGAATGTATTAAGGAAATATCTGATGTCACATTAAGAAAATATTTCATAAAGATAACCGAAAAAGTTTGCAAAACACTTAAGCTATAGTCATTTTAAGTATAGTGGTACTTCTTCTAAACCTTTTAAAAATTAAAAAAGCTTTACAGATGAAAAATGTAGTAAATATACCGTAAATTACTTTTATGAATAGTTAATGTGTAGGCTGTTACAGTTTTACACTTATTTTTAGAACTTGTTTAAAAAAAAATTAATAATCGTTTGCGTTCATGCAATTCTATTTTTTAAATAAAAATCAAATAAAAATATAAGTGTTTAACACTATTCTTAAAATTGACAGTGTAATATATTTTTTTAATCCGTAATTATTATTGACAAAGTGATAAAAATCTGTAATACTTGTAAAAAATATTTTTAATTATCTTTTTTGTAAATTGTCTTATAAATTGATTCATGGACCTATATGAATGATAAATAATGAAACTTATTCTTATATATATTTTATAATTAAATGTTAATAAGTCTATTAATTTTAAATTAAAAATTCCGTTAATGAACAATTATTGATCATTATAGCATCAATTTATAGTAACAAATCATATTTTATTTAATATACAACTGTTTCAGTTTCAAAATTTGCTTTTCAAAATAATATTAGAAAATAAAATTCAATTCCAAATAACTTTCGATGAAAAATAATATTTAATAATTCTCAAGTTTCATTATCACTATTTTCTATTATAAGTATTATTTTATTTTTTGTTATATTTTATTCAAAACTTAACTAATAAACAATATATATATATATATATATATATATATATATATATATATATATATATATATGACGTCACTATTTTATTAACATTCAATACTATAATAAAGATATTTCAAATGAGTATTAAAAAAAACTCATAGAAATATTTGAACAGTCGGTCGAGTAATAAAAGGAAGTAAATAAGAGAAACTCATGTTTTCAGATTATTCTGAACTACTATGTGTGTGTGTTTCCTTACCGTAGAGAGTACGAAAACCTTGAAACAATCCAGTGAAGTGTATGATTCAAAACTGAAGATTTTTCAAATAACAAGCATATATTTTTCGTTATCCGTCTCATTAATTTCAGTAAATTGTTATTCGAAAGTTTATTTTATTTCCATACGTACATTTACATCGTTAAATATGAAAGTCATACACGGCCGACAGAAAAAAAATATTCCGATCAAAGTTGAAAATATAATAGAAAGTGAAGAAGAAAAAACATGCAGAAGAGAAGAATAATAAATGGAATCTTACCTAAGACAAAAGATACGACCACCATGACAAAAGCGAACATATTTTACATAAATTGACTGAAATATATTAATGTCATACATTTACCACCAGGAATACTTTCGTCTAGTACAAAAGAAAAGAAATGAGGATGGAAGTTAAATATGCTAGTTGTTTATGTTATATATTTGCATTTAACACCCTCCGTTTTTTTTTTACCTATATTACTTTTATGAAAATGTTTAGTTGCCCATTAATAATGAAACGTAGACATTTATTTAAAGCTTGAAAAATGTTCATATTAAACGAAGAGATTTTTTTATATTATTTTATACGGTGAGGTATTGTATTATATATTAAATGTTAGACAAGAGACTGCTCATTAACTATCGATAGTGATTCGAACAGTAAACTAGAAACCACAACTAAAAATATTTATAAAAATATACTTGTTCTGAAATTTATTAATAATATAAACTGTCTGAAAGAATTCTTATCTTGTGAATTAAACTGAAGTTACTAATTGTATTTTAAGACAATTTCATGATTGTATATAGTGAAATTTTAAATAGTAATATAAGAATAATACATATAAATGTCAGTGATTATCAGTTAGAATTTAAATTGTACTTTTTCATTTTTTTTTTAATTTACTGAAATGTTAATAATTTTCAGACTGTAATTTGTCACTCCGAGTGATTTTTCTCAAATACATAAACTGTATTTGAGAAAATAATTTGAATTTTAAAGAGAACATTTTTTTTGTACAAATAAATATTTCATTTATTTTATAAATGACAAAATAATTTTCTAATTAACAATTGATTATATTACATATATATATATATATATCAATACAAAATCGTATGAGTAAAAAATTTGAATAGTTTGCATAACACTTCTTTTCATATCGAGATCACACTATAACCTGTCGTATCGATCGGACATACAAGAGAGAAGATTTTAAATACATTTTTGTACAGGATCTTTACAATAAATTTCCTGTCTCGCTTTTCTTTGTTATTTCTTACACATTGTTAGTTTATATTTCTTTTATCTCCTGTGTGTTCTAAAAATAACCCACTCTATACTTTTCAAACCGCACAGTACTTCTAAATAAAATTATCTGAATCAGTCTATAAATAAGCTGTTTGCTTTTGTTCGAATCTATTTTTTTGGAAAATACAAATATGGCGTATCATTCAATGTCGAATAAAACAAATAATAAAATACTTAAACAGAATACTTGAAGGATTATTACAATATGGTTTTATGTTTTTTGTTATTTATGTATTGTTCGTATAATATGAAAGCAATTATATTTAGACCCATATATACACACACATATATATATATATATATATATATATATATATATATATATATATATATATATATATATATATAAGGTATAAAAATTAGTTCTGTGCGTTTAAATTATATCAGTTATAACTGTGTTTTAAATTAAAATATTTTCTTGTCACTTTTAGATTTTCAAATGTTCAAGTTAGCATTTAAAAACAGAAATATGTGTGTATATTTGTATAAATTTATGTGAAATTAGATTTTCTCAGATGTAGAAAATCCACATTACCTAAATCAGCTTTAAAAAGCTTGTACCAGACTTAACGGATTTTAAAGTTTTGTATGTACTGTTCTATAAATGTGTTTATATATATATTATATATATATAATTTATATATAAATAAATTTAAAGGACATTACTTACTGGTGACTAACTACGTTTTTAACTTTCCACTCAACTAATATGTGTTGTATTCAGTTTACCGTTTTCTTTCCGTAATTGTTCGCTTTTTGTACACTGGCATTCTATTAAACAGTTTTTGTAACTATTTTTATTTAATGTAAGAATTACTTTGAGAAAATGTATATGCTTGTTTGCAGCCTTGTTTGTGTTCTGTTTGCAAACTTAATTGAAACTTATATTCATTGTATGGATTTAGAAAACATCCTTAAATACTATTTTGTTGTTTTATTCTGCAAAAGATTTAAAATGAATTTCGAATTTTTTATATGGTTTCTAGTGTACGGGAAAAATCTTTTGTGAAACTACTTTTTTGAAATAATAAATAAATAATAATAGATTAAAGAATAACTTGAGAAATAAAATTAATAGAAGATCGAAACTGATTATAATTGAATAAACAAAAAAAATATTCAAGCAAAATCATAAAGAAAATAATTAAAAAATAAAACTATAAATAACATGGGTTTCAAAATTTAATTTGAAATAAAATGAATGAATTTCAGAATAAAACTATAGAAAAAAACCAAAATAAAAATCATTAACTGATTCCATACTTATATGTTTTATATATAAAAAGAGAATATGAGAGAGAGAGAAAGACAGAAATCCTAAATCTACTTATTCAGAGAAAGTTTCGTAAAAACAACAATCAATTTTCCATCGATTTCTTATTTGAAATAAAGTATCGACTCTAAAAACAAAGAACTTACGTAAACTAAATAAAGTTTAAAAGCTTGTATGCTTTTAAACAAACTTTAAAGTTTATCAAGTGGATTAATTTATTTTGTATTCTATTCAATCATATAATTGATTCTTTTCACCAACACTGACTTGAAATTTAAACACAATTGATAAATGTTCACTTTCCCAACTTTTGTTATTATTTAAATGAAATCAATTCTTGTTCGTTTAAGTAGTTTTATAAACAATTATATCCCGAGACGATTTTCTTATTCAGTCATATCTATAAGATTTTTTTTGAAGTATACATACATTTTAAAGGTTAATGGATAGAATCGTCACTGAATTCGAAACATTTACATCTAATACATTAATGATTTATAATGTATACTTTTTAGAGCCTTTAATTTCCTAAAGACGCTCTATGGGAATACTACAAGTTCAAAACTATTTTCTTATATAAATTTCAATGCAGTAAGCATCGAAAAGCAGAATCTACAAAATCGAATTCGGTAGTTAAAACTTCAAAAATATTATTTAATTAATATGCTTGATTAAATTAAAAAAAAAAAACATATTGTCTGAAATATAATTAAGTCCATGAAAAATATTTTAATGACTATCAATTAAGCTTCTTTAAATTAATCAAAAACATAAGTTTAATTTGTTTAATAAGAAGTGAATGGAGAGATACTTTTAAAAATACCGTTTTTGAATATATAAATATTGTTTTTTCTATAATTTATTTTATTTAAAATAAATTCGATCATTCATTACATAGGTGTGGTCCAACTTTTTATAATTTCTGTTTCATATAGTAGAGTAAAGTAACTAGTAGTAAATCAGATAAGAGTAATCAACTCTAATGTCAGTGGCACATAGATGTATAACTCGCTTGCAAAATAATTCATTTTAATCATTTTTTCATATCCATAGAGTATCTTATCAGTAAAAATAAAAAACGAGACACTTGTAATAATAAAATTGTATTTTTTTTGTTATAAGTGAACTACAAAGTACCTATTTTGTTTATAAATATAAAATTGGTCGATCACTGTTAAATGGCCGGTTACTCTTGCCTTATAAATTATTTTTTTAATTAAAATCATTATAATTTTCCATTAATATCTACTTTTTATCAGTAACAGTTTTTCCACCAGTAATTTTTCAAAAAATATACAAAATACAACCGTATTCTACACAACCCTTACCTAAATAATCAAAAGTGTATAATTAACGTCTTATTTAAAGTTATCTATTCGTTATTATATTGTAATTATATGTAGACCGTTATTTATAACTGTCGGTATGAATCCTAGAAGTCACGAGTTCTTCTCTTTTACAGTTGATTTCATTTTCAACATTTTTAGGTAGAATTTGAACTCATTTCAAAATTTATCTGAATCTAATAAAAGTCGAAATCGATCGTAAAAGAAATAAACTCCAACACGGCTTGCACATTTCATCCAGAAGAATAAAAAAATATAATATTTTGAAAGATGGAGAAAAATATACTTGAAAAAATGTACAAAAAAATATTCTTGAAAAATCCTCCATGTTAATATGATAAATTAGGCACAATGTAAAATATATTTTGGAACATATCCACAAAATTTCTGTAAAAACAGGTACATACAATTGTAAAAATTAATATTCCAGTTAATTATGAAAATGCTAATATATCGCACTAAAGTCTTATTAAATAAAAAATTAAAAAATATAACTCATATAAATACTACTGTTTTTTTAAAAAAAAATCCACTTATAATAAATTTCACTAATAGATAACTAAGGATTAAATATAATCAGATATCTTTTTTATTTAAACGACGATTTTAAAACAAGATTCATTTATAAAAATGTAATTTTATTAAATTAACATTGAACAATTCTAGATTTATAGAAAAGAATTAAATAACCAAATTTTTAAATTTAATTTAATTGTATATCTCGTTTTATTTCATAATATCATAATTATAAACGTTTATATTATAATATATATATATATATATATATATATATATATATATATATATGCAAGGGTGTGGATGTATATGTATGTGCACACATTTGGATAAATAAAAAAGGAAAAGAAGAAGAAAAAGAACGAATTGTTATTCAATTCTTTGCAGAAGAACTGTTGAGTTTTAATTTTAAATTAGGATTTTGTTAAAAAATATTTCTATTTAAATTTATTAATAATAATAATTGAAAATTTAAAGTGTTATAAATTTAAAAAAAAATCTCTATATATATATATAACAAGAATGATAGATATATAAACTTACTGATATATCAAAAAACTATTACAAATACCGGAAACAACAATATGCACATAGTTTCAACAACGATCATTGGCTATTTTACAATTAGAATAACTGAAAACTAACTTTCGACAACACTTGATGTATATGTATAATATTGTCGCGTGATGTGGACACTGGGTCGATATCCGACTGTGCACATTCGGTGTGTTATCACGGCGGGTGCGCGCATACAACTGCCAGTGACGGGAATCGAATGTAGAAAAAGTAACACTTATTGTAGGTAAGGTATGCGCAGACATTATCCTGTTGTTGAACAACGCAACTGGTGGCGCATTAGAGCGTTCCACGATGGGTTTAATTGCCATAAAAAATAAATTTCTGGCTGAAATTATTAGTCTAATTATTAAAAACATTATTCTGGTCTAATTAGGTCAAGGGATGTGTCTCGTTGTAATTACGCAAATATCTCCATTGTGCCTTACTGTAAAATGATGTTCGCAGTGAAGTGCCGGAATAAAAGGGAATGAATTGTCGGGATATACGAACTTTGGTGATGTGTACAATGGATGTCAATCTGTAGAGGGATTTATATTATTCATAGAGAGAATGTTTCTAGAAAATGAACAACCGCAGCGAAAGATTAAATTAAATAAATATGTACGGCACGCATTTCATTTTAAACAATTATTTCTTTCTTCAGAACCAGAACATATATCATCGTTTCTTTAAAAAATGTAATTCCTTACACTCAAGTAAAATTAAAAATAAAATTTCAAATTTTTCTGTACATTTGTACTCTGAAGGTGACGATATTGCTATCTAATCGCGGATAAGCAACAATAAAAAATGTAAAATAATCCATGAACATTTTTGATTTGATAATTTTTATGGTTTGAAGAGTGAGTGAAAAAATCATTTATAAAAAATAACTACAATTCAAAACCCATATAATACAATTAGTGCCAGATTAAATATACATTTTCTACAAAAAAATTCACAAATAAATACAACACTACAATCTTGTGTTTATCAAAGTAGCCAATATTTAATTATTTTTAAATCGTATCAAAATAGATTATAATAAAACATTTGTATAAAGATAAGAGAAAAAAATTCTCTTATTTGCTTCTTTTCCATCTTTAATTCAATAGTCTAACTTGAAGCATAATTAATAATAAAACCAAAGTCGATGTTACCAAAATGCAGACCGAAAAATGCACTTTAAAATGATGTCAATATGAATAAGATTAAAATTGACACTTTCATTGAAAAAAATTAAGGTTAGAATTCGAAAACAAAAACCGCGATTATTTTCTTACCAGCCTATATATTTAATTAAAAATATCACACAATATAATTTACCTACTATGGAAATTCATTTTTTCAGATGAATTTTTCACTTACCACACAAACCACAAAAAAATTAGAGTCAAAAATGTTCAGTAATTGATAATTTAATTAATTGATATAATTTAATTGATACTTAATTAATTGATATATATTTTAAGTAATTGATAATTTTTAATTATTATTTTCATTATTAGACATTAATGCCTCAATCTTCAAATATATTAGTTATTATTCAATACAAAATATCAATTTATATCTTATTTGTATCGGTTGATAGGAATTTAACAAGTTTAAAGACATGAAATAAAAATATTCTTTCAATTAAACAACTTAGTGATCGAATAGAAAACTCATTTATGAAAAAAAATCATGAACTTTGAAAAAATTCAGTTTTAATATTTCAAAATTGACTAAAATCAGAAAAAGTACTAATAATTTAATGAAGATTCCTGCTCTCAATAAATATAGAATTTATAATTTTACTTTGATTGGAAAAATATATTTATTATTAATATGGTTTATAAATATAAATATATATATATATATATATAATCAATTAAAAATAAAGCTACAATTTATATAGAATTAAAATTGAACACGAGATGTTTTATTAATTTATAGAAAGAAATTGAAACATGAAGGTATCTTATCTTACCTTCAAGTTTAATTAATTGATTTCGTCGTAAAACAGGCGTGTATTTTTATAAGAGTTCATACGATTGTTTGTCTGAAATCAATTTCTCAAGAAGAATCGAAGAGTCCTACACATTCTCAGTTTTAGGTAAGAACTAGGAGCGTTTCTTTGAAAATCAGTTTCATACGCATTACCAAATAAATCCAATTAAAATGAATTTATCTCATTGAACGTGAACGTACTTGTGTTATTTCCAAGATATATAAAATAATTGTTCGGAAGAAATGAATCCTCAGCAAACAGTTCGATAATAAAGAGTGAAACGAATAAAATATAACCTTAACTTAAACAAATATATACTACTGATTTTTATTTTATTTTTTAAAAAAAAACTCGTTTAATGCAATCTATAAAAATATCTCTAAAGAATTACAAGTGATTTTCAAAAAGCTTAAATGGTCGAATCTAAAATATTCGAACAGAAGTCATTGTCCTAGTATATTTTTTATTGCTAGTATATTTTTATTGCCAGTATATTAAAAGAAGATATTACAACGTATCAATCGACAGATGTTTAATATCTGTTTAACGATATAAGGAAAACATAATCAAACTCTGTCTCTAGATTATAGAAATCTATTATTAGATTAACGTTTCGCAGAAACCAGAAATAGTCTTGTCCAATTCGTTGCCATTGGAAAAGTCTCGGAGAAATATTCAATTGATACAGACAGACTCGAGAGAAAATTGCTAATTGCACGATCATATATTTGAATCCTTTTACAAATTACTAATTTAGAATCTGAAATTTAGTTATTTCTTTTCATCACTCGATATATATATATATATGTATATATATATATATATATATATATATATATATATAAATGTATTCGTTGAAAAAGTTCCATTCCTTACGTTTTCTTTATAAATTACGGTAAATTAATACTGAAAACAGATTAAAGGTATGCGAATAAAGACGAGATGGAGTTCAAGATTACGATAGATTTACATAACTGAATAGATCTTGATTAAATATAGTAGGTTATTATAAAATATGTAGATTAAACGGATTATAATAAAACATATTATACACATTGAACTGTTTAATATTTGTAGTCACGTTTATCTTTAAATTGGAAAACGCTGATGACTGGTTGATGTATATCAGATAATACCAGTCACATTTTACTTTCAGATGTTGTTTTCCGTATACTTGACTGTTCTGTCATGCGAATGTATTAAATGAGCAACTCTTTCGTATATTTATTTATTCTGTTCTATTCTGGTTTAAAAATTATATAAAACCGATTAGTTTCGGTAAATAGTAAACAAAATTTACTTATTTAGTAAATTAAATTTACTATGATTGAAGAAATATGTCCAGCGATATTTTTGTTTGTTATTTTTTATAATAATAATAATATTTTTTTTATAATAATAATAATATATATAAGTGCTTTCTCTCTAATGCTAATGTTGGGAAAAAATGGTAAAATTTCTATAAATGATTTCATATTTTGAATAGCTTTTAAAATAAATCAAATAAGGAATACACTATATTTAAAATAAATAATGTGTATGTGAAATATATATATATATATATATATATATACATGGGTGTATATATAATTAAAAATAATATATAAAATGACTACAAATAAATACTACTCACCGGTACAGATTAATCGAACTGCTGACTGACTGAGTGGTTGAAGAGTGTATCAAAGGTTTGGATCTAATTTGTTAGCACACCATCTTCTGTTAACAAAACGAGTTCCCTGTAAAAAAATGCTACTTGAATTTGGAGTTTGGTTCTATTGCAAAATAGTTCAAATAGAAACTACATCAAATAATTATATATATATATATAAAATTATATATATATATATATAAAATTATATATATATATATATAAAACAGTGTGTTAGATGTGATAGAATTAGGATGATTTATGAAATATGAAAAATCAATAATTTTAAAACGCTGATGTTTTTTAAATTTTCGATACATGAAAATTAAAATGATATTTCAGTTTAGATGCGAGAGTTCATTTCGGTTTATCTATTTTCGCATTTTTTTAATACTCAATTTAATGAAACTGTAACAGAGATTTTCAGTTATAGAATTTAATAACAGATATTTTTTTATTAAATAAAACTCATTATGAATAATATATATATATATATATATATATATATATATATATATATATATATATATATTCTAAAAGATTTATCCGTTATAGAAATAAACCAAATTGTTACAAAAACACATCGGTGTCAATGTTAATACTACAATGAATTATCGAAAGCGACAGAGTGTATAAAGAAAATGTCTATAGAATGTTTTCATTGCACTTCACTTTGGATAGATTTTTGTATTTTTTTCTCTACAAATCTCATATGTACACACTATATTGCGAAAAGTGACAGTAATGTTTTCTATTCTTAGCATATATATTTTCTTATCTATTTATAAACACATATTATCTTTGTTCATATATATATATATATATATTAAAGAAGAAGAGAAAAAAGTATTATACTATTGGTTGATCTCACATCGAATGAAACCAATATCGTTTTAAATGAAAATAGCGACAGTATTGTCTGATTACTCTTTTTCTAATCACAATAAATAAGTCACTTGAACAAACATTTCACGTTGTAGGTTCTTTCATCAGAGTGTCTTGAGATCTGTTCTGTATGCAATACAATTCCTTAAGAAGAAGAAAATTTCAAATAAAAATGGACTCTCCATTTTCTAATATATATATATATATATATATATATATATATATATATATATATATATATATATAATGTGTAATAAACAGAGAATTTATCAATATATTCCATTTTTTCATGTTTTAAAAACATCAGTGTAGTATAAACTGTTTATCTATGAAAGAAAGTACATCTTGAATATGTGTTAAGTAAATATATATTTAATTAATTAATAATTAGAAAAATCTTTATAAATTTCTTCAAACTTGCTTTTTGTTTGTTGATATAAATATTTTTCGACTTTTTCTTAAAAAATATGTTATAAGTTTTTTTTTCATTAATGTTTTTCTGTTACACATTCGCAAAAAGACTATTTCAATAAATAATATTCATTTTAAATTTCGTTTAAGAGCGTTTCGATTCAAATCATTGTTTGAGACATGAAAGACATGAAAACTTTTCTTTCATTGCTCTCGTAAAAAAGATATATGATTATTTGAGTACTTGATAGAATTTATTTATACATTTTAATTTTATATTCTCATTTTTATATCATTCGCAATGCTCTAAATGATCAGATAACTTTCGAAGAACTATTTAATGATTTCGAATAAAAAAAAATATAACAAACGTCTATAATTTAATTGTTTTCTTAATCTTGGCCGAGAGTGGCGTGCGTACATTTCATCAGAGCGCATAAAACGTACATAAAAACACCATTACCGTTTAAATATTGTCTTTATAATCTACAGCGTAACTTCTTTTTATTATGATCTTAAGACGATTGTCATTATCATCCTCTCTTTCGTGTTTATCGAACGTACGGTTTCATCAAACATGGAATACATGCATAAATGTTTTTTTTCGTTGTTGTTGTCTTCGTACGAGAATTTTCACCAGATTACAACACATTCCACTATGTTACTAAAATCAACTAAGGAACTGTATAATGCATTATTGATGCGGTCGCTCTCGTGAGATATGTGAAACGGAAAGTGAGGTGTTCAAATCAGGAAGCAGAATATGGTATAGTCACAATGCGGACGAGACATGGGATTTAAAGTAAAGTTGTGATGGTAACGAGCGAATGGATTGTTGTGTCGGACTAGACTAATAAATATTCTTCTACATGTGCGTCGCAATGTTTTCACTTCGTGATTTACAAGAACGCCAGTGTTGTTTTATTACATTCTCGTGTAATATTTTCACATGAGGAAAGCTGCTGTAAGAATTTTCAACGATTTTAATTTAGTAATTCTAATTACTGCTGTGCTTACGACAGGGTTGATGAACTCTGTTAATTAAAATTTATAACGAACAAAGTATTATATCACATTATATATATATATATATATATATATATGTATGAATTATGAATAAATTAGGAATAGTTTTATTCAAAAAGAACTATTTACTATTCTTAAAAATGATCAAGCATTTAAATTTAAATCAAAAATAAAAAAGGACAAACAGAAAGAATTAATTTAAAAGAGGATATAGTCTAGAGTGACCTACAACTTTATAAATTAATATTTTTCTCTTCTAAAGAAAACGAATTTTAAAAAATAATATAAAAAATAATAACTCTTCAATTATGAATCACATACATTTTAAGGAATCCACATCAGAGGTGTGGCTGTTGAGTAAATCGGTTGAGGTGTAAATTAGAGTTAACATTGAAAATGTATTACTAATAAAATATGTAATGTTCAATTTTTGTAATTTAATAATAATTTAGATTTATTTAATCAGTTTTTTTTGGTCATGAAATAATATGGTTTTAAGAAAATAAGTATGGTTTTCAGGTAAAACTGTTATTTTACATAGGAATCAGTTATTTAGAATGATAGTTTAACAAAATAAAAACGTTTAATTTTTTAGTAAAAAATATAAAACCACAAACTATAATATGCATAAGGCTACGAAAAATTATATGTATATATATATATATATATATATATATAGAAAGAGAGAGAGAGATTCAACATGCTTCCACACGAAAATATTAAAAAAAAACGCAAAAATTAAAAAATGTACATGTTATCCTCCAATTAGTATTTTAGTTCAATTGTATTTTAGTATTGAATTGATCTAAAGTACTAAATAAAAAATAACATAACTTTTCTTAACTCCTGCCCCCCTTTTAATACTTCCATGTGGAATCTCAAATTGAATCATCCTATATATATAAAGATAAATTATTGTCAAAAAATATAATTAAACATATCAAAATATAATCTATAAATAGGAATGTATTGCTTTTAAATTTTAGTGCTTGGTCTAAAAGTTAATCAATATTGTCATTAAGATACGTTTTTTTAAAAATTAATTGATTTTCCGAGCCATAGTATTTAAAAAATATACTTATTTAATTTTTATTTAACAGCTTCTGTTATAGAAAAAAATAAAAAATTATTATTTTGTTTACTTTGATAAAATTTAAATTTCAAATTCTCGATTATACATTATAATAATTCTTAGTAAATAAATTTGACGTAAATTATTCATTTTTTGTGTAAAAAAAATATAATAAAACTAAGTATAATACTATCACGGCACATAAAACGAAATTTTAATAAAGTAAAAATATTTTTTATAATAAAATCTTAAATAAAAGTTGAAAAGCATACATCGGAGTTAGATTTGTGAATGAAAATATTGTACATTTAATATTTTTTTAGATTTAATACAAAATTTATATAATTTATTCGCATTCATTATTTTTATAATTAAATTCTGTTTTATCTCTTACAATTAATATTCTTCACAAAGTATTTTCAAAATGCACCTCGTACTTTCGATAACACAATGAGATATGTATTGCCATCTATTAAGCTCAAGCTGAGCTTTCAGAGAGTGGTAAACAGAAATCTATTGTTTAATACTTGCGTGTTATGTATTGATACATTAAAGATCTTTAAAAAAGGTTCTTAAACATGGAAGAAGGGTATTTTACATATCGATATTTTGCTTGTAAAATAGTATAGATTATTATTTTTTTATATTTATCAATAAATGAAATCTAGACAACTCGTGTAACTTATTACAAATCTTATTAGTACACTATTTTTTTTAAAAAAAATAGTTAATATAGATATTAAATACTATTTTAATCTATTTAAACAGCCTTAGAGTTATTTTGAGTTGTTTATGCAATACTTGCTTCTTAATATTTTTTGATTTAAACAATTCAGGTCTGATTTAAAAAAAATATGTTTAAAACGTTTCATTTACACAAAATGTTATATTTTTACTTAACAATTTAATAGAAAAGCAGTTCAATTATTAACTGATGAATAACCAAACCGAAAATTTAGTTTTTTTTTATAAATTTTATTTTAATCGAAAGAAAATTCTCATAAAATAATGATATATTTCAAAGAATAGGGTAAATATGATATGAAAAAAGTAAGAGCGAACAGTTTCAGTTAAATGTTGACAAAACAGAATATTGTGGGCTGTTCGTATGGTCAGAAAAATGTTGAAAATGTTAATTAAAGATGATATGTATTAAATATAATTTAAAAAAGGATTTTATAAGTGAGACTGTTTATATAAATATGTAAATTTCATTTATGATTCACACATTACAGGCGAAAACAAACTATTACTAAACAAATAATATTTTTTTTTATAATATTTTCATTTATTATATTTTAATATTTATTACTTTATTATCTAGAGTTATTTTAGAAGGATTCCTAAACCCATTCTTCTTAAATCTATGTCTTCAGTAACCAATTTTGACTTATATAAAGTCGATTAATTTGATCTCAGTTATTTTAGCATAAATTTCAATTAGAACTCGATCGTTTCGATGCCAATTACTTTAACAAAGAGCTCAAATAATCTAATTGGTGTGACACATGTTGAAGCCAATCGTATAAAACAAGAACTCGAGAACTGTGACCTCACGGATTCTACGGAAATGATTCTCATATTGATCGAATGATTAATTGACCTAAATACACATTTTCATTTCGTTTTCATTAATAAACTCCATCATAAATTGATCAATGTCAATCATTTAATCAAATTATATTTATTATTAGCCAATAGAAGATAAAGGGAAATTAAAAAAGTAAGTCTAAAAATTCTTGCGTATTACGTCAAAAAACTAAACAATGGTCATTTGTGTGGTCTCTTGAGTCTTAATTATTACTCATAATCTAAATTGGTCACTCATCTATAGTTTATGATACAGATGGTATTTTTATTGATTATTTGTTGACAAGACTTCAAGAATGAGTCTATCCTGATTAACGTGCATCATTTATTGTATTTTATGGGTATATGTAAACATGTAATTGTTCCTATTCAAATCAAAATGTATATAAAAATATGTGCTTATTAATCATTTTCCAATAGAACTAAAAATTATAAAATAATTATATATGACGGGAAATACAAGCTAAGATTCTATCATACAAAAAATTTAAAATGTTTTATTTTTGTGACAAGTTTTTAATAAAATTCGACTTTTTAATATATATATATAAATATATATATATATATACTATGCAAGAAAATTATTCATATTGAAGTAATTTCCTCTCAGCTGGCAACTATCCTTTGAGTGACAATAATTAATTCACAGAAGTTCTGAATAATCTCCATCCTTCGAATATATAGAGTTCTCTATTTCATTTATGAAAACTATTATTACATTCTTAGTGGTTAGTGTATATAGCAGTAGGTAGTTCATATAGATAATTTATTTATTAGATAATTTATTCAATTTATTCAATAGAAAGTTTATTTGTTCATAATATCAACGAGAAGCATAATTAATTTATACATAATATGTGATCAGTTTCGCATAAATATATTTAAAAGACAAGATGGTGTTTCAATTCTTTTTATAAATACCTCATAAATGATTATTTCATGTAATTAATCTTCGAATTTAGTTCATATTACAATATTAATTGAATAATACTGCTGTTTTTATTGTTTTTCTAGTTGTGTTGAAGAAATAATAAAACGGAAAATGAAACTTTTATAAAAAAACATGACAAATTTTTACTTTTTGATTTCTCATTCAAAAATTTTTATAAATGTAAATAAAATGTGTATTTTATATATATTTTTAATGTGTAATAAACAGAGAATTTATCAACATATTTTTTAAATTTTATAAAAAAAATCGTGACAAATTTTTACTTATTGACTTCTCATTCACAAAATTTTATAAATAAAATGTGTATTTTATATATATTTTTAATGTGTAATAAATAGAGAATTTATCAACATATTTTTTACTTTTATAAAAAAACATGACATTTTTTTACTTTCTGACTTCTCATTCACAAAATTTTATAAATAAAATGTGTATTTTATATATATTTTTAATGTGTAATAAACAGAGAATTTATCAACATATTTTATTCAACATAATTTATCAACATATATTTTCATAATTTAAAAACATCGGTGTAATATAAACTGTTTACCTATGAAAGAAAGTACATCTTAAATATGTGTTAAATATATATATATATATATATATATATATATATATATATATATGAAATCCAAATACCCACACAAACATACATAAATTTAAATATTTATATAAAAATTTGTGTATACAATATTGACACATAAATGATACAATCGAGTTCAAGTGGCAATATTAGAATGTGTGCCTAATATTTTTCTCATAAAAATTCTATCTTGAATTATTGACGTAGCTTCGGAATACAAATTAAAGTTCTGATGTCAATATAATCGCTATACGTCAAGAACAAAGAACAAACAAGAAAGAGTGTATCGCGTCGTTGAGGTGAAAAATTACATCCTTAGCAATTTGAAACAACACAGTTTCCGTTTTACAGCGTACAATTCAGTTTGAAAACAACATATTCTGTATCAGAGCAGAATGCCTGTTTCGCGAAGTACAATAAGTGTACGGCTGATGTATATAAGAAAAAAATAAAGCGCGTAAAAGACGAATCTGAAATATACTACTCGCTGTTACAAATGGTTATAGTGGAGGTTCGATTCAGTACTTGTAATGTTTATATTTGATTTGTTAATCTAAACTTTTAAATTGTTTATTATTTATAAAGTGGATAGCTATTTAATAATAAATAACGTTTTTTTTTTATAATTACAGCTAGAATAAAATTATTAAAAAATGAAGACGTGTATAAGAACCTAAAAATAAATTTATATACAATATTAAATAACCAATAATTTCATTTCTAAATGAATCGTTTTTATTTATGACATTCTGCTTTTTATTTTCTAATAGACAAACGCATATAGATATTTGAAAATTTATACATTAAAATTTACTACTGAAAGATAACGTAATTGTAGTAAATCAAAACAATAAATAACCTAATGGATAAAAATTTTAAAAATTAATTATAAAAAATAATTTAAAATACTTCAGAGTTGTATGGTATGTTTAGAAATGATTATTTTTAATGTCCTGAACTTAATAAATATATTTATTTAAGTATAATAGAACCAAAATTTATTTAACTTAAAACTAAAAACACATCATACACATATTTGAAAGCGAGCATCAAGAAAATCTGTGTTAAATATTTGAATATTGAATATTTGAATATTAAATAAAATTTTAAATTTTATTCTGCAAACACCACACCGATTAATCCAAATACACATCATACATGGAAAAATATGGATTACATAATCGTTCAGCTTGATGAAAATATCTAAAAGGGATACATTTTTTCCAGAGCCAAGAATATTTATAAAATACTGATTTTACATTTGTTACAAGTATTTTTCTGGTAGAATAATCATAAATAATTCAATTAAATAAAAATGATTCGTTTTAAGTATAATAAAATAATTTTAGAATGGATTTCATGAAATATCATCTTCGATAGCATGTATTCATTTATGTTGTTGATCGATTTATGATTTATAGTTCTCTAAAAAAAATATAGAGATAATTTATAAACATTAAAAAAATAGAAAATAATTAAAAGCAAGATCAAAATTTTTTACTTTAATCAATCAACATTTTTATGAGATATATAGTGTTTTTAAATGTTAAAGTTGGCAATTCAAACTTTTGAAACAACGAGATTTTTTTTAATTTAAAAAATAGTTATCTTTGATTCAATTTTAAAAATAGTATTAATTTTTACACCTTTTATCTTCCAATTATTGATGGATGATTTTAAATAACAGTCATTCAGAAACTTGCAAATTTTAAACTGAAATTTGTTATTTAATTGTTTTTTACATACAGATTGAATGATATATATATATATATATATATATATATATATCATTTTATTACTTTTCAAGTTCTCCTATAAATATAATTTATAAAAAACTTTTATCAAATACAATGAAAAAAATTTAATTGAGTCAAGACATAAGTGTTCTTCATTTGTGCGGTATACTTGTATGAATATAAAAATGAATTTCCCCCTAGTTATCAAACTAACAACTTAGACAATTAACCGATTTTAATAAACAATAAAGCGTATTCTTTTCAGAGAAACTGAAAAGCCTTTACAAAATTATAATTCTTTGACAACTAAGTGCCCGCACGTCACACAAAGTGAAACTTCAAAAAAGAATGTAGTGAAATGAATAAGTTACACTTCATTCTTCATGCTTTCAAAAAAATTGCCTCAATTATTTAACGTCATCGTTTCAATATATAGTATATATTGCGTTACTGTTTCATCGTCTGAACTGTTTGTCACATAATAAGAGTTTTTTTAATAAAGAAATTTACATTTTAATATTTAAATTAATTATGTATTTATACACGGTATAAAAACAAATAAGCTGTTCAAATATTAGCATTATATATATTTATATATATGTATATGTATATGTATATGTATATGTATATGTATATGTATATGTATATGTATATGTATATGTAACATCATAAAAATCTGTCAATCCACTGCTGAATAAAAGGCCTCTTCCATGATTTTCCATTTTGTACGTTTAAATGTCTCTTTTTCCACTCATTTTCAATAAAAATTTTAATTTATCTTATCCCTCTGCTCATTGGTCTCTTTCTTGATCTTTTTATATTCCTTGGATCTCAGTTAGTAATTTCTGTTGTCCATCGTTTTTTTTTCTCTTCTTGCAATACACACCACCCACGTCCATTTCAGACTCTTCACTCTTCTTATTACATCTGTGACTCCTGTCTGTTTTCGTATCCATTCTATTCTTTTCCTATCTCTTCTTGTTATTCCTAGCATGCATCTTTCCATACTTTTCTGTATTGATTGGAGTCTCTGAACGATTTTCTCGTGAAGCACCCATGTTTCACTGCTATAGGTAAAGACTGACTTCAAACAGAGTGGGATTGTTGATTTAAATATCTAAACATTTCGTCTGAATTCGCTCAATCCCATTTTTATTCTCCTGTCGACTTCTTCAATGAACAATCCATCTTTGTTGATAAACTGGCTTAAATAGACTTATATTACACTTCGTAACTTCTTCTATGTCTGTACCTTTTATTTCAATTTTTTTCAAGTAGACAAAATCATTGAACAGCACTTTTACTTTTACGTGATTCATGTCTAGGCATTTTTTTGACTGGCACGGTCTCACTCTTCTATCCTCTCTTGTAACTCTTCCGGAGTACTTGCGGGGATAAGAATATCATTAACAAACCGGCGGTGACTTAATCTTTCGCCCTTTATTTCGATTCCTTTGTCCTCCCAGTAGATCGATTCGAATAATTCTTCTAAGACTGAAATAGATAATTTCGGCGAAATTCCATCTCCCTGTCTTATATATATATATTTTTTACATCTTTTTTATTTCTTGCTGTAGTTTCACCGTCAGTGCTGCTTTCTTGTAGATGTATATGATAGCTACTCGATGTACGTGTCCTCTATGCCCTGTTTATTCAATGCAGTTATGACCGATGATGTGATAATAAGGTCGAAAGCCTTTTCATAGTCTATAAATCTAAGAGAGACTGGTATTTGGTATTCATTTGACCGGCTATTTACTTCGCTCGCCACATAAATGTGATCCATTGTACGAAATCCACTTCGAAATTTTACTTCTACCCTTTGTTATGTATGAATGTGTATATATATATATATATATATATCCTTATATATATATATATATATATATATATATATGTAAGAAAATATTTGTATAGAAATCGAGAAACAAATTCAATTATTTAACCATAAAAAAATTAAAGCCGTACATCTAAAATGTGATTAAATAAAAAGAAAACATGTTTCTACATACGCATTTACTTTCGATATAAACATATTTATCTATGAAATGCGTATTAGCTTCGGCAATATTCAACACTCAACGATAACGGACGATTGTGCCGATAGAGAACAATATGATTAGTCTGAAATATCAATAAAAGCCAATATAATAACACGTAAGACCGTATTTCTGGAATTAATTCAATTTGTTTTAATTAAATCAAACAGAACCTCATAATGAAACCTATTCCATAAACAAGTTATTTTCAACACGATATGTTATTCTGTAATTGCTTATGTATAGAACTTTATTTCATTAATGTTTATTCATAGTAAATACAAGAATATATATGTATATTTGTTTACATATATATATATATATATATATATATATATATATATATATATATATTAGTATTATTTAAAGAAGTATTCATTTAATAAACATAAACCGTTTGATAAAAATATGGAAATTTTATATAAAAAATTAAAATATTTACATGATTTTCTTTGTGAACAATTGATAAAAAGTTTTTGATATGTAGTACGTTTAATTCTTTAAACAATGTTTGAGTAAAAAGAGGAATTAAATAAATATAACATGAATTTAAGAGAAAAAAAAAGAAACGAAAATTTAAATATTGTTTATAGAAATACTTCATACTAGAAATAATTAGAAAATCAATTTAAATTTCCGTAAATAAAACAATGAATGCTTAGTTCGATGAAAATAAAACTTACCCAAGATAGAGAGTAATCAAATAAAAATTTAGTTAACTATGTACTTTAGAAAATTGTTACTCTTTTTCTAACAGTTATATTAAATATTTCAATTTACTAATTCTCTAGAATATAGTTTCAGTTGTTAATAAAAAGGGAACTTGTTCGTTTAAAAAGTACACTTTAATGGAAAAAAAAACATTCAGTTACATTTTCTTATTTGATATTAATTTGATTTATTTTTAATTGAATTCTATATTTGTCTACGTTCTTAAATTAAATCGAAACAGCTACGTTTTTCGCTTACAAAAAAATCATACTCCTCGCTTATAAATTAACTTGGGTACCATACAGCTGATTAAATTAACAATTCGTCAAAACAATACTACATCGACGAATCATTGCGTCGGTACAATTGTGTCACAATGAATTACTATATCATAGCGCGTCCTGCATTGGCCTACTTTCAACGATGACGTCAAAGGAAAGTGTGACGTCACGGATGTTGCTGAAGGGTGGCGCCCTTTCACCAGGATCAATGTTCGTATTCAAACACGTGAGAGAATGGGTCATTGAACTCGACACTCTATAGGAATACAACTTTTGATGGTTGGCCCAATTTTGGAGAGATTTCGATAGCGCAAGCGAACGGCTGAGTAAGCATGTAAAACATTCTATCACGGTGAACAGTGAATTCCTCAGCTTCAAGTTTATGTACACAAACGTATCCACACACACACACACAAACACGCATATATATATATATATATATATATATATATATATATATATATATATATATATATATATATATATATATATATATATATATATAGTGAAGTCCAGAAATAACTAAGAATATAGAAAAGAAATAGTTTTCTATACATAAGAAAATTTATGTATAGAAAACTATTTTATTATTTGCGAAATTGAAAAAGGTATTAGTTTTATTTCAAGTGACTTTAGATAATAGAGCGTTTTATTTTCAATAAACTGTTGAAGTTTTCCTCGTTCGACTAATTTCACAGATTGGAAATAATGAGAAAGTCTGATACGCTCAACTGAATATGGATGAAGTAGCTTCAGTGTCTCATTTGCTTTTTTAATTTTTTACAGTCCTAATCTTGTGCTAAATTATCAAGCCAATAAATTACTTGAAAAAAAAATCCAGAACATTTTGATTGAAACATTGTTTAATATTTCCTTTTCGTATGAGTATGATATTTTAAATATGATAATTAAGATTTTGAGTGCCTTACAAGACATTGTGAACATTCTCACATCACAGTCTATGTCTGATAAACTTAGGAATTTAGAATTGAAAACACTGCCTAATCGTTCGTACACTGTTAAGGTTTCATCAAATGATTCATACTTTTATTAACCCCAGACAACCACACATCATAAATATATCCGAAACCAATACTATTTTGTAAGTAACCAGGCTTTTTGAGTTAAAAGAGAGTAAATTTCTAATTTTATTTTACAGTGATACTGATTATAAAAATATATATTTTAATGAATAAAATTTATTTAGTAAATGTTTTAATACTTTTTTTAATACTAAAACAATAACTATCAAACAGTGTAAAAGTTTTAGGTGAAATTTTAAAAAAATATTTTAATTTCAGTTATACAGTTAAAAAGTTTTATATATATATATATAGAAATAATTGATTAAAAAGGACAGTATTTTCATACAATACAATTCAATATTAATAAAAAGTAAAAAAAAATCCAACAGGATGATATATCTTAATTGATCGATAAAAACTTACAAAAAATAATCTATTATTAATATATCTGCTTTCTTCCGAAATATTCTTATAAACACACTGAATAAATTTATTAGAAAATTATCTTCAAATTTCGAACATCTGTCATTGCATTCAAACGTAATGAACTTAATTATTTTGATTTCTAACAGAAGTAAATTATCTCAGTGTAATATAAATATCTGTAAATTATCCCAGTATAATACAATAATACACAAGAGATACAAAAGTTTTAACGAATGAATTCTCGGGTGGTTATATAAACTTGGATAGAAGGAAAGTTTCTTAAATTAAATACATCTCTCTCTCTCTCTCTCTCTCTCTCTCTATATATATATATATATATATATATATATATATATTTATATATATATATAATATATGTGTGTGTATGTATATTGAAATTAATTGATTATTCTAATAACTATATTGTATTTAAATTAACATTTTTCATAAACGATTTTTTTCGATATGATCAAAGCAGTTATTTTTTAAAAGACAAGAGTATATTTTCTATTAACTTGAAACTTTTTACAGCTGTGCTATTTTATATTCTTTTCATCCACTATATAGATAGACATAAATAATTTTTCGAAATGTCTAAAAATTTCCTCTCGAGTTCACTTAAACGAAACATGTTTATACTTTTTTCTTATCTTATTTAATTGAAAATACACAATATGGCACTCATCGATAAAAGTTTCTTTGTCGTTCTACCGTTGTTGTTATTACAAAATTATTAGAGAAATTGAGATAATCGATTGCAATAGAAAGTTTTATGCTCTTGGGAGCTGTTCCCGAAATTGTTTTTAGTACGAGTTTCGGTAAACTATTCGTCGAACGCCGCCACAGTTCTCTGATAGAAACACGCTTTCCTGCTTTACTAATTTTGAAATTCGTTTTTGTGGCTGGTTTTCAATTTAAAAACAGTATGTTTTATATTTTATGAATTTATCGATTTATAAAAAGAGTTAGACTGGAATTTTATAGATAACATTTATGTACTTAGAAATTTATCCTCGTATTATATATATATATATATATATATATAACTTTACTTTAAGTTTAACATAATAGAAAAGTTTTATCGCAAAACCATTTTTTGAATACCATTTTAAATAATATAAATTACAAAATAAAATCAAAACTCAAACTGGTGACAAAAAGTTATATTATATTTTTTTATATTAGGGTACCATCGTCTTCAGACCAGTAAAATACAGAAATATCTGTTATAAATTACCATTTTGGAGATGATGGCATCGCCTTTGAAATATACATAAGCAACAATAAAAAATGATAAATAATCAATTATTAGACAGTGAATCATGAAAACAATTGCGGTTTTTGAGGTGAATGAAATATTTTTTTATGAAATTAAATGATGAGTCACAAAGACGTTCCAAAAAAGTGACATGCATGAAGAAAAAAAATGTAAAATTGAATATATTTTTTTACACTGAAATCGCACATTTTTTTAAAAAATGGAAACTGAAAATTGTGTTGCGAAAGGATCATATCTGACAATGCAAATAATATAATTGATTAGATTATAATTATGTTCAAATATAATATAAAAAATAATGTTTTGTAAAATAGTACATTATTGTTAACTGTACCTAATAGATATTGATTAATTAACAAAAATAGAAAAATAATTCGATACACAAATAGTAATTCTTCGCATTAAAATACACAGAAATGCATATGTTATATAAATATACAGAAATAATGACTCAATCAATCGATCAACACGTTCATCAAAACTTAAAATAATCTACCGATAATAACTGACGACAGACATCTATCACATTGCTTGAACTGTGATTCGAACGTATATTATTTGAGATGTCACATGAGTACTGGGCATAAAAACAGAGTGCGGTTTGCAGTATAACGAGTCGTTTACCACCTTTTATTATTCTTTTTTTTTTTTAGTATGGTCACATCGCTCCGGCCAATAAAATACAACTGCGTGAGGACAATAAAGCTGTCTGTTGAGTTCTACAAATGGCTCTGCGCGGAAAATAATACCGCATGTGATTTTTATTATACAGACATACACATACAAGTGTATACCCAAACTCATTTATATTTATATATATATATATATATATATATATATATATATATAGCCAAGTGCATAAAAAAATGTACACAGATGAGAACTTTGAATTATCATTGGTACACGATTTTTCTTGAAGCTCGATTTATAATGTTCCATATTTTATCTACTTCATACTAGTAGAGAAAAGAATTGTTTATTATTTACAAAACAAGAAAATAAATAGAGTTATCTTGTGAAAATATACCTAAAAAGGTGGAAACAGTTTGAAAAACCTATTAATGTTGTATTTTTACCCTATAATTAAATATTTAGTTGACTATATATATATATATATATATATATATATATATATTCTATCTTTTCAGTTGCCTCTTTTTTAATTCTGTTTAATACCAATTGTATGTAGTTAATTTAAAATAAATTAAAATTAAAAAATATTAATATTATAAAGATTAGTTATTATTATACCTGCTCAAATAATACAGAAATAAATAAAACACCATTTCATTACGAATGTCTATGTATTAAAATCTACAATTTAATTAACAAACAAATACAGCCGGATGTATTCGTATATGAATTGAAACGGCCAAACTACATAAACTAACTTTATTTACACGTTCACTCCGAAGACATATGCATAAATTAAAACTTTCAGTTTGTTCTGAAAGCGATCGAAGTAATTTTCAATTTAGATACTTAATTTTCAAGACGAATTCATAACATAACTGTTTAAAGTTTTTAAATGATGAATATAGATAAATATTTTCAGAATTGTTCGATCATGTGTTGTTTATTTGATAAATTTGCAGGATGATTGTTAGATTTTATCGACAAACTTCTTTGATTATATTATTTATTTGTCTCGTTTCATTCAAATAAAATATAGTTAATGAAAAATAATCTAAATAAATAGTTTTCTCGCAACAGGTGTAGACACTAATTTCATTTTTATACATGAATCATCGTCCATACAGAACAAAAATGTATAATCATAAAGTACAACAAATGATTATTATTCAAATTATAATTGTACGTCCTCAAACTATCTTAATCCTTTTGAATCATTTTAGTTTCTGTTTTCTACTACTATTTTTGATTTCCTTCTTCATATAGAGGATATCTCAAATCACTCTGAAGAAGGTACACATGCCAAAACTAGTAATCCAAAACATAAATTTAAGTATCTAAAAGGATAAAGACCACGAGGATAATAGTTTTTATTCAGTTCCTTTACGGATTATACCCACTTTTCTTTCGATTCCATCATCTTTAGAGCGCAAAGAAATAAAAAATTTCAATTTCAAGATTTTCCTGTATATGATAGATGATTGCATTGACATCTGAATGCATAAAAGATAATCAAAATAAACAATAATCAGTTATTGAAACGTTTAATGAGAAAAAATGATTGTGATTTGTGGAAAGTTATTCAGTGGTGAAGATTCTATTCTGTTAATATATTTTCTATTTCTCTATACATACATACATATCTCGTATATATATATATATATACGGATAGAGAGAAATGTTTAATTATATAATACTTACAATTAATATTTAAAATAAAATAAAACTCAAACTTAATTGTAATCATTTCTTACTTCTCTCGCATGTACTCCGAGAAATTTAAAAATAATTTCTTCTTAAGAAAAATAAATCAACGTCCGTGAAAAGAATTCTTTTTGAAACAGAATCTATCGCAAACAAACACAAAGGATCTGCTAGACTTTATATAAGAAGAATAAAGGACAATAGTGTTTCCACTTTCACTTTAGATATTAGAAATTCGATTAGATATATTAACTTTCACACTTGAACACCTCATATTTCGAAATTAAATTAAAAGAATTACTTATGACTTATATTAGAAAATTATTGAAATATGCATAAGCAACAATCGAATGAAACCAGTAATCAATTATTGAATATTTGTGGCTACAATTTTATATAATGGTTTGTGAGACGAGAGAAAAATTCATTTCGGAAATGACAATGAATTGATAGCTTAAAAAAAACAAATATTGAATTTGATATCTACTTACTGGTAATTACAAAATAGTGAATCACGTAACTAACAATCATTCACAGTATCAAAAGATGAAATTATATTTTTTCCAATCTTCAATGCTTTTTACAGTAATACCTCAAATATTTTCAAAAATCAACGCTTAATCTTATGACTAAAAACTATAAACAATAAAGATAGTCATTACATTTCTTTAACAATAAAAATATCATTTTAAATAAGTTATGATCATTATTAAATAAAATAGAAATTCAAATTAGTCAATCGAAAATAAACTATTAAAATAATGTTAAAATGATAAAATTGTAATACAAAAAAAAATTATTATATTTTACATTCATTAATCAAAATAATCCTAATAATCCCTCCCTGTCTACTACCTATACGAATAACTAATCTTGTTTTGTATATATATGCGTATATATATATATATATATATATATATATATATATATATATATATATATATATATAAATTTGATCACAGTATTTTATTTAAATACACATCAAGTATAACATTTTATATTCGCTGCATTATTACATATAAAATTATAACCTACATCAATCTATTTCGAATACAGAACAAAAAAAATCAAATATTTCATACCACTGTACTGTCTATCACTGTTGAAGAGACGTGGATATAAATATATCTGTCTAACTTATTGTCATACAAAATGCACGCCATTGTATCGAATGTCACGTAATACAATCTGAAAAAGAAATATTCGTGTTTCACTGTCTCATTCGTCAATTCAGACCGATCATTTGCTGCCAAAGCATCCAAATAGAAACAATACATTTTCATGCGAGCGTGGATCTTAGATACTAAACATTTAAATAGCTAACTATGAATGTAACCGAAAATCAAGTCAAATAATATATATATATATATATATATATATATATATATATATATATATGAGATTTATATGTCAGTATAATTATAATAAACTATTCATGTTTTATTAATATGTTTTTAAATGTATGTCGTTTATTTGGAAAAGTCAAAAAACATTGAAAATACATGCGCATAAACATACACTTACTCTTCTACACACATGCACGCACACAAACACACACAAATATATAGATATATACATATATATATACACACACACACACATATATATATATATACACATATATATATACATAAATATATATATATATATATATATATATATATATATATATATATATGTACATAGTATAGTGTTTTGGAAAGAGTAATATTAACTTTAACTAAATATTTATTCTGTCAATACTAAAATTTCATTACAATTCCATATAGCTCATTTTCAAAAACTGGAAATTTTAATAAGAGTTGAATTTACCCTTAAACACTTATTAAACATACATACGCGTATTTATATATATATATATATATATATATATATATATATATATATATATATTACATATCTACAAGGTGCATACAGTTATCAAAAACTCACCTCTAATTCAATACGTCAATCCACACACTTTAACACGAAATTAAACGCAATCCTTATAAAAATAAAACTTGATAACTGTGTCATAGTCGACAGTAACATTTAACAGATCTAACATCATAACACGAACTTTGAAAAATCACCGATCAATTAAATATCCGCGGATTCCGATGAAGATTTTCACCAGACGACCGTCCATATTCCTTATCCACACGTCATGTGATTGTATGAAATGTGTAATAGCACATGCTACTTGATCCAATATATACATATATTGATACATTAAAGTAAGTACAGTTATTTATACAAAGAAATATTTTATATTATTTCGATCGAGTTGCACTTGACTAAAAAAAGAAAATACTATTGAGTTAAATTGAATACATGAAAAATCGTATTGCTTATCCTTGTTCTTCATTCAAATGTTAGAGAATTGAAATGGGAATGGTGTTCTGTTTTATTTTATAAAGAGTATGTAGAATATGTATTTTTCGTAAAACCGAATGTAGGGGTATAACTTAACAGCAATATTCGACTATGTATGGACTAGTATATGTATGCACTATATTATTACATACTCGTAAGTGTAACAATTTTCTCCACTAAGTGCTATTAAAAATGATATGATATTTAAAAACAAGTTTTCGTGAACGCATTTAAATATATTGTATTCTTATATGTAGTGTATTTATATATCTGTAATATAATTTCTATTAAGAAATACAACTGATATAAATATTTTCATCGAATATATATATATATATATATATATATATATATATATATATATTCTTTTATTGTAAACATTATAAAATATTAATTTTCTATTCGAGATAATAAATGCTCTAAAACAGATCAGAAAGTGAATAACTGAATTGCCTATGACTGATTATTTTGATAGAATCATGTTATTAGACAAAATTGTATTATTGTTGATCTACTATACAAGTTATATCTAATATGTATATATACATATATATATATATATATATATATATATATATATATATATCTGGAATTATTATTTAAATATTTTATTTATAGTAAAATGAAATCTTATCTCCAAAAGTTGAATTCTGAGACGTTTTTTTCTATTTCAGTTGCTCAACGGGTTCTTATACAGTGCCAGGCCTATTATATACAATTAATATTAATAGAATAAAAATATAGAGTTTCAGCTTATTTCAATATACTCTTGATTGCTTTTAAGAAATCCACACTTCTTTTCTGTGTGATAAAATCATAATAAATGATTCCTTATCTTACTCTATTCTGAAATGGATAGAATATATATATATATATATATATATATATATATATATATATGCATACATAGGTAATAAAAAGTATACTAATGTATATAATAAAATTTATTCAGACGTATTTATTTTTACTAGTTCTAGTTGTATTTGAAAAATACTAAAATTCGAAGGCAAAATAAAATAAGTGTATTAAATATTATCTGTTTTCAAATAATCCTTGAAATACTTTCCAGAAAACCGTATTTAAATACGAATTGCATACATATAAATGATATATAAAATTAATTTTCATAAAAAACTGAAATGTTCGTTCACACATAAATTTATTGACAGTTACAAGCAAGGATATTATGAATGCAAAGTATGAATAACAATTGTGTGTTCACTGTGTATAATGTGTATGAAATGAAATCAATAGATGTTTGTTTTTGTTTTTTTTTTCACTCTACTATTTTTCTTTTATGGCTTGAAATCACTCTACTGTTTTCAAAACATATTCGTTTTCTGTATAATTTAATAATTGTGTTGTTTTTATTTGTCGATTGATTCAATCGAATTAATTTTGTTTTCGGTAACTGTGACGCACTTTTTTTTCCGTACACCTTCGAATAACATCCAGACTATCGTTTCGTCTGAACAATTAATCGTCATTTATTTTATACTGAGTTACAGTTAAATCTAATAGATAAAACTACTATTTTACGACTACTTCTGTCAGAAAAATAAAAAAATGTATTCATTTGAACTTTTAGCCATCATTTATTAAACTTAATCCTTTATTGATCAATGAATTATAGAATCAGAATTTGTTATCAACGTTCATTTTTCCTTGCAGTCTTTTTTTATATAAGTTGAATATATTTCAAGATTATAAGATATATATATATATATATATATATATATATATATATAACTTCCATTGGTTTAAATTTTAAAAATTGAGTACCGGTAATAGGTATTAAATCTTTAATCATTCTTTCAAGAATGTACGAGTAAAATATATCCTCTTATCTGTTTTAATGTTAAAACAGTATTCTTAAAAGCGTTTTACCAAATCGAACTTCTAACTAATATATTGTTTGGAGAAGATATATTATTTGTTTATGTGTTTTATTAAAAAATGTCAATTACTTTTTATTCAATTAATATTTTCCTGCACGCTAACAAAAATCGTATTCATGTTCTCAGTTTCTCATATCTTATTCTTAAGGCTTCGTACCAATTTGCTGTTCAGTTGTATTCATTTTTATTTTACTCTCATATTTTCAGTATTGGTTCAAGTATTAATTAAATATTCATATACATCCAGTCGATAAAAATAAATGAAAATTCAGGAAGAGTTTCATTTTTATAATAAGAGCTGAATTTCTTTTCGAAGTTGTATTTCTTATGAATGCAATTTTGGAAAGACATACATAATTGAATTGTTAATTTTTAAACAAGTTTATAAGTAAGTCAATTAACTCTTAATTATATTTCAGTATATGGATATTTTTTAAATTTAAATGAAGCGAAAAGATTCAATCAAGTATTTAAAAAATGTTTTATACTGAATAAATATTTATTTATTTTTTAATGGATGGAATTGTTCTTAGGATAGTGGTATCCTTTTTTTAATATGATTATGTGCTGATCAAAAATAAATAAATATTTATTTATTTTTTAATGGATAGAAGTGCTCTTAGGATAATATTATCCTTTTTTTAATGAGATTATGTGGTAATCAAAAATAAATAAATATTTATTTATTTAACATTATGGACCAAAGACATTATTATGATATATAGAATGAGAAAATAATTAATTTATGCAAACGAATTCAATTAGTATTACAATACTATTGTGATAAAAATATTCTTATTCTCTAAACAAAATATTGTCGATAGAAACATGTGATTATATTTAGTAAAGAATTGTGGTTGTATTTATACGGAAACTGTACTGAAAATGTATTTTTTATGGCTCGATTTATCGACTAGGCACAACTTCTATTATTTCAGATTATCAGATTTATTTTCTAGGTGAAAATGATCTCTGTTTTCCTATAACTGTTCTAGAAGCGAATAAAAATGCTATTTATTTTGCATACTTAAAAGAACTTTGATTCTCACAAGTGCTGTTTTAGTTTCAGTCGTACGTGACTATTTTTTTCATGGATTCGCAACCACATCATATTTTCGTTCCGTTCAAAAAAAAAGCCCACCCGCCTAAACCGTGTCCTAAATTCACAATATCCATTTTCGGAAGAGATTGTTGTGTGTCCTAGCTGAAAGCTCGTGTACAAAATATGTATATGTGTGTCTGTACGACATTTAAATAATTTACAAAATAATATTTTTACACGAACGGTCATGACGACCACGAATCGCAGAACTTGAATTTCAATTAAGTCGCCCGTCAACACAACTAGACAAAAGAACTTTTTTCCCAACTTCCCAGCACTGCCACCGTTTGAGACTGAAATCACGTACGCATGCCCGCCGAATACCAACAAGTTGTATAGCTGGGATCGTCGGTGTCTTTGTCTATATATCTAGGCAGGACGGAGTCTGTTATTCCAGTGCTCAATCCGATACGGGTAGCAACATGTGCTGGAATTGTATTTTTGTTGATACGCAATCGTAGCCAAAAACAACGTTCATCTCTTATCAGCCGTGCGTGTTCATTACAATTAAAACGTATACGAAGGAACTGTTAACAAGACTCGACGACAGAGTAAAATGTTAGTGAGTTTCAGATGTGTTCCGTTTGTTTATCTAACGTTGAACTTTTTTTTTGTTAGACAAACTTAAGTGCTTTGTGTTTCTTTATATATATATATATACATATACATATATATATATATATATATATACATATATACAATTTAATCAAATAATTACATTGTTTTAAAGGTTTCCTTAAAAAAAACAAACTTAAAAGTATTTTAAAGTTGAATAAAAGTTAAACCGAAATATTTTGTTAATATATTTTTTATTCATTTGTAAATAGTTGTATAATTGAAATATTAAAAAAGGACACGAAGGTAATAAGTATTTATTATATATGAATAATTGATATAAATTGTAATTTTTGTTTGATTTTTTAAACAGAAGTACAATTAATCAATTGACGAATTTAATAGAAAGTTGTTATTAAAAAAAATTATTATATAAGCAAAAGCATTGTAAAAATACGCTTTAATTGTTAAAATAGTTATATTTATGGTTTTTTATCTTAGTGAAGTGTTCGTTTATTTTTTAAAAAAAAAAGAATTATAAGTTAAGTACAGGTTATTGAAAATTTTATTATTTTTATTGCACTAACGTTTAAGAAAACGGTTAATTTTCTTCATTTGATTTTTTATCGAACAAACAACAATTAAAGCATCCAATAGTGAGTAGTCAGTAAAATATATAAAGATGTGATTAAAATCTTAGAAAGAATCGATTTTTAGGAATTATGATATTTATTTTTATCGAATTTTCTTCTTTATGAACAACATAAATAAATTTGAAACATACACATAGATTTAAAATAGAAAGTAGACTCACACTGAATTGTAGCTACGATTTTTTAAAAAAACTTACTTTTAATATAATTTTTTATAAAGATTTTTATCAAAAAAAAGAGTTAATTAAAACATTCAATACAGCTTTGTTAAATAAAAATATATTTAACATATTGTTCCTAATTTATGTATATTTTAAAAAGGATGTGTTCAAAAGTGCCACTCATTTCAAAAGTGTTCATACTTTTTCTAATAAACTTTTTCAGAAATTTTGCAAAGAATACTGTTATTTTAATAACAAATTTTTAACATATAAAATAGACTTGTTATTATTTTAAGTAAATTTTCATTAAAATGTACATTAGGTTTATAGGTTGCTTGAATTTAGGCTTCCACATGGAAGTATTAAAATGGTAAGCAAGGGTTAATAAAAGTCATGTTATTTTTATTTAGTGTTTTGGTTCAATTCAATACTAAAATATTAAAGGGGAGATATAATGTTTTTTTATAATTTTTGCGTTTTTTTTATACTTTCGTGTGGAGGGCTAAGTTAATTCACTCTACATTTGGAAAATAAATACGATATATCTTTACAAATTATAATTTATAGCATATACACGTTTATGTTCACTAGGACTGAAACGGGTTAACATTCTTAATAAAGCAATATAAATTTATACAAAAGCATTCAATAAAGAGTTATCAGACATAAATAAAGTAATATATTTACAAATTCGCTTTTCATATTAAAACAAATATTTGTTTAATTATTCTTCTTTCTGATGAAATATTTGTATATTAAAAATGAAGTGAAGGTAAATCTCAATTAAGATAAATTATCCACATAGATTTGAACTGATTTAAAATTTAATTATTTTTCCATTAAGGTTCCGAAATTGATTTTGAATTTCGTACTCAATTAATTTTTTTTGTAAACATGAAATCGCTTCATCAGTTAAACCGTATTGTAGACAATCGACAAAAAAAAATGATTAATATACAATTAATACATGAAGAAACGACTGTATGTCTTACAGCCGTTATTTTTCAAGACTTTGTTCTTATGAAAACATAAGATTTAAAAATAGTTTTTTTTTCCAAATTAAAGTGAATTATAAACATAAGTTGCATTTTTTATAACTTTCTTTTGTTGATATTATATAGATATACACACACACACACACACACACATATATATATATATACATATATATGCATTGAAATTAGTTTTTAGTAATAATTATTCATTAGCTTTACAATAAAATAATAATGAACTGATTTTGACGTTACATTTATTGAATAAATGTGTATTTAAAAAAAAAAACAAATTAAATAAGTGCCATTGAGGTGTTTGTAAGAATACTTAAAACTTTCCTATAGAAAAATATGTAGAGTGATTCAAAAATTTTATTGTATTATTTTATTTACTGTATTTATTTTTTTAAGAAAAGAAGCACAAACCGAAACATATAGACCAACAGTAAATTTTATACAATTCATAAAACCTAATCTCAGTTTAATATATTTTCGGTACAAACATTTATTTCTATATGAAGACCAAACAGTAAATAAATCATATGAAACGCTTCATGAATTAATTCAATATTTTTTTAAAAAAAAATACGGTTGATTTATTTTAAACAATTTGCCAACTCTTAATTCGATCCACGTTACTAACCGAATATACTTTTTTTCCGTAGAAAGTTCTCATCATTTTTCTTATAAACTTGTCATGTACTTTTTATTTACACAAAAAGTTCAACCCGACATATTATACTTCGTTAAGACCGATATCTTAACGTTACATAAATTCAAATAGACCTCATCATTAATCAAACTTCGAATCAAAGACAGGCGGTCTCATCGGAGAGGGTGTAGTGTTGCTCATCACGCTTGACTAATTATTATTTATCCATTGAGACTTACAGTATCAGTTAATATTACCATTTGACAAGTCTAATTATAAAGTAGCTATTAACTTGCAAACTAGTTTTGTGATATCTACATTTTTTTAAATTCAATTTTGGGACATCATTTTTCATTATCTTTATTCGAAATTCGCCCTCGATCTTGTTTCATTTATTTATTGAGAATATAATTATAGTTAATATTCATATACGTGTTTGAATTTGAATAATAAAGCATGATAAACTTTTCTTTTGAGAAATAATTTAGATTTTTTCCTCATTAAATCAAATCATGCTATTTCTAATTTTCGAATTGATATCTTTGCAAAGACCCTAAATGATAGAAAATGGTAAAGTATTATTTTGTAAAATTACTGTTTTTAAATAAAAGAAACAGTATATAAATTATTTTTTAATTATCGACTGAATATTTTAAGTTTCATAGAAAGTTTGGCACTAACTCTTTTTTAGTAACGTTTAATTTTATCACAAACACCATAACATTTTCGTTTTTTATTCTTTATTTTTCAAATCAGTATTTTTCAATTTACATGAATTTATTTACTTAACATATATAGATTCTATAAGTAAAAAAATATCAATAAGATTAAAACATTTCTGTACCAGTCTATATTTACAAATACTTATTTCTAATAAATTTGTAAAGTTTTTCTAGACATTTATATGAAGAATCGCACATCCGCTTATATCCACTTGATGGTCGGATGATCGGTTTGAGGAAAACAAATAAACGAAATATTTTCTTAAATTAAAAAAAAATAAAAGTAATATAAAAGTACACAACAACGTACAAAGAGTCGAATGGAACGGAACAAATGATACTTCTTTTTGGATACATACAAAGGTTGAACTTGGATGAAAAGAATTGATATATATATATATATATATTGTTCGTCATATTAAAATTAAAGCTTGGTTATATTTGAGTATTTTCTATTTTATGTAAATCGAAAAATAATATAAACACTATTTGTAAAATTCTACATATATAATATATATATATATATATATATATATATATATACCTCCATTTACATAAGGAAAATATTGACAAAGAACGATGAAAAATGGATGAAAAGTGTATTGAAACGTATTCATACAAATATAATGATAAAAATTGTTAATTAGAATATGTATTATATATATATATATATATTTATATAACCAACAAAATAAGAATCCAACTTGATTCAAACAATATTAAAGTTTGTATAGTAAATTACAATTTTATTTGCCCCGAAAACATTATCAGAAATGTCAAAAAAGTTTTCAACCTGTATTCAAACATAACTAAATTATTTTCATTTTCAGTCGATATTTTGTATAAAAATCCTGAGGTAATTCAACAAATATAATTAGAAATAGCTATTTTTAAATCTTTCGTTTTTCGAGAAGTATTTATTTATAATTTTTTTTCAAATTGAATTCCTAAATCCTTTTGTCATTCTTCATTTAACCAGTAAGAAAATATTGTTTGAAATTCGGATTAAATAACCGATAAGTAACATTAGTTTTACAAAAGTTCAGTGAAAAGAAATTAAGAGTTTTTCTATGTGCACCAGGATAAGAGTTGGTCGATTGTTACAATGATGACTAGATACTGTTCGATTCCAGATTTCTGTCGATTTTTCGATTCTTAGTTTTCCTGATATATTCAGATTTTACAAGTTTTATTTAATATCACAAAACATTTGTGTTACATGAATAATATTCGACTTTGTGAACATTGACGCTGTTAGAAATATTATTCAAAATTAACGTGGGCACTTCTTAAATGCAGACTTTTAAAAATACTTTTCTATAATAAAAATTCTGCTTCACAGAACACGGATTCTTTCTGAAACTTAGTACCCGAATGAACAAATCACTCTATAAAAATAACAAAAACTAAAAGGATGCATTCATCTATAAAAATTATTACATTATTAAAAGTACGTTATGTTTAATATTGTTACAATGTCTTTAGTGCACAGAATGAGCCACTTTGCAGATAAATAAGTGTTCAATAATTCTAGCAACACTATATATATATATATATATATATATATTAGATATTAAGCCGAGTTACCCAAAAAATATTTGAAAATCAGCGTTACTACAACTTGAAAGCAAATAATTAAAAAAAAAACATTAATATTGTAGAAATACATTATAAATAGAATGAAAATAAAATCAACAATTTATCACATTTTTAAAGCGGGGAAGTAGAAAAAAAATACGTTGCCAAAAATCCAATTGTGGATCATTTTGTAAAACTAATGATTGAGATGCATGTCATCATATTATTCTAAAGATGTATGAAAAAGTTCAAATATTATAAAATGTTTTGAATTCAAAATTAAACTTTTTCCATACGCATTTATATATATATATATACAGCTTTGTGTATGATGTACATTTGAATATATAAATAAAAACAAATATTAAATTTAATAAATAATTTAGGAATTGTTTGATATGGAACAAACATCTAACGAGGGTAAATATTTTTGATCCATTTTAAAGGACCGATTATACAAATTAACTAGAGCATACAAAACGAAAATATTAAATACGTTCTACTAAAACATAATAGTTTAAATATCAAATTTAACAAATCATAAACGTTACATATGACGAAACTGCCTCATATGGAAACATAAAATAGGTTTACAGTAGTAAACAAATATTTTTTTTATAAAACCCCTACGAAGTACACAAATGTTTCTTTGATGTAATAAACGAAATATTCATAACCTAGTTGTGTTCTCGGTTGTAAAAGTACGGCCTTAATCCTCATACAATATCAAATAAACAGACATGTGTACAACGTTGAATGTATATAAAAAAGAAACGCATGAAATGTCGACAGAAATGTTGAATATTTGTGTTTGATAAGACTTGGGAACAGCATGAATTTAATTACTTGATATATATATATATATATATATATATATATATATATATATATATATCCTTCTTTATGATTTTATAAATGATTAACGTGTAGTTCTTAAGTCTTAAACTGAAATGTATTTAGACCGAAATATCAAAAAAACAATATATATTGATAGTCAAAATAAAAATAATAATTGAACTGAAAAATATAAATTATTAAAAATATGTATGTGACACCCATTGACTGGAATTTGAACGAAACGTCGATTGATTAATTTAACGAGAATGTTTTTTTGGAGTTATTTTAAAACACTGCTTAGATAAAATTTATCAAGGATTGCAGACAGTTGCTTTCGAATGAAAAATGTCTTTCGTTGAACAGAAACGAACTCATGAAATATTAATCTTCAGTCCTTCCAACTAGCAGTCATCACGTTTCAGTTTCTCAGTTGAAATGTCAAATAGAGATCCGTTTTTAAATTGCATTTCTGTATATTTTAGAAGTGTTCGTGTCTTCTTAAAATATGCTTAGAGAATGTTTTTTTTTAAAAAAAAAGATTAGTATTTAATCAGCATTAAGAGACGTTCATATATATATATATATATATATATATATATATATATAAATGATTTAATAAAATTTACGTTTGATGAATTAAAATGATATTGAATAAAAATATAAATGTACTATTGTAAATGTACCCGTTTATCTAAAAAAAATATGTATATAGTTATGAAATTTAATAAGAATTTCAATTTCCGTCGAAAATAACAACCGCCTCTTACTTACAGCTCATAAAATTTCGAAAAGTTTTAAACATCTCAGTGGTATAAAAATAAAAAGTTATAAACATCGAACATATCGAATGACAAAGACGACAAGATGGCCACGTCATCAATTCAACATCCTCATTATTTGAACAAGATAGGGTGCGCGCCGCCGTCATCCTTTCCTGATACTTTCAAAGATTTTTTTCAAACTTTAAACGAGGACGACGATTCAGTCGATTTATTAGCTTCCGTACTCGAAGACAAACTTATACCCCGCGGCGGTGAGACGAGTAGCGAGTCCGGTCGAAGTTTATGTGGCCGTAGTATCGATCACAAGAAGTCCACCCAGAAACGTAGTCTGTCCACGCGTCACTTCCAGAGGAGATCGTCCGACGCGCACGGGAGGGCCGTCAGATCTATCCAACCGCAGAATCAGATTGTGTCTCAGCATAATAGCTTAGATACTAAAATGGGACCATCGACTACGAATATCTCGCCGTCGGTCAATCGAAGGAGATCGTCTTCGATAGCAGTGGCGCGCACGCCTCCTGATTTACATAGATTCTTGCAAGCGGAACAGCAACGACCGTGGGGACATCTTACTCCACAAGGACCATTACAGTCGCCTAGTAGCAGAATAAATTCGCACTTGAGTCCCGCGTCGCCGACACCGACATTATCCACGTCTCCTTCAGGACATTGCCATACTAGACTACATTTAAGTCCAGGGACGTCGCCGAGTGTACGCGAACCGTTGAGTCCGAGGACGAAATACGCCACCGATTACTCGAGGATATATCGTACGAGGACATCATCTATGCCAGCTGTACCGAAACATCGGGTGAGTTCTTAATCATTCTCTTATCTAATTTATAGACATGCGTTAAGAGATTAATACTAATTAACGGTTTCCAAAAATGTCACATAATAAAGTGGTATAGCAAATTTCAAGTCAATTTCAAATTGTCAATTTTTCAAATTTCGACCTTTTTTAATATTAAAAATAATAAAATAAAAAATATGTTCCCTTAAAAAAACATAGACATTGTTTACTGTATTTGTTATCCAATCAAATCGACGAAAATAACAGATTTTAAAAATAAAACATTCTTCTCATAATTCTAAAATATAAGGTCGACGACGTCACACTATTAACATCCAATCTTGATAGTTTCTTGAATAGTAATTTCATATTAAATTACACCATCGATACTGTTGTCAAAACGTTGAGTCGAGTAAAATTGATAGCTTAATAAAAGTGACAGGACCATTAATATTTGCTCGAAATCGAGTTGTGAAACGGACGATTTCAGACAGGAGGAATGAACTCGATTGGAGTTCAAACACTACAATTATTCAATATTTTCCTGTAAACACGTTCATTGACTTATTCGTTTTGTAAATTCGCATAAAAACGAATCTTATCTTTTCATTAGATTCATAATACGATCTTATTTCGTACAATTAAATGATCTTCGTTCACACTGAACATAATTTTAAATGTGATGATATCCAAATGAGACAAAAACAACAGAGTGTTATTAACGAGCCGTTTTAAGTGAAATGTTCGTTCGGTAAGCTTATATTCTGTACGCATTAAAACGTCAAATAATTAATTTCATAATTAAATTTGATGCTCTCATATAAAATCTAGATGTCACGAAAAGCCGAACTATTACTACGGTAATAATAGCTTAACGATGTCGAGAACTTGGCGATGAAACATTAATGATTAAACATTGTTATGTGTATTATACGATATTATGAATCATATAATATTTAAAGAAATTATAAATATTTTATGAACGTCCCTATATATATATATATATATATATATATATATATATATATATATATATATATATATATAAGAATACATAAATTAAATGATTTTTCAGATTTGAATCTTTAATTATTTCATGTCTTTTATACCCAACATATCTTCAATTCTCATCTAAATAAATTGTCTTTAGAAAACAAAAAAATTTAATTACAAATCATTGAAAGATGTTCACGCATCTATTGTATTCTGTCATTTTTATGAAGAAAAGTCTGTTTATTTGCAACAAGAAAAATAATAAATTTTCTCTACATATTTTTATTGTATGTTGTAAGTATATGAAGTGAAATTATAGAAAGGATAACAATAATTGTTTGAGAAAATAAATCCGGTGGGAGACATTCCAGAAAAAGAAAAAAAAATCTACTATTGATTTTCGTTTATCATTTTTTCCTAGAAACTTTCATAGATAAAGATAGAAAATTTTATCAATCAAGAGTGTAATTAATTCCAAGCACAAAGGATTTCAATGAAAAATTAGTAATACGAATAATAAATTATTTTAATACTAAATGATTATAATAAAATAATTTAATTATTTTTGAGAAAAAATGTATTAAAAATTACTTTATTGAAGACTCTTTCACAATTTCTTTAAAAATATTATTGTGATTTCCAGATTACATTTTCAAATAATGAATCTCCATATTAATTCCTTCTACTATTAAATTGTTACATATTTTATCATAAAAGAGAAGAAATTAAAATCGAAAATAAAGAATGTTAATTCTGTTTTTACTAGATTTGATAAAAATATGACTTTATGTTACATTGTCTTGATGGTTCTCAAATTTTTCGGATCACTTGAATTTCTTTTTTCACTATTAGTATGTCTTCTTCAGGTAAATTTTAAATAACTGATTGGAAAAAAGATCATTTCAATTGTACCTGTCGATACGTACCGAAACATGCAATATATAACAGAAAGTCTGATAATCCAAAAACATGAAGTTCACCAGAATGGCAAATCAGTGGTATCATACGTATAAAAACATTTAATTATAAATTTATATCACCACCATTGATACAAATATTATCATAAAAATTAAAATTATTTTAGACTAATATAAACCATTCTGAATGGAAAAAAATCACTGTGACGAACCAAGTTGTCTCAATTTTTTTTCATTATAAAAAAATTAATTTGACTTCTAAAAAAATGTTAAAATGTCACCGGTATCGAAGAAAATTATTTTATCAGTTCAAGGTTAATTTAATAAAATCTTTATTGAAAAGGAGATAACTTATCTCTCACCCTCTCTCTCTCTATATATATATATCTATATATATATATATATAAAGATATAATAATATTATTTAATATAATATGAAGAATTATACTGATAATTGAAAAGCATTTGTAATTGGAAAAGAAATCATACTCCAGTCTACCACGTTATTAGAGAGCTTCCTTGTAATCCTTATTAACATCCTTTGATGTTAATTTTAAATTGCCTACCTTATGATGATAAGGAAATGAAGTCTTTCAAATGTA
>CM068321.1:25901359-25913859 GCA_034766995.1 Acanthacorydalis orientalis | reverse complement strand
TTTAAAAACTGTAGCATATTCATATCTTAAGAACTCAATTCTATACAACTATTTTCGTAAAATATCAATCTTCAAAAAGTTTCACCCCTGTTGATATTTTTTTATTGAAATTCTAATTTCCGTGAAGATTTTTTTTTATATTTCTTTCGCCGTTTTGGAAGATTGGCCAGAATTTATTGATAACCTTCACAGATGTTTTAATCGTATACTAAATATTTCAACATACATTTGTATAAAAATAACAATATGAGATTATTACTAGATGATAAATAAGTCTATATTTTTTAAAATAAACTTTTATCGTCATGTATATGTTTTCTTACATTTTTTTCCATAACTTACATTTCATATAACATATATAATTAGATATAACATATGTTTTATTATATAGTATATATACTTTTTTTATTTAAATAGAAAACGTATTTTCCAAAATTAATTATTATCGAAATTTATTTCCGCTTTTGCAGTAAATATTTCTCTATTTCTCTCTCCCTCTCTCTCTCTCTCTCTCTCTCTCTATATATATATATATATATATATATATATATATATATATGAATGTATATAGATATATAAATTTTTTCATACCAGTCTCAGTTCTTGGAAAGGTAAATTCTACGGATAAGCGTTACTTGAAGCAGAAATTCCTACAAGTATGCTATTATTATACAAGTGTACGTTTATGAAAAGCTTCAGAAAATCAATTCGTGAAAAGAAATTCAATTCAACATATTTAACAATACGATTTCAATTATTTTTAATTAATTCAATATTTTTTAACAGCAACTGTTACACATACAATAACTCTATTATTCTAATATTTATAATTGCTTTTTGATTTATACTTTAATAATCTTTTCAAATTATATATGTATATATATATATATATATATATATATATATATATATATATATAATACATATTCCTATATATTATCCTGTGCCATTGCTCAATGTTCTTGGCATAAATAAAATAAATATATAAACTAACAGAAATGTTAGACACATTCCCTGTTGTTTAAAAACTTTTAATTCTCAAATATCAAGTCGGTAGGAAAATAATTACGGTTTTTGTCTTCTTAATTCTAATTTTAATTTTTTCAATAAAAGTGTCATTTCATCGTGTTCATGTTAATATCATTTTTAAGTGCATTTTTCGGTCTGTATTTTGGTGAAATCTACTTTGGTTTTATTGTTCATTTTGTTTCAAGTTAGGTTATTGAATTAAAGATAGAAAAGAAGCAAATAAGAGTATTTTTTGTATGAAAGCAACAGACACTGGTCGTAAACTGAACGATGCTTTTGTTGTGAGTGGTATTAAGGAACGTACGATGCAATGGTGGTTCCAAAGCCTTGAAGATGAAGGTCGCGGGCGTTTTTATTCAGTTCATAACGACCAACTGAAGGCGTTAGTTGAATCAGAACCACACACAACAATTCGAGAATTACACAAAAATTAGGCATCACTCATCCAATAGTTCTGGATCACTTAAAACGACTTAAGTTAAAAAAAGATATATGAATTTGAAGGTCATAAACCGCAATTATTTTTCTACTAATCTAATAAATATTTACCAAACTATAATACTTTAATCATAATGCAGCGCATGTCACATTATATTAAATAATGTAAAAATCGAGCACTTGAATTGTTTAAAAAGGTTGTTACTTACTATGAAAACATGATAATCGTTCATAGAACAAAAAATAAAGAAAAAAAATTGAAACACGTACACTTTCAACGTACATAAATCTCACCCGTAAACGAACCTTATTTTTTGTCGACGCGTTTATTCACTTTATGTTTCGTTCACATGTCATCCATTAAAAAGATAGTATTTTTTTGTATACAAAAAAGAATTGCAGTGAAAGCTGGATCCACCAATTAAAACGTTGTCCCTTCTGACCTTCACTTGAATGGTTAAAATAGCAGTGAGAGATTGCAGACACACACACGTCTGTATGTGTGTGCGAGCTCTGTGCATGTGTAAACGCTTTGAAACTTGCTGTTATGACATTTTATTCTATATAAGATTATAATTGTCCCTACAGATGATGAATAGAATTATAGATTATAAATGAACCATAAATGTTCATGTGAATATTTTTATTCGTTTATAAATTTTTCACTCTTATTTTGTACATTTTTTTTAATTTAAATACAAAATTTAAACATTTTTTTTCAATTTCACAGGTAATAATAATTTCAAAAAATTCATATAATAAAATTTTATGTCAAATGTAAAATTGAAGTTTAACAAGTATAAAAGCACGAATTGAAATATTTAAGAAAAATATGTACACATGAAGTGAATGTTTCTCTAAAATTTTCTAGTACAAGTTACACATACAACGTTTTTTTTTATTATAACTTCACAGTAATTTTTAATATACGCTAATTATTAATCCACTACAACACTTTTTTTATAATTCTGCGCATAATTTGTGAAACGCACAAATGTCAACCGTTATCAATTTAATCCTAATGTAATTAGAATTATAATTAGAATTGAAACTAGAATTGAACTAATTGAATTGAAAAATTCCTTTTTTCAACACCAATATTTATTACTATTGTTAAACTAAAATGAACAAATTTTCATTTACGGTCGTGTATTTTAATAAGCTTCATAAATAAATATACTCTTTAAAATAAAAAAGAACAGCGTCAGTTTAAAAAATGCTTATAAAAATTAAAACCTTTCAAAAACTAGATTTTCTGAATTTTGATTGAACCAATAATTATTTTTTTCTTCCGTTGTAAACGTGCGAAAAATGTATGTTATGTTACGGGTTTCTCTAGATAAAAAGTTTGAAATTGTATTAATTCTATTTTCCTTTAAATTTTTCACTTATATAAAAACCAAACCGATTTTATCAAAAAAAATCTCTGTTCAATTCATAAATATTTCATTATATTGGCAACAATTGATTTGACAATATTTAATAGTTTGTCAATTCGACTGCTGATATTATAATGAAACATTTATGAATTAAACGAACATTTTTTGGTACAACTAGGTTAGTTTTTATATAAATGATAAATTTAAAGGAGAATAGAATCAAAACAGTTTCAAATTTTTTATCCAGAGAAACCTGTAACATGAAACATATTTTTTTAAAAAAGTATTTATTATCGTAGACTTGTTCCTGCGAAAAAGTGATTAATTTAAATGACTGATAATGAAAAAATATTATTTATTTTTTTCCTGGTATCCTCTTGGATTGTCTGAATATCTTTTCTGAATCATTACTCGTGTTCAGGTACTTGTATCATCTCTAATTAAATATTAGTACTGGTTTTAAATCTATATACATCTTTATTAAGTATGTTAAACATTTTTAAAAATCTTTAAATATAAAAAAAAATATATTATGAATAAAAGGTTATATAATTTATACCGCAAAACCGTAAAATACACACTATCTAAAATAAATATATATGATCTTAAATCGAATTTAAATTCAATTTCTAACATCTATCTGAAGATAACACACGTGCCGAAACTATTAACATAGAACAAACATTTAGATAAACCATAAAATAACATTCAACGGAATCACACGTATAAAAAGATAGTTTGTAAATTTACTTATTAATTTTTATAATTGACTGGAAGTACTATCTAAACGAATATTAAAAATTCAATCATGATTTGTTTGCGTTTTGATAATAAATACTCTTTAACAAAGATAGTATTTATATATATATATATATAAAATGATGACAAAAATAATACTCTTGTAATAACAAAAATATTTTTCTACGCCAAGGTGAATACTCTGTAAAATTATTCATCACTTTTGAAAAGAACTGCATAGAAAATATCCACTTGTATAATGAAATCCATTTCATGTTTCGAAAAAAAAGCTTGAATGGAACAAAAGCCAGAGCACAAATTACGTTTCCTCGAGAAAAGAACTTGTCATTATTTACATTTCATTTCAAAAATCAACTTAAGTACGAAATTAATATCATACATATAAGAATAATAAACAATACTGAAATAAATACACAGATATAACAAAACAATGGAGAGACTGTAAAGGGCAATAAACTGTTCTTAATTAAAAACACGTTTGGATGAAATGTAGAAACTGTTGGAGTTATAATAACGTCGTTGTTTAACGGGTTGGATGGTGATAAAACATAAACGACGTTTTTATCTGTTGATTTCTTGCAGAATGTATAAAAGGATCACGGTAATATTTTCAAAATGAATGTATGTGAATATTCATTAAAAATATATAAAATAAATAATTTATTTTCTTGTCGATACGCATCATAATATACATTCTTTAATATCATGAATCTTATATACAAAATTTGAAGATTCCAATTATTTTTCATTGAATGTTTAAAAATAAATTGGTGTATTGTTCTTAATATGATGTCTGAAAAATCATATATTTTATAAATAGTAGAAAATACGTTCAATAATTTTACCTTTATACTAAAATAAAAAATCTAGTAAAAACAGAACAAGTTTAGAAATAATAAAAGAAAATATGTTTTAAGTATTCTTCGATCTTTAAATAAACTACTCGTGCACTCGAGAAAAATAAATCATGATAAATCTACTTAATTTAAATATACAATGTGTTCCTTTGTTAGTAACCATTAGCATTATTTGCTCCAATAAAAAAGTTGAACTTCTATATCAGAGATTACCAATCTCATTGCAAGAGTGTATCTGTAACCATTGAACGTAGGTTCCGTTGAAAAGATGTACTTTTTCAAAGCTCAAACAAGTACAGACTGAACTTTGTAATAGCATTCAGCGATACAAGTTAAACAGACTGTCGATAATGAATATTGAATAACTGAATGTGTACGTCTTTGTGAAAAATTGATTTTACCAGTAAAGTAGTGCTCTTTACACGATAAATAAATTTCATGCAATCTTTATTACTATGCTATTTTATTTAATACAATGAAGAAAGTGTTGCGTGCAATTTTATTTAATATTTCTTTCATTTTCTTACTTAAATCTTTTATATCGCTCCACATTCTAAAACCTAGTCTATATAATGAATATTATTACCAAGCATTTTATCCGAAAATATATACACAGGCTCGATATATATTTGATACTGTCCAGAAAAATGTTCTATATTGTTCAAGTAAAACAAATATAAAAAAATGTCTATTCTAGCTGAACAATAACACAACTTGGCAAATTGATTGAATATTTGTGATTTGACTGTATAAAAAAATACCAGAAAAGTCAACCGTGCATTATAAATTCATCAAATAGGACACACACCACACACACACACACACATATATATATATATATATATATATATATATATATATATATAAAATATATTTCAACTCATGTGAAATGTAGTTCAACAAACTTTTTAAAGCGTATCACGTAGTACATGTAGAACTCAAGTTACTGATATGAGATTTCCTCGTACGGTTACACTTGATAAAAAGGGTAGACATGGACTGAAATTTAGCAATGTGAAATAAGCTACTCGTTCAATCACTGAACGATAAAATAAGTGTGTTCACAAAAAAAAAATAACTGAAATAGGCACTTACTGTTTGTGGCATGGCAGAATGTTTTTCACAAATTGCACGTTCTAATATTTTTCTTAGAGAACGAAATCCTTTTAAGGAATTTGTTAGAACAGATTTCTATTGGTAAAACTATATGACTGGATTACTAGTCAGTTTCATTACTACATATGTTGATATATAAAAAATATATAACAGTGGTATTAAAGAAATTTGAAATTGAGTTTTAAGTATTTTCAGTTTAAAAACTTTCATTTTAAAATAGATATAAAATTTAATAAAATACGATTCAGTATCAAATATATTATCTTTTAGAAATTGTGTTCTTTTCTCCTATTTCTTTAATAAAAATATAATTATTTTTCTGGTCTTCTTACTGATTGTCTTATCTTTAAATAACGTGCGAATGATATACGGAGTATATCAACATGAGAATGTCTCAAAATCCAGAACTAGTCATGACAGAACTAATCAAATCATTCATCAGGTACTAAATCACGAACGCAATAAGTTTAATGATTTTTCAATTAAAATAATAAACGATTTACAATCGACAAAATATGAAAAATGTACATGAAATTGTTCATCTCTTTCTTGAAAAATATTAAACGCAATGACACAATGACAGTTCAAATATTACCATGATTAATTAGACACAAAACACTGAAACCAATTCACTGGTACAGGAAGCATATTTTTAGCACAGTTCGTACTCTACGGTGTATATTATTATACAAGGTATTTGTAAAGTTATAACAAGAATTTAATTTATCTGTAATCGGATGTTCCTGACAACAAACTAATAGTTCACAAAATTGTTCATAAGGAAAATGTTAACATTTTCTGATATAATTATAAAGTCAGTAATGACGTACATCAGAATGAGAACTATATATATATATATATATATATATATATTATCATTAAATTTATTCAGTTACTCATAAATAAATTATTCGAATTTTATCAATAATAATGTTACTATGAATAAACAAATATATATATATATATATATATATGTAGAGAGAGAAAGAGATATATTATCAATAACAAGACAAGAGATAAATAGGAATATAAAGAGAAATTCCAGATATAATAATAAACACGTTCGTAATGAATAGACATATTGCCAGCTTAATTTTGGATTTAACTGGAATTTACTGAGATAAAATCCTATTAAAATATTCCATTCACTCATAATTATTATTCTTTTAGGAATAAACTCTATTTTTTTGTAACCTGTACGAATCAAATAGGCCACGTGCAAGTTTATTTCTTCTATAACCGGTTTTAACTTTCGACATTTTCGTGTAGATCTTGGACTGTTTAAGATCTACACGACGAAGTTCAAGATCTACCTATGTTGAGGATGTATTGGTAATCGGTCGATGGATTGTTGGAAATTCTGTATTCTAAATAAATCGTCGAGAACTGAATCCGAAACAAAACTTTTAAAAGAAATTTAAAAGATCTTGTAAAGTGTGAGTCGGTGCAGCAGACATATGCAGACATTTTGTAATGTCAAACCGCACACACTCATTCATTTGATGATAAGTGTATTTTATTTAATAATGGTCAATGTAGATCCAATTTTGAACTGTACTATAGATTAATAAATATTCTAACCTGAATTCAGTTTGTTGACAGCGCGAGAGACAAATGATCCTCGTCTATATACACTGGCTTGCTACGATAAATGAAATGCGTATCGTATGCACTGGCCAGCTTCGATAGATGAAATTCGTATCATATATACTGGCCAACTACGATAGATACAATTGTATCGTATGCACTGGCCAGCTGCGATTTTAAATTATAATTTCAATACCTGTGATTCCATAAATACATTCTCTTGGTGGTTTCATCCTTTTGGATCACTTGAATTTCTTTCTCCAGTAATTAAATTTATCTTTCTTGAGATATATATATATATATATATATATATATATATGTGTGTGTATGTAGAGAAAGAATATTTAAATGTTGAATTTTAATCAAATATATTTAGTTATTTTATGTAGTTTGTAGATACATTCCAAAAACGCACATACATATATCATCAAAATAAAAAGAACAATGTTTGATGTTTGATATCACATTAACGTGCTCGCAACCGTTTTCATTAGTTAAAAGCAATAAAACATCGCAAAGAAGAACACATTCACCAGTAAACATCTGTCATCCGCGATAAAAGGTGGACAGCAATTTCATATGGATTTTGATGGAAATGTGATACGGAAGCCTGTGATGAAAATTTGATACAAATCGTTTAGTAAACATAAAACGCAGTAACGTTTTAATATTTATGTAGTAATTTTCTCGCCGGTGTTCGAAAATGTATATTGTCATTAGCGAGTAGACATTATTTTTAATAAAAATATGTTTCTTTACTTTCCATTATCCTAACTAAATTAGATTTTATATTATAAAGTACTGTTAGCATTTCGCGTTAATGAAACTAATGTTTCCGAGAAAATAGATATTAATGTGGTTTTGGGTAAATGTGTATTATTTGAATTTGTATATTTTTAGAATAAGAAGAAGCATGGAAACTTTTTGCAGGAATTGAAAACGTAATATTGACTGTTTATTCTTAAATAAAAAGTGTATATTTTTATATCCATAAAAAATACTAAAATTCTTAATAGAGGAACATCTTTTCGTTGTTTTTTTCATAGATTCTTCTTAAAAACTGTTGAGAGTCCAAGACAGTCACTCTTCTCTTCAAAATTAGTTATGTAGTTTTAAGTTAGTTCCCACTTGTCGACAACGCTACACGATTGTACCGATTAAGTTAATTTACAAACACTATTATTTGAATTGAAGGTATCATTGCAGTAGAACTTCAACTCGAAACACTATTTAATTACAATAGGAGCTTATTACTGGATAGACTTATCAAATCCCATCTGAGCTGAAGGAAAATCGTTAGACAAAGTTGATAAACTCGTTCCGGTTACTGTTGTGTATTAAGACCGATAAACTTCATCATAATAAGATTTCAACTCGACAGCATAATTGTTGCACCGATAGTTGGTTGTATGTACGACTAGACAAAACTACAATAGCGATGAATAAATATCAAATTCGACTGAATATGCAGAGTAGGTAAATATTATTGTTACAATAATGAATCAAAACCCGTTCGTGCATACATAATGCTTATACATGTTTCAATGAATCATATTTATTCAGTTTGAAATATTTATTTCAATATATGTTTACATGAATATATATACATACCTATATATATATATATATATATATATATATATACATAGGTCGTTTCATAAGTATGGTAGAAAGCATGTTAAACACCGTTTTTTAGAAAATAACATTTTTATTTCTGAACATAGTTTCCACTGCCGGTTTTACACTTGGTGCAGCGAGTCTACAAAATATGCAATGACGGCAGCAATGACATCCTCATTCGACGAGAATTTCTTCCCACCGAGCTAAATTTTCAAGGTTGGAAAGAGGAAGAAGTCGCACGGGACCAAGTCCGGAAAAAAGGGTGGATAAGGGATCAACACGAATCCTGATTCGTGAAATTTGGCCACTGCGAGAGTCGATTTGTGGGACGGCACGTTGTTTAGATGAAAAATCACATTTTTGTCCTCCATTCTTGGCCGTTTTTGTTTCAGCTTTTCTTTCGAATGGTCCAATAATATTGAAAAATAGACTCCTGTTGTCGTTTTTCTCTTCGTCAAGTAATCGATCTAGATAATTCGTTGGAAATCTCAAAAAGCAGTGGTCATCACTTTCCCAAGCAACAAAACAGTCTTCCCCTTCTTCGGCGCACTTTCACCAATCGTTTTTCACTGTTTTGATTGCTATTTCGACTCAGGTGTATAGTGGTCGATCCATGTTTCATCCACGGTGACGAATCGACGCAAAAAGACCTGCTCGTTTTTTCCATTTTTGCGGAAACTGCTACAATGCTCGCTTCAAACATCTGTAGAACGTGAACAACGTGTCGCTTCTGGCTGAAATTTCGCCTATGCTTGTTTGAAAAGTAACACTTGATAACCGTGACGTTACCAAATTAATGGTGGCGCCACATCATAGAAATTCACCAAACTTATCAAACGACCCACGTATATGTTGTGCAAAATATTATCAGCACAAATATTCAAAAGGTATTCCATATATGAAAACTTCTATAATATCCTGGAGTGTTCATAGCAACTACAAATGCAATTAACACTCCAAAGTTATTTCTGGAACGTTAATTATGATTACTGTTTTTCTTTTATTTTGGATTTAATCGAAATATAGTGAATATGATATAGTTTTAAAAACAAAGTTCTTTACTATCGATTTCATAGCAATAGGTATATATATATATATATATATATATATATATATATATATATATATATATATATATATATATACATTCCTTCAAACTTATAATATGTTTAAATGAACATTTATTGCAATACTTTTGTTTCATTTTATAATAAAATTTAAATTTTCAACACAAAAGAGATGAAGTTCATCGATCTTTATTATAAGTTTTAGTATTTTTCCGATAAAATTAACAAACTTTCTTATTGACTGTGTGTCGAATAGGAGATAATCATGAATCGAAAATAGTTTCAGGCCTCATCTTATAAATGCTTACTATAAAAGGTCTATCATGAAATAATATAGTAGATATATATATATATATATATATATATATATATGTGTGTGTGTGTGTGTGTGTGTAATCAAAGAAGAATAATAAAATGAATCATTTCATTTGTTTCTCATCAAACCCGCATCTGGATTTTCATCGTCGATTAGCTACAAAATAACAAACTATATTCGTACACATTAAATTCAATATGTTGTTTAACGATTTTAGACCATATAGTTTAATAATTTATACAGCATCTTGTGCTCGTTCAGACGGAAGTCACAGAGCAAATTGCGAAGAATTTCTATTTAAACATAGTATGGGTCTTGTTTACTGCGTGCGCTGCGTACCTCTATGAAAATAGATTGTGTGAAAATCATACAATGCACGCATAATGAATTCTGAACACAATAGGGAATCCATTATTACGACGGAACTTAACTAAAAATCTTATATAAAGAAAAAATTAATTGCATGTATTCTATAAACAATTAGGGCATTTATAGTTGAACATTTCGTCTCGACTATTAATGTTCTCGTGTTATCTCTCGAGATGTGTGTGCCTGTATGTAAATTTATATATGAAATGAAATACAAAGTGATGTACAAGTTGTTTTTCAAGATAAATCTTAAACGTACAGATCTTGAAAAAAATAAATATACATATTAAAGTAAAATTTTATGAATTGGAAACATTGATCGTTTTTTAAAAAAATGAAATTATAATCAAATAAACAAATAAATAAAGAAGACTGAAAGTACTCCACTATTTTAACGAATTTTCATTTTAATTTAATTTGTACTAGTAGAGTAAGCGTTTCACACAAATTCCAGCACATTTTTTTGTGAAATAATAGTGGAAAATTTACTTAAACAGTCTGAAAAATTCATTAGTGTCAAAGCCCCGAAACTGTTGAAGTATACATCAGACATTGTATTCTGCTTTTTTCATTTGAACATGAACGTCAGCACAACCACCAAAGCCATTAATGAGTTTCACGAACAAGTTCTGATAATAAACAGATGCCGCTGCTAGTTTTATCTCATCTCCCATATTCACCAAATATCATTCTTACAGATTAACATCGACTCGAATCATTCATGATTTGAATCGAGAATTTTTGAATTTTCATGAAACGTTCTCTGAAGAATAAAATGTTTCATGTGACCAAAGTAAAAAAATCTCTATTTCATTTTTATTCGAATCTGGTTTACTGAAAAGCGTTTCGCATACGATTTTTCCCACACTACAAAATAAAAATACTGTTCTGATTAAAAATGGTCAACAAATGATTTTATTGATCATTTTCGATTCCCGCTTATGCACATTTCGATAGCGATTGTATCATTTTCAAATAACTGAAGTACATAAAAAATTTGTTTTAAATATAAGCTGACTTTTCTGATCATTTATCGATTTACCTGATTTTTTTGTACCTTAACGCTCTGAAAATGATAACATCTTTATCGAACTGCGCTTGAACGACAATCAATGATTACTAATTAATAATTATAATAATGATAACAAATGATTACTAATTGTTTATTGAAGATATTTTATTAGGAAACTGTTTGTAATTTGAGATAAAAATTTTATTTGTAAAAGTGAATTTAGTCAGTGTATTGTACTAAAAAGTGGTTGATAAATGCAGGTCATATAAAAACTATTATTAATTATAAAGGAAATTAAAATTTAGTTGAGTTATTTAAAAAGTAAATTATTTAAGTCATTTTTTTTATTTTACTACTAAAAATAAATGGTATATTTCTGCTTACATACACATACACATAAATATATATATATATATATATATATATATATATATATATATACACATATATATATGTATATAACATGCTTAAGCTTCAAACGTATGAAAACTTGTGTCCAATAAAACAATGTTAGATCTACGTTATGTTCTGCAGGAAGTTTATGTCGGTTTGAAGTGCTCTATTTCCTGTTACGGTTTTCTTCTTAACATTTCTACGTTCGGTGCACTTGATTAGATTACGTGCACAGCAAGTGTTGCAGTACTGCAGATACTATGCACCGAAACAGTACATGTCAGATGTGTAATATGCAGTTTAAAGATAAAATCGAATTGTTCATTTTTGTAACATTGTAAACTCTTACAGATGGTTTTATCAGTCGGATGTACATGATGAAATATTGGATTTACTAATATGTCTACTGACTGAAGAACCGAGTGAATTAAACGTTAAAGACTTAACGTTTGTGTATGAAATCTTTAATAAATATATTTTTTTTAATTTTGTTACCTTCCGAATTTATTTTTAATTTACTTTTATGATAGAAAAATCATTCAATGAAATATAAAGTTA